>SJYV01046715.1:0-13404 GCA_006410875.1 Neotragus pygmaeus | reverse complement strand
TGTTAATTTCCCCTTTCATACTTGTTAGCATTTGTCTTACATATTGTGGTGCTCCTATGTTGGGTGCATCTATATATATAATTGTTATATCTTTTTCTTGAATTGATCCTTTGATCATTATGTAGTGGCCTGTTTTGTCTCTTTTCACAGCTTTTGTTTTAAAGTCTATTTTATCTGATATGAGTATTGATACTCCTGCTTTCTTTTGCTCTCTATTTGAGTGGAATATCTTTTTCCAACCCTTCACTTTCAGTCTGTATGTGCTCCCTGTTTTGAGGTGGGTCTCTTGTAGGCTGCATATATAGGGATCTTGTTTTTGTATTCATTCAGCCAGTCTTTGCCTTTTGGTTGGGGCATTCAGCCCATTTACGTTTAACGTAATTATTGATAAGCATGATCCTGTTGCCATTTACTTTATTGTTTTGGGTTCGGGTTTATATGCCCTTTTTGTGTTTCCTCTCTAAAGATTATCCTTTAGCATTTGTTGGAGAGCTGGTTTGGTGGTGCTGAATTCTCTCAGCTTTTGCTTGTCTNTATCACCTCCACTAGCTTTGTTCGTAGTGATGCTTTTTAGGGCCCACTTGACTTCACGTTCCAGGATGTCTGGCTCTAGGTGAGTGATCACACCATCATGATTATCTGGGTCATGAAGATCTTTTTTGTAGAGTTCTTCCGTGTATTCTTGCCATCTCTTCTCAATATCTTCTGCTTCTGTTAGGCCCATGCCATTTCTGTCCTTTATCGAGCCCATCTTTGCATGAGATGTTCCCTTGGTATCTCTAATTTTCTTGAAGAGATCTCTAGTCTTTCCCATTCTGTTCTTTTCCTCTATTTCTTTGCATTGATCACTGAGGAAGGCTTTCTTATCTCTTCTTTCTATTCTTTGGAACTCTGCATTCAGATGCTTATATCTTTCTTTTTCTCCTTTGCTTTTCACTTCCCTTATTTTCACAGCTGTTTGTAAGGTCTCCTCAGACAGCCATTTTGCTTTTTCGCATTTTTCTTAGGGATAGTCTTCATTCCTTTCTCCTGTACAATGTCATGAACCTCCATCCATAGTCCATCAGGCACCCTATCAGGTCTAGTCCCTTAAATTTATTTTTCACTTCCACTGTATAGTCATCAGTTCAATTCAGTTCAGTCAGACAGTCATGTCCGACTTTGCGACCCCATGAATCACAGCACGCCAGGCCTCCCTGTTCATTACCATCTCTCGGAGTTCACCCAGNTAACACAGCGGATTTAAAGTATTCTATAAACCTGTTGTTAATTTTTACTCAGGCTCACCTCAAGGAATGGTGAAACACTGATAAGAACGGTTAAATACGATGCTTACCTTGCTCCTGTTCAGATCCTCTTCTTCATCTAACGCTCTTCCTTAGTGTGCCACTCTGCTGCATCCTATACGGTCTCCATTGCAATGATTGCTTTCTGATATCAGCGATTCTCACTTAAATGACATAGCATTTGAATTTTTCTGGAATTTACATTTAAGTTTTTAGTTTTTATCAACCGACAAATGTTAAACTTTCAAGCTTTCCTGTCCCCAAAAAGTGTTGCCATTAAGAAGAAAGGACACCTTTTCCTTGCTCACATTCTCGTCTGTACACCTTCCTTTGTGCCTCTGGAAGGCAGCATCTTTCTGATTACTTATATTTGCAAGTTGGAAACTCTGCACAAGTCTTCAGGTTGGGTTTTGGAATGAAGTAGCTGGAAATGAGTTTGGAAATGCACTTGAGAATAATGGAATTTGAAGATAATGGGAATAATTGGTAGATTTGAGTACGTGAGCATGCTTAAATACTGATGGAAGAAACAATAGAAACAAAGCTTAAAGGTAAACATAATATTTACAATATCTTTAAAAGACAAGTGGAAAATAAAGATATCTTGAAAAATAATAAGAGAATGATAGATACTACAGTGAAAATAATAAAGTTAAAGGACACTAGAAGGAAATTTACAAAAGGAATATAGATGATCAATACATTTTATTAAAGCTTACAACTAAAAGAATGCTCATTTTTAAAAATGAGATGTAAAGCCTATAAAATTGTTCAATGCTTGAAATAATCTCCATCATTTACGAGGCTATTAAGAAATAAGGATTCTCACATACCGTTGGCAGCACACATTGGAATACCCTTTTTCAAAAGCATCTTTGCATTCCAAATATTTCAAAAACAAATATTGTGACTTAGAAATTCAGTTTTAAACATTTCCTAGGAAATAATTGCTTAATTTTATGAAGATTCTGCTATGTTGATGTCCCTTACAATTCTTCTTCTAAATGGAAAAACAACAGAATCAACCTAAATAATGGCACTTTATGCAATGCAAAAGCAAACCTTGTGCTTAAAAATTCAGTTTTAAACATTTCCTAGGAAATGATTGTTTAATTTTATGAAGATTTTACTGTGTCGATGTCCCTTACAATTCTTCTTCTAAATGGAAAAACAGCAGAATCAACATAAATAATGGCACTTTATGCAATGAAATATTATATATCCCATTAAAATAATATATAGATACATTGCTATAAAGATCCAATATATATTATAAAATGTTTAAATGTAGTCTATACAGCAATGCTATAATCTTATTTTTAAATGAAATATATATGCATACATTTTTGAAATACAAAAGTATACAGGACTCTGAGAAAAAAAATATGTGTGTCTATAACTGAATCATTTTCCTACATACCTGAAACTAACACAGGTTTATAAATCAACTATACTTCAATTAAAAAAATATTTGTGTGACAAAATACCAAAATGTTATTGGGGATTCTGCCTAGATGATGGGATTCTGGTTGAATTTTTTATCTGTTTTTTTTAAGTTTTCTACAGTAATACTAGATAATATTTGTGAAATATATTAGTATAGAAATATGGCAAGTATTGAAAGGAATTTCTGTAGGAGAAACACATTCTGTATGCCAACCGAATTATTTGGAGAAGTAAATATTAATTCTGTTTACTAAATTCTACTCTAACTACTATAGTTTACAAATAATAACCTCCTGATGCTTTTAAAATATGTATGTGGTTTGACTAGGGGTAGATAGTTTCTAACATGAATACTGTACTTGGAAGACAGCATGCAGTTAACAAACTTTGAGGCAACATTTCCAAACTTCTCACAAAAATATTTTTGCAAATACCCTGAAAACTGCAAGTATGTAGAATGCTACAAAACTGTGGTCTGCAAGAATGTACTTACTTATATAATTACTTAGGGAACTGTATTGAAAGATGAAATTAGTAGCCCTTCAAGCAATATCTGTCTGAAAATATGTCTTTTGTCCCCCTAAAAGGCCAACCAAGTGCCAGGGAAGATAGGACAGAAAAATGGATAAAAGTAAGGACTCTGGAGTGAGGTAGTGCTTGTAAGGTTAGATCAAATACATTGGAAGTTGCCGTCTGGGTTTATGCAACTTGCTGGAAATACCAGTGATACCCTTTTTACAAAAACAGGGGAGGGAAAAAATTCATAAGACCTTGAATATTTTTTATGTGCAGAAACAAAGGACAATCATCTTGCTAATCAAAAGTTAAAAACCAAAATACATATCTTTAAGGATTAGAGAAAAGGGCATAGATATGAGTAGCCTTAGGAATTTAAAATTGGAGGAACAATGTAGATAATTATGAGGTGGCTTCCTTTTTGGCAGTTAATTTGGATACATTAATCATAATCAACTCTCTTTAATCAGAAATTGGGATTTCCTGAGGACTTTTCATTAATTGCAAAGCAGAGCAGTAGGCAAATTATTCTTCACTGTAAATCAGAGTACTCCTTGGTGGGTTATGTTCAGATCCCACAGAATTAAGTTCAAATAGAATTTTTACTGAATTTTGCTATCGTATTACCACATAGGCCCCATTAATTTATTATTGGTAATAGGAAACATATGTGTCCCTAAACTGGCATCCCCTGAAAAGACAGCTAATGAGTGAAAGTGAGTTTTAGCAGGTACAGCTGACAGTGTGTAGGTAAGTGGTTGAAGGGCTGATGTTTTATTCAGCAAGAAAGCAGCTAAGCCCAGAACCAGTCTCCTCCATTTTGTGCTGTCTTCTAATGACATTAAATCAGCTTTGATTGCTTTATATAATTTAATGTTTAGCTTTTCTAATTTTACTTTTATAATGAAATTTAAGTAGGGTTGTGTGCAGTAATTTGGATAAATCTCCACATGCCAACAGCTACATTTTTTCCGTTAAAGAGCAGACCTTTTTGTTTAACTTTTGTAAGTAGTCTGAGAGCTTTATGTGAAAAATTTCTACCTCTTTTGTTGGAATTGGACCAAAAGTCCTGAAACAGCAAAAGAAATTGCTCATCATAAATGGAGAACTCCCAGAAAGAAAAGTTTAATTGTAATGTAATTATTTGAGTTAATGTTGGGTTTGATGATATATATTATATACATAAACGGGTAATTACCCACCCTTTTGATATTTACATTTGGTAACTCGTGTCCTTTATTGTGTAAGGCAGTTTCACCAGGGCAGCGGTTTCCAGAATTACTCCTCCCTTTTAATCTCGAACTTCTTGAAAAATCCATGTGAGAGGTAGACTTCTTCAGGCGGGACTCAGTAACCACAACCTCTTGCAGGTTCTGAAGCTGCTAAAACACACAATTTTGGCCAAGTTCTTTAACTCTCTAGGCCTCTTGTTTAGATTAACAAATGGTAATTATTGAGGGCATGGCAAATCACTCCAGTATTCTTGCCTAGATAATCCCTGTGGACAGAGGAGCCTGGCATGCTGCAGTCCATGCGGTCGTGAAGAGCTGGACATGACTGAGCAACTAAGAACCGTACAGGTGGCATTTGATGTAAAGAATCCACTTGCCAGTGCAGGAGATACAAGAGACATGGGTTCAATCCCAGGTTGGGAGGATCCTCTAGTAGGAAATAGCAACCCACTCAAGTATTCTTGCCTGGAAAACTCCATGGACAGAGAAGACTGGCAGGCTACAGTCCGTGGGGCCACAGAGTCAGGCATGACTGAGAGACTGAGGAAACGCAATTATTATGTTATTACTGTTATTAAAATAACAGTGGCTAACATTCATTAGATACTTGCCATATGTCACCCAGAACACTGCACGTCCTCATTTAACTACCACACGGTCTCCCTGCTGCTGCTGCTAAGTCGCTTCAGTCGTGCCCGACTCTGTGCAACCCCACAGATGGCAGCCCACTGGGCTCCATCATCCCTGGGATTCTCCAGGCAAGAACACTGGAGTGGGTTGCCATTTCCTTCTCCAATGCATGAAAGTGAAAAGTGAAAGTGAAGTTGCTCAGTCGTGTCTGACTCAGCGACCCCATGGACTGCAGCCTACCCGGCTCCTCCATCCATGGGAGTTTCCAGGCAAGAGTACTGGAGTGGGATGCCATTGCCTTCTCTGACAAGGTCTCCGTATGTGGTAAGAATTAGTTCCCCATTTTACTGATGAAGGCACTGAGGTATAAACAGGGTTAGAAACATGTCCAAGTTCTCATGACTAGTAGAGGACAGGGCCAGAAAATTACCTAAGGTCTGAATAGTAATAAAAGATGGTGAAAGGCTCCCTCGATTCTAAAATTCAGATTAGAATAGGACTTGTTTGCTGAACTATAGCTCTGAAGAAAGGTAAGACTGTCTTTAAAAAAACATCTTATGAAAATTATGCTTATGGAACAAACACATTACCAATAGTTCTAAAAGGTATCCCTACTCTAATAGCTTTATAATGATAGCTAAAATAGTTTATTTTATAAACCTTTTTTTTAAACTACTATTCAAAAGGAAGATGACCTATAATTTCTCTATAAAAGACCAAGCAGTGTAATGTTCAGTTCAGTCGCTCAGTTGTGTCTGACTCTTTGCGACCCCATGAATCGCAGCACGCTTGGCCTCCCTGTCCATCATCAACTCCTGGAGTTCACTCAGACTCACATCCATTGAGTCGGTGATGGCATCCAGCCATCTCATCCTCGGTCGTCCCCTTCTGCTCCTGCCCCCATCAGAGTCTTTTCCAATCAGTCAACTCTTCGCATGAGGTAGCCAAAGTACTGAAGTTTCAGCTTTAGCATCATTCCTTCCAAAGAAATCCCAGGACTGATCTCCTCTAGAATGGACTGGATCTCCTTGCAGTCCAAGGGACTTATTAATTTTCAGTTGACTATTAAGTCACGTTTACTTTTACCGTGTGTGCCCTTTTTAGCTGTGCAATTGAAATCTTTGAAAAGTAATTTCATTATTTCCACAGGCAGAAACAATGAAACTGTACTCATATTACTTTCAGTAGAGCATATACTCTAAAATGTTTTAGCCAGAATAACAAAAATCAAGTCAATCCTAGTTATTATCAGTTTAGAAATCTCTTAAAATTTAGACTCCATTAAAAGCCAATTCAAGGATTTGAGTTTCTGGATAAATCAGGACTGTCACTTACTAAACTTTAGGGAATAATAAAAAGTTTCTATAGTTTTCTTCACACCACATTTGGGTTTACCACCATGCCTTTGAAAAAAAGTGAAAGTCATTCAGTCATGTCCAACTCTTTGCAACCCCATGGACTATAGCCTGACAGACTCCTATGTCCAGGGAATTCTTCAGGCCAGAATACTGGTATGGGTAGCTGTTCCCTTCTCCAGGGCATCTTCCCAATCCAGGAATTGAACCTAGGTCTCCTGCATTTCAGGCAGATTCTTTACTAAATGAGCCTCTAGGGAACCCCAAGAAGACTGGAGTGGGTAGCTGATCCAGGAATCAAACTGGGGTGTCCTGCATTGCAGGTATATTCTTTACTAACTGAGCATAGCTTTGCTCACACTAAACTTTAACTTGTAATATTTTCTTCTCCTCAGTAAACTCTCAAATATCCATTTTTTTATTCTTTAAGAGTCAATTTTGTTTCACCTTTTTCTAGAACATCTTCCTCATGCCCCCACTAAAACACTCACACACTCAGGGAAAAAAGGTGCTTTTTTTTCCCCTTTGTTGGTTAACTATTTTCTTTTTTAAAATTTAAACTTTGTATTTTGTGTTTGGGTATAGCCAATTAACAATGTTGTGATAGTTTCAGGGGAACAGCAAAGGCACTCAGCAATACATATACATGTAGCCGTTCTCCCCTCAACCCCTATTCAGGCTAGCACATAACATTTAGCAGAGTTCCATGTACTATACAATAGGCCTTTGTTGGTTATCCATTTTCAGTATGACAGTGTGTATATGACCTTCCCAAAATCCCTAACTATCCCTTCCCCCTCAGCAACCATAAGTTCATTTGTTAAGTCTCTTTCTGTTTTGTAAGTTCATTTGCATCATTTCTGTTTAGATTCCACATATAAGGGATGTCACACACTATTTCTCCTTCTTTGTCTGACTTACTTTACTCAGTATGACACACTCTAGGCCCATCCATGTTGCTGTAAATGGTGTTATTTCATTGTTTTTAATGGCTGAGTAATATTCCATTGTATATATATACCACATCTTCTTTATCAAAACTGGTGCTCTTTTATGGGCTGTATGTACTACATTATAGTACAATTGTCTGCTAATGTATGTTTCTTCCTGAAGATAGTTTATTACTTGTCTCAAGCAGATTTTGTATGTAGAAAAAGAACCACAAATTCTCAGAGACAAACAATAATAACCATGTATCTCATATTTCTGAGTCACCTGGTAGTTGGTTGATCTAAACTGGCTCTACTGGCCAGTTCTTCAAGCTATAGGTCCAGCTGGGCTTGTCCTGTTGCTTTAGGCTGTATGTATACTACTCCTGAGGCTCAGGTACTCATGGTGACAGAGGAAAAAATAAATAACTCAAGCCCCACTGACAAGCACACTTTGTGCTACTGTTCTACTGTTTTCATCACACCAGCTAACCTCCTCTGGGGCTTCCGGGGTGGCTTAGATGGTAAAGAATCTGCTTGCACTGCAGGAGATCTTCCTGGATAGAGAAGTTCCCCTGGAGAAGGGAATGGAAACCCACTTCAGTAGTCTTGCCTGGAGAATTCCATGGACAGAGGAGCCTGGCTGGGTACAGTCCAAAAAGGTTGCAAAGCGTCAGACACAACCAAGTGACTAACACTTCACTTGCAGGCTCCTTTTAGCAAAAGCAAGTCACATGGACAAGCTCAGACTCAGAGGGACAGAGAAATATGCTCCACCCCTATGGCCCATGACAAGGCTATGAATGCACAGAATCACTTCAAAGGAGTGGAAAGTTATATCCAACAAGTAAAATACCATGGAATAGAAAACATCTCTTATTCATCTTTATTTGTATAGCCAGTGCCTGGAATTGTACTTAATCACAGAGAGTACCCAAGATATGTTTGAAGAATAATGCTTCTGATTTAGCAGTATCAAAGTGAGCCCCCATATGCATCCATTTTATGAAGGATACTCCAAATCACATTAAAAGTGCCAAAGATTTGAAAGAGAAGATGATGAACTGTTCATTTTAATTTACTGAGACACAAGACTTTTAATAGCTCTGCCCAAAAGCACAAAGATACAAATTTTCCCACAGTAAAACGCTAGGCTATAAAATTTTGACAAAGGAGCAGATAGCAGTAGTCTTAGAAACTCATTCATCTGTGTTTGTGGTGTATTGTTTCACAAATGGCTACAACAACCCCTCCTTTCCCATGTACCTTCTTGCAAGGTGACTGTGTCACTCCTGCCATCAAGGAGTGGAGTCTATTTCCTTTCTTCTTGAATCCATGAGTTGTTTGAGCAAAAGAATATGATGGAAGTGACCGATGTGATTATGAGCCAATATCTTCAAAGGTCTTGAAATTTCTAATTTTGTTGCTTCAGAATTTGCTTTTCATGTAAAGAAACTTAGGCAAGGCAACTAAAAATGAAAGACTATGTAAAAAGAGACAAGACACTTGGTGGAGAAACCCTGCTGACATTCAGCACTAAGGTCCCAGAAATGCTGGTGAGGCTGTCTGAATCCTTCATTCCCAGCTGGCCACCTCAGTCAACACTGGGTGAGATGAAATAAGCCATTCCCACTGAGCTCTGCCTGAAATTTCTGATCCCCAGGTTCATGAGTAATAAAATGATCCTTGTTTTAAATCACTACATTTTTAGGGTTTATAGCAAGCAATAGATATCTAAGAGTGTTTAAAACTGCTCTTGAGAGAAGAGAAAATTGATACTGCAAACTCTGAAATAAACCAACTGGAATTGTTTTACAAATAACTGTTACAAAATTGTTTCATCTGAAGTAAAGTACATTTTGTGTTAGCATATAAAGAAAATAAGCACAAAATTGTTCAGAAAGAAAGAAAGCAGACCTCCCACTACTTCTTGTCTAAACGTGAATGTATGGATATAAATATTATTCAGTTTAACTTTGTTAGAAAAATCAGCAAGCTGTCACAGCATTTTAAACATTAACAAGTGTGCTACAAATGATATGCTTGACTATATTACAATTTTAAATGTCTCTGCTTTTATCTAAATAATCTTTGTACCATTAAAAAATATCTCCAGTTTCTATAAACACTTAAAAATTAAACACTTAACCTCATGTAAAAATAGTAATCCATAAGTAAGATATTAGAAATACTCAATTCCTAGCAAAAATTCAACTGGCTATTTTTGGAAAAGGTCCACTTATAAACAAAATAAACTGATCTTATGAAAGGTGTGATTTCAAGTTAAGGAGCGGTAACTTCTTTTTTTCCATCTGAGTGAGATGAAAATGCACTCATGTGGATGCCAAACTTCTTTAAAGCTTGTGTAATGAATGTAAAAGTAAACACATTTCAAGTTTGAATTCAATTCCAACTGAATATATTACAGGGCAAGTATGTCACATCCAATATTGAGGGAAACATGAAGCTTCTTAGGAAGTGTAAACATTTCTACTTTAGCAAGTCTAATCTGATTCATCATCACTGGTGAGTACCAAGAGAAAAAAAAAGCAATAGTTTGGAAAGATTTTAAAGATCATTAAAAGTGACAGAAAAAAGTGCTAGTGCTATTAATAAGTGCTATTAATTTTTTATTTTGACTATAGCATTAACAACAGGAGATCATTTTAATTAAGGTTACATTCATTTCACATTATATTTCCTAATGCTTTATTGTTATTAACTTCTGGCAACATACTAAAGAGAATCTCTCTCAATTGTGATCCTTCTTTCTGAGGAAAAATGGCACTGTTTATGATGACTATAGATGAAGTGATGGGAGCCTTGGAGGGAAGAGGCAGAACCAAGAGTCCTTCCATGTTCAGAATTCTTATGACTCTGTGATAGTCCCCTACACCTGATTTTTGCAGTGCATGTTTTATTTTGGCTTTTCCCTATGAACACTATAGACAATTTAAAGTTTTGCTCAGATAGATCCACTCATCTTTGGATATTATGCAGTAGCTTCCCTATCCACTACTTATTTCCCTGCAGGCCACAGTTGCAGCATGTTATTTGAATGGTGCAACACTGCATCTTCAAACCATTGTTCCAGGTCAGGATTCTGGAAGCTTATGGCTATTAATGCCTGATACTTTCCCAGGTCCATTTCAGTCAAGAATGACATGAGTTGTGCCATAAGCTTGCATTCAAGATCCTGTCTCATTTCTAAGCTAATAAGATTAGACCGGCTTGAATATGTTGCTTACTCTCTCGAGGCCTCTTGTCTCTTATCAACTCTGAAAGTTGTCATCTTTGCTGTGTCTGGTTCTTCACACTTCTAGACACGTGATGGATCTTACTTCCTTCCCTGTTT
Organism: Neotragus pygmaeus; assembly: GCA_006410875.1. Lineage (NCBI taxonomy): Eukaryota > Metazoa > Chordata > Mammalia > Artiodactyla > Bovidae > Neotragus > Neotragus pygmaeus. The sequence goes on along the minus strand of SJYV01046715.1, from coordinate 2,655 downwards.
ATATCAAATGTGGCCAGCGGACTGGTTTGGGCCAATAAAATATAAGTAGAAGTGCCATGTAGCACTTTGAAGCAGAAATTTTAAGTGTCAGTGAGCAAGTTGCCATGTTTCCTTTCTAACGTGACGTTTATGAAAGTATATATTGAAATGAAGCCTCTATCTGCCTGTATCTCTAAGTGATTAGGATAAGCAGAGCTCCCAGTCAATAAGGATGGACATGCACCATTTATTATTTTAAGCCACTGAGATTTGAGAGTTGTTCACAGTGTAGCACAATCTAGTCTTTGGTGTCTTGCTCAAACAGCTTTCACAATGTTTATTAGGCAACATTTTCACAAAAGTGTCTTCTGATCTTATGATACAAGATGTCTCAAATGTTCAACACACCTCTCCCAAGTACAGTGCAGCAAAGCAGGTGGCATATAAAAAAAAACACACACTCATCGGGGCAGGGATAAAGAGGGCACCCTATGAGCAAGGAGAGGAAATTCACTTTGATCAATATAAAATAGCCAAAATTCTAGCATTCTCAGAGGAGAAAGCAGTCATCTCTAACAATTCATAAAAATAATAAAGGCTGTCTTGTGAGTAAGTCCACTAGCAGAGGCTATGAAGCAGAGTCCAAGTATCTAACTGTGGTTAGATATTAAATCATAGTACAGAAGGGAATAAAACAAGACCACTTTCAAAGCCAGAAGTGAATCAAAAGAATAAAAAGAACAGGTTTTCAAAAAAAACCAACATCAGATTTTAGAAAACAATGTTCACATCTCTTAATAAATTTGAAATTTTATCAGAATCCTGAAGTATAATTATAGCTGTTGTTTACAATCAGAGTTCATTCTGTCACCTAATATAAGATCTCTTTTGCCAACTTTAAATAGTCACAAATTAAAGAAACCCTGTAGTTACTGTACATGTTATCAGACACCTACCTTGAATGGAATGTGTATACTTTCTAGTGATTAAGTCAAGGTCATGATGCCCAGAGTAAGCAAATTAGAAAAACAGCACCAGGTACACTCAATTGCTCTACCCATTTCCAGCTGTGTGGTACACTGGACTTATTTCTGTCTGTGTGATGTTCACAGGGTTCCACATCCTTGAATTCAATAAATTGTGGACCAAAAATATTCAGAAAATAAATTTCCAGAAAGCTCCAAAATGCAAAATTTGCATTTGCCATTGCCATGCAAAGGAAACTATTTACACAGCATTTACATTGTATTTATAACTATTTACATATCATTTACATTGTATTATAAGTAAGCTGGATGTAAAGTATATAGAAGGATGTGCCTAGGTTATATGCTAATACTGCACTTGAGCACCCACAGATTTTGGTATCCACAGAAGTCCTACAACCAATCCCTTGAAACCACTCAGGTCTGACTGTATATTTCACAAAGTAGAGAGTCTCTAAAACACTTAACAAAGTAGAATGAAATCTAGATCTCACTAGTGAACTATTCCTGAAGCTAAATGTATTAGGAATCTTATCTCACAGATAGGTATATACAAATATATGTTTATTTATTTGTTTATGATTGTTTTAGTTTGGTCTATTGTCGAACAGCTACTGGTTACTATGTCCTGCTGTTTCCTAGCCTCAAAACCTATACTCACTTGAAATGTTAGTCTTGTAATTTTGAAAAGCAGTGGTATATTATGACACAGAATAATTTCAGTCAACTCTACTTAAGAAATAAATTTGCAATTCTGTTTTGTGGAGTCTTTTAAATCAAGGTCTACTAGTATCTGTCTAGAAGGTGGTCATTATTCCTTTTCATTCAGAATAATTGCTATCATTTACTGAGTATGTTACCATGTCTATGTTCAAATGGCTAAAAAACAATAAGGCTCTGATATTTAAGGACTTTTTAACAACAAAAAGTGTATTCTTTTCCTTATAATACACTGTATCTATTTAATTAAGGTAATTAAAAATTGCCATATAAATGATTATTTCTCATATTCCCTCCTTATGCTTAGCTAATTCTAACTGTTGCAGTAGACTGTGTTTTTCTGTCCTTGATTTTATGCTTTTTAACTTGTAACTTTCATTTTTGGTTCAATCAACAATAACTTTTAAAATATCTACTTATTTAATCTTAAGATGGTCACTGGTCTCAATGATTTTAGAATATGGTGGGAATAAAAGACACTATCTAGTAAAGAGAAAATGCAAGCTTCCTTTACTATTTTCTGAGTGTGTGTAATTTTTAGAGACATCTACTTTTGTTTTCATAAAACCATGAGACCAGTGGAGTCTCTCAAAGTTAGGGGACCAAGTGGAGGGATTCACCACTACTGGGTGAATTTCCAGGATTCTAGGATTCCCATATACCATGAATAAGTTGTAGCAGGGCGAGTATAAGTAGAGAGTAGATGTGAAGTTCCACTTGTAGGTGAAACTCTACACATTTTGACTCCTAATACAGAACTGAATATAAATGTCTTTTCCATTTGGAAAGGGGAGAGCACTGGGAGTTTTTTTTTTTTATGTGGCTTTCCACAGCTAAAAAGAAAATTGCTTTTAAAAAATCATGCAAGAGAGAAGTAATGTTTCAAACAGGATTAAAATGAGTTATGTCTGTGAGGGTAGTGACTAATAAATTTTACACCTGAATGAAACATGTAATCTCTCATTTTTAT
>SJYV01046712.1:0-43472 GCA_006410875.1 Neotragus pygmaeus | reverse complement strand
TGGCAAAGAGGAGGGAAAGAACCTACCCTAGCAGGGCTCTGGGAGGAGCCCAGGGTGAGACAGGAAGAGAGAGCAGGAGAGAGACCTGGGTGACAGGAGAAGGGGGCAGCGGGGATGCAGGGAGGCAGGCTGCTCCGGGGCTGGGCGAGAGTAAACATCCTGTTTCGCAGGAGGCCGAGCCCCCAGAACCAGAACCTTGGTGAGGAGGAGCGCTGAGACAGTAAGTGGGGATGTGAATTCAGCCCAGTGCCTGCGAAGATAGTGCAGTCACTCGGCCCAGCGTTCCCATCAGGGAGTTTTCCCCAGTGTTTCCTTCTAGAAAATGTATGGCTTTAGATCTTACATTTAGGTCTTCAATCCATTTTGAGGTAAATTTTGTGAATGTTCTAAAATACAGGCCCAATGTTATTTCTTTTTCATGTGAATACTTTAAAAAAAAAATTTTTCCCCTAAGAGTATTTATTAAAGTGGCTACAGTAAGTCCCCTTTAAGTTTAGAACTTTCAAAGATGAATGTGCATTTGCATGTGAGTTCCCGAGTCTCGTGTATATTGTCACGTGTGTGCATCCTCCAAATCCAGTGTTTTTGTGCACTTTGCCGTGTGGTATGATACACAGGACAACNATGTGAATACTTTAAAAAAAAAATTTTTCCACTAAGAGTATTTATTAAAGTGGCTACAGTAAGTCCCCTTTAAGTTTAGAACTTTCAAAGATGAGAACGTGCATTTGCATGTGAGTTCCCGAGTCTCGTGTATATTGTCACGTGTGTGCATCCTCCAAATCCAATGTTTTTGTGCACTTTGCCGTGTGGTATGATACACAGGACAATGTCTTTATTTCAGGCCCTGGATGCCCAGAAGAAAGCGTAAGACCATGGGTGATGCAACTGGTGCTGCTAAGCACTCTAGTACATTTCAAGGTATTGTTCTGTAAGATTAAAACTGGTTTCCTTTTTTTGTTTCTTTTAATGTATAATTTGTGTGAAAAATATTATAAACTTATACAGTACAGTATTATATAGCCAGTTGTGTTTGTTAGGTACCTTGGGAACTTTGTTGGACTTAAACAAATTGGGCTTATGGACATGCTCTCAGAATGGAACTCATTCATATTTAGGGGACTAACTGTCTTCCCCTGCAGTGACCTGTCTCAGCATCAGCCTCCCATCTCTAAAGAAACTCAAGTTACAGGGGCGTTTGCGGATGAAATGAATCGGTGGACGGAAAGCCTTTAGACTCACAGCTGGCACACAGTCAGTCCTCAGTTGTATTGGTTCTCATCATCCCTGAGGGCCCGCCTTGAACCTGCAGTCCACCCACCACCAGGCTCCAAGTCAGTGTCCAGCTCTGCAGGAACATGTCTCAGACCGTTTCCCTCTGAGGCCGCAGCTGGCCCTTGTTCCTCGTGCTCATCACCTCTGATTTTCTACGTGCCTCCTGAGTCTCTTCTCTCCCCAACACAGTGGCCAGTTTTTATTTTCTTCTATCTTTTATCTTTGTTCGTATCTTATACCACTTTGAGAATTCAGAATCTAAAGCTCTCTCTTCCCCTGAGAACGTTCAAGTATTCAAATCACTGCAAAATTGACATCTGCTAACATCTACAGTCTTTCCCACCGACCTATTTCCTAGAGCGCTGGGTGGGTTTACAACTTTCCATTGATACTTTGCCATTCAGTTTCCTCACCATCTTGACCTTGATGTTGGCACCATGACCACCCAGGCAGGTGGTGGATCCTGCGGCCGGCTTCCTGTGTCACGCAGGCCAGGCCGTGGGCATCTGACTTGTTGAGAGCGTGAGTGCCATCAGCACAGGTACCTGACAGGCACGCGGAAGTGACCCCTGCCTGCCCTTCCCCTCTTTCTTCTTGAAGTGGGCAGTGTGGCCCTGCCCTTAAAACTACCAGGACAGCTGACTGTCTTCATTGGCAGGTGGTTGGATAAGTGTTCTATGAGGAGGTGCGGTTACAACGCTCATTACTAGGTATAATTAAAACCCATTTAGTATTTTGCAAGAGAGGCTTCTGAAGCCTTGTGATAGCAGAGCAAAGATAAACAGCAACATCTGCTCTCAGAATAACATCCACACTCTTAAGCCAAACATTTTCTATTGTAAAAATCATTATCTGGAAAGGCCTTCCTGGTAGTCCTCGTTTGTATGAAATCCCCGAGGCATTTTTAGGGTTTTCCAGTTTTCCTCTCTCATTCTCACTCAGTCTTTCTCTATCTCAATCTCTTTTGCTGTTAATAACAGAATATAACTTTTAAGGCCATAGAGGGACCATTCTTGCATTCATATCATTGCTTATGCCAACAGAGTGCTCAGTTTTGTAAATAAACATATGCCTTACAATTTTACCTCTCAATTTTGGCTTAAATTTTATATCCTCTCTTCTAATCATGCAGAAAGTCGATTCTTTTCTTTTGTGATTTTGCTTATTTTAAAAGAGGGTGCTCTGTTTTAGCATTCCCAAGACAGCTGGATTTGTTGCTATTTTGACAGATGACTATACTTAATATAATATCATTTCAGAAACACAGATTACCACAGTTCTAGAATGCTGCTTACACAATGGTCCATATGGTAGAATAGGTCCGTTTGAAGAATAGCACAATAGTTTGTGGGTAACCAGATGCACGGGTTCAGTTCAGGCCAATTAATACCAACTAAAGTGCCAGTGTCCTTTGAATTATCAGAAAAGCAAGTGCAATGCTTCCAGTGGCTTTTGATAAACTGCCTTAATATAGTAATCATTCCTAGGCGCTTGGGGCTTTCCTATATTGCCTTTGAAACGGGCAAATAGCACAATTTCCCACTTAGATCTGCATTTTAATACCTGCTGTTTGCCATTTAGACCTAATTAATGACCTATTAAGAGCTATAACGACCAGCCCACAGCCACATCATAAACAACAGGTCAATTTTGTTTTTTCTTTTGTTTCAAGTTTGGATTTTTAAAGGACTTTTATCCGCCCACATTCACTGGTTAAAGATCAGCCATAGTATCTCCAATTCCTGTCAAATTTTACTCTACCAGTAACTTGAAAGGAGACGTGAACTCCAGTGAGGCAATAATAATGGTGAAGAATGTTTCCTGAACCAGTGTCAGCACTGACTGTGTGCTTTCCCCTGAGAGAGTGGAGAGGATGGAGTCCAGGATGTGCTCTTGCCGCGAGTCCCTGGTTCCTGAAGATGGGGCTTCTTCTGTTCTGGTGTCTTTCAGGCTGGTTTCACCTCCTCCTGGACTTCCTTCCTTCTCCAGCGTTAATAAGAAAAAAAACAGGGCAAGATACAAGACCTGGGTTTCTGTGTTTTCTCCTTGTCACCGTTATCATCTTATAGGCTTTCCTGGAGGTTCTGATCAGTTTTTTCCTTAGTCCTGGGGGAGGACTCCCTCACAGTCCTCTTTCAGCCCCTTGGGATAAGGGCTGGTTGGCTAGAACCCATAGGCAGCTTCTGCCTTCTCAGTACTGGTCTTTCAACCTCCCCTAGTTTTTAAAATCCCCAAAGAGTTGGGGGAAATAGAGTAGTTGCATAAAATATTTAAATAGACTCTCAGAAAGGTGAACAAATATAATAGTAACATGTTATTTCTATGTTTGCTAAGGATGGTTATAGAAACATGTGTCAAATGGCTTCATTTCTTTTCTGAGATTTTAGCTGCCAGAGAACTTGGCTAGGGGACAGGAAGATGTACGTGTCTTCCTACTTTTAGGGCAACTCTGAAAAATAAATGTAAAGCAATATGCTCCTTCTCTAGTTGTGCTAATGTTTAATTCAGCCTTTAAGTGGCCTGATCTGTTCCCCCAGCAGTGCTCTGGTTATCAGGCTTGTGGTCTTATTGGTAACGTACACTAGGCACAGAGGCAGCGAACGGAACCCAATTTTAGGTAAGAGATTTTCCTACAAAGACTCAGATAGTGTAGGTCAGAGAACATCTCCAAATGGGCCTCTGACCTGGGCCCAGCTACACTGCTTTTTTACTTGCTCTTGGCAATTGGACTTTCTACAGTGTTAGAGATCTTCATTGTCTACAAAATAAAGCCAAGTGAGATCATCAGTTAATGACCAATTATCCATTTCAAAGAATACTATCTGGCTCATTTCTGAACATCTCTTAAGAGGTGCAAACCCCCTTTTGATTCTCAAATGTAAGCGACATCAAAGCAGGATTTTTTTTTTTTTTTTCTTCCAGGGGTATTCATTAGTACTAATAAGGTCTGAAGCATCCAGTGATTTCTTATGTCAAATGTATCACATTGTTAGATTTTTCCATGAATTGATAATAATCACCTTTATGTTGAACTTCAAGTGTCTAATTTGGACATAAGTGTTTTCAACTGAAATCTTGCATTTTCAGGTTGTATAAACGCACAAACTTCCTCAAGAACAGAGGTACCCACGTTCCAGGCTCTGAGAACCTAAAATAAGTCCATCCATGGGTGAGATGAGACAAAATATATAAAGTANCCTTGACTAGACAGACCTTAGTCGGCAAAGTAATGTCTTGCTTTTGAATATACTATTGAGGTTGGTCATAACTTTTCTTCCAAGGACTAAGGGTCTTTTAATTTCATGGCTGCAGTCACCATCTGCAGTGATTTTGGAGCCCCAAAAAATAAAGTCTGACACTGTTTCCACTGTTTCCCCATCTCTTTCCCATGAAGTAATGGGACCAGATGCCATGATCTTTGTTTTCTGAATGTTGAGCTTTAAGCCAACTTTTTCACTCTCCTCTTCAACTTTCATCAAGAGGCTCTTTAGTTCTTCTTCACTTTCTGCCATAAGGGTGGTATTATCTGCATATCTGAGGTTATTGATATTTCTCCTAGCAGTCTTGATTCCAGCTTGTGTTTCTTCCAGTCCAGCCTTTCTCATGATGTACTCTGCATAGAAGTTAAATAAGCAGGGTGACAACATACAGCCTGACGTACTCCTTTTCTTATTTGGAACCAGTCTGTTGTTCCATGTCCTGCCATTTTGCTGTTTGTTTTCCATTTTCCTCTATTCTTGTGGCTCCTCTTTCTCTATTACTGCCTACTTGTGTGCTAAATGTTTTTTTCTAATATGCCAATTTAATATTCTTGGTTTCCCTTTATAATTTATAATTTTTAGTTAATTTTTAACTGGTCACTTTGGGTTTACACCTAGCATTTTAATTTCCAACAGTCCAGTTTGGGTTGATACCAAATATGTTTCAGTGATTTACAAAAATTCTCCTACATGGAGAATTGTTTATGTTTCCTCTACCTTCCTTTGTGAGGCTATTGCCTCACAAATTATGTCCTTGTATACCATATTTGTACCATGACAGTTTCACAATTACTGTTTTGTTCAGTTGTATTTTATATCAGAAAAGATGAAAAATATTTTGACCCATGCACGCTTTTTGCAACTGCTCTTTGTCACTTGGTGTGGACTTGAGTCACTGTCTGGTGCCCTTTATTTCTGTCTGAAGGGCTGTTTGCAGTGTGTCCTGTAGTGATGAGTTCTCTTGGTTTTAACAGGGAATGTCTGCATCTCCCTGGATCCTGTATAAAGAACGTTCTTATATTTCCTTCATTTTTAAAAGGCTTTTCTGCTGGACAAAAATTTCTCTGTTGACTAGTGTTTTCTTTCAGTTCTTTGATTATGTCATCCCACTGCTTTTCAGTCTCCACAGGTTCCAGAGAGAAATCAACTAAATTTCTAGCTTTCACCATTATTAAGAGGAAACTTGTTTTTAAGGATACCATGTTGCTAGAGGAGGATATGGAAATAAAGAACATTAAAATGGTGAAAAAAATCACTTTTTTTAAACTGAGATTCAATCATCCTTGAAAAAAAAAAATGTGCCCCAAAATATAAGCCTTTGGTTAGTTAATTTCCAGATAACTTGAAAATGTTGATTTTGTCAAGATTTTCCAGCATCTTCTATAAGAAAGAAAAATTTTATAGGTTCTTGCTCTACAATTCTGGATGACATAATTTAACAAGTAAAATTTGTAAATCTGTGTCCACCAGTTAGTGTCTCATTTCATGTGGGTACATAAACTTGAACACAAGTTCAAATAAGGAATGCGAAAAGAGATTTTCTTCCTGATAGTAAATAAAAATTAGACATCTTCCTTCATGAAACTCACTCTTATTTATGGAACTCTCTATACTTTAGCGGTATAGTTATCCAGGTTAAGTTTCCGGGACTTAGTTGAAGTGTATCTATCTACTCCTTTTGTTGGACACTGAAATGTCTCAAGACTGCATGCTACTCAAGTGTTAGTTTAACCTGCACTAAGGAAGCCAGGAGTAAATGTAGATCCCATACTGGCTGAGTAATCGCATTTTAAACTTAGAATGATTTTTATGACACCATCTTGTGTTTAATCTGAACATCTAACTTTTCTCAGGAACTCACTCCTCATGTTGTTAAATATACCTTCCTTTCTGAATGTATTTACCTTATAAAAAGGAAAGACTTTATTTCATTTCCAATTTCACAGTCATACCACTTCTTCAAGTTATTTCATACCAATGGCAATATTTGGACAATAGAGGCATCACTTTAAGATACTTGAACCTTATTCTACATTTCTGAATTTTGTTAGTTCCCCTATTACATCAACCTTATTTCCTAAATTCCTCTGTATATACATTCTGAAATAATTTTCTTATGATGTGCTGACATAGTCTGAGATTTTATATTGTGTTCAGTGTAAGTAGTTCACATTCCCAGAACCACTTTTAGCTGCATTGCACTCATTGTCCTTCTTATCAGCAAGCTGCAGACTTGGTCCCAGTGCTCCTACTGAAAATTATATTCTCTGGTTAAAAAACAGTCTATCTCCTTTGGAAACTTAGAGGATAGCTGTGAGGTTTTGGATTAAAAAAAAAAAAAAAAACTACAATGTCTTAGTTGTTTCAGTTCCCCACTGGATGTCATGAAATTTTAATTACAGCCTAAATCTATATGTTTTGTTTCTTTATGCTACTCCATTGAAGACTGACAATTTAACACAACTCTTTACTATTGCCATTTTACAATTTACTTCCTATTTCTATAACACAAGATTGCATATATACAATGATTTGACTCTTTTTGCCTTAGGACACTTCCATGGGGTTTTTAGAAAGACAAATACATGCAATTGTTAAGCCTTACTTATAAGAAACTCTGTATTTGCAGACTGTGTGGTATGCAGTGCCAATCGTACTGGTTCAGAGTAGGTTATGGAGGATTTTAATGCAGACAATCATTTATTATGCCCTATTCTTTTCTTTAATTTCCACTTTTTCTCTTCCCCTTTATGTAGGTCCTTTCAATCAGGTTTTAAATAGACTCAGCTCTATCTCATTCTTAAAAGAAAAAAAGGCAAAAGAACAGAATCCTTTTCTGTGCTACATTCCATTCCACACATGTGCTCATCTCTCTGGCCACACGTCTTAGACATTGTGGGCACTCGGTGCATCTGTATATGTGCTTTCCACAGTTGTACGCAGACGGCAATCCTGCTTTGTCCCCACCATCTCACAGAAAGTGCTTTCCCCAGGGTCATTGCTTGTCTCCCCTAATTGCTCCAACCATCTTAGACCAATCTCTTGCTTTGGCTTCTGGGACAATTGGCTTCCTGGCTGACCCCAGCTTCTCCGATCAGCCACCTCACCTACTTTCTGAAATTGCCTCTGTTGATCACATTCATCAGTTTTATTCCATATTCTCTTTACAGCCTCCTCACCCTACATGAAATGTGACAGCTTCGTTGATATTTACAGGAAGACAGACACAAAGACTGCAACGTACATCCAGATCTCTCTCCAAGGCCCACACGCCGTTCTCACTTTGTATCAGATATGCTTGCATATCACACACTCAAGAATCATTTCCTTTCCAAACCTGATTCACTCCCCCAACCATCTTTTGTTGACTGATTAGGGTTATAGTGAGTTGTAAGAAACAGACCTATAACAGTGTGAGACTTTGTGCCCTGGGTGAATATGGCATCACACCTTTTGTGTTTGGCCTATTATGTCTATGACTTTTGTTATCAAGGGGACTTTATGGTCTGAGATGCTTGCTCCAGCTCCAGCCATAAAGTCCAAACCCAGCAGTAACAAAACAGAAAGCAGAGAGAGGAACTGCCCTCCCCTCTAAGGATGCCTTCCCCTCTAAGGATGCTTCCCAGGAAAAAACTGTCCCCTCTGTGCACATCCCAGGGACCAGAAACTGGCTCCACGGACTGATACTCAGAAGGAAGGTTGAAAATGTCACCTGTATCGTGAACTTCATGCATTCAGCAGGCTTTTGGAAGCCCTTTCACTGTAGAGGCAGTGGACACTGTCCCTGCACTGTGGCCCCTCCACTGTGGGAACATTTCTGCCCAGGAAAGGGAACCTGTCTCCTCACCACCACTCAGTCACTGTGCACAGATCAGCTGGAGTCTCAGTGATGGGCTTATATGAGTTCCTCATGCCTGTTGTGCCTACTTAAGTTTTAAAACCCTAAATCTTAAGTACAGTTTTGTTAACCCCAACAACGCTGTCTGAATAATATAACTACAATAGCAATTCTCTTTTTGGAAGATGAAACTAGGAAATGAAATAGCAGTCATTTGCCTACAGGAATTTGCCAACAGCCATTTGTCCAAATGATCCAAAGGAATGATCCAAAGTCTTACTCTCACTTCCATCAGTAGGTTCCTGGTTTCCGTAAGTCCATTTTATTAAATAAAATTCTTTAAGGCTATTCTCTAGAATAAATCAGAGAGACAATTTTTTTTCATGGGTTATGTTTTTGGCTATATTGGTTTTTAGGGTTTTCTAGGATCCTTCATTACCTTTCAATTATATTATTATTATTTTCATATATGCCACACCATTTAAAAACAAGCATCCCGACAATGGACTGTTTACCCAGAGCTAAAAATAAATGAGCCATCAAGTCATGAAGAGACATGAAGAAAACTTAAATGCATGTTCCTAAGAAAGAAAAGGCAATCAGAGACAGCCCCATACTCTGTGATTCCAACTCTGTGACATTCTGGAAAAGGCAGAACCATGGAGACAGTAAAAGAAAGAATCAGTGGCAACCAGGGGTTCGGGGGTAGTTCAGGGGTGGGAAATGCTAGTGGAGCACAGAGGACTTTAGGGCAGTGAGTCTACCCTGTCTGATACTATAATGGCAGACACGTGTCGTACATTTGTCCAAACCCAGAGAATGGACAGCATCAAGAATGAACGTTAATATAACCATGGACTTTGGGTGATCATGACAAATCAATGTAGGTTCATCAATTATAAGAAATGTACCACTTTCATTTGAAAAATTATCTGATTTGTGTTTACTTTTTAGCGGTTTCTTTTGCTTTGTGTTCATATTCAATAATATCTTCCCCTTCAACATTTAATCTGCCAAAAATTCTAACCAGAATACTTTTATAGCAGATATTGTTTTTTTACTCTTTTGAATTGTGATTTGAATGTGTTTTTCCCCATGATTCTGTCTCATTTTAAAATATATGAGGTACAATTATAGCTATTATTTTAATACTCTTTTTTTGCTAAATCACATCTGTATGAATTCCAGGTTTTGATTTTTTCCCTCTTCTTTAAGGATTATAGTTTCTGCTTCTTTGCATGCCTAGTAATTTCAGAACATCAATTATTGTGAACTTTATTTTGTTCTTGGCTGTAATTTTGTTATTCCTATAAACATTCTTGAGCCTTTTTAGAGAATGTATTTAAATTACTAGAAATGAGTTTGATCCTTGCTGTTATCACTTTTAATATCTCTTTAAGTATTACCAGAGCAGAATGCACTCTGGGGTAATCATTCCCCATTGCAGAGCCAAGGCTGGTCTGCACATCCTACTCAATGCCTCACAAATTAAGCAGTCTCCAGTGTGGCAGACTCTGTTGACTATGAGGGCTACTCCATTTCTTCTAAGGGAAGAGGAACTACAGAGCCTCTTGATGAAAATGAAGGTGGAGAGTGAAAAAGCTGGGTTAAAACTCAACATTCAAAACACTAAGATCATAACATCTTAGTCCCATCACTCCATGGGAAACAATGGAAACAGTGACAGACTTTAGTTTCTTGGGCTCCAAAATCACTGCAGATGGTGACTGCAGCCATGAAATTAAAAGACGTTTGCTCATTGAAGAAAAGCTATGACAAACACAGATAGTATATTAAAGATTAGAGGAATCACTTTGCCAACAAAGGTCTGCACAAAGCTGTGGTTTTTTCCAGTAGTCATGTATGCATGTGAGAGCTGGGCAATAAAGAAGGCTGGGCACCAAAGAATAGATGCTTTTGAACTATGGTACTGGAGAAGGCTCTTGAGAGTTCCTTGGACTGCAAGGAGATCAAACCAGCCAATCCTAAAAGAAATCAATCTTGAATATTCATTAGAAGGACTGGTGCTGAAGCTGAAGCACTAAAATTTTGGCTACCTGATGGGAAGAGCCAATTCACTGGAGAAGATCCTGATGCTGGGAAAGACTGAAGGCAAAAGGAGAAGGAAGTAACAGAGGATGAGATGTTTGGATGGCCTCACTGATGCAACAGACATGAGTTAGTCTCCAGGAGATAGTGAAGGACAGGGAAGCCTGGTGTGCTGCAGTCCATGCAGTCTCAGAGTCAGACATGACTGAGCAACTGAACAACAATGTGGCGAGGGAGCCCCGTGCTCATGCCGAGTGAACACTGCTGCCCCTCGAGTCTTCAGCAGGCTCTTGCTCTGGCTCTCAGCACTCGTCTCTTCTGTGTGTGCTTGCTGCTTCAGTTGAGCGCTCCCAAGGACCATCTGCAGACCCGCACGCTCCTTTCTCCTTGAACCTCTCGCTTCCTGTGCTCAGTTCTGTGAACTTCGGTTGCCCAGTTCTCTCTGGACTCAGCTCTGCCGGGTTCCTCCCTCCCTCTTCTATGGACTGGAGCCTCGCTCAAGACGGCTCCTGGGTGACCCTACAGCCCCGATATGTTTCCCATCTCTCTGAGATCACTGATCTGTATTGCCTGGTGTCCAGTGTCTTGAAAGCTCACATTTCATGTTTTTTTTGCACTCTGTTCATATATTTTTTGGTATTTGGTCTAATTTTAATTCAGGGACTGCCATTAGCTTCTGGATCATCTGAGGTTTTGTTTCTTTTTTTTACTTCTGGTGGAACAAACTTGATAATAACCACATTTCTGGCCCACCTCTCTAGCCTAAAGGGTCTAAAGCCTAAAGTTTCACTATCCTCCCCCAACTCCTCATGGCTCAGGCTCCCTGGCAGCAGCAGCAGCAGCTGGGCTGAGTCCAGGTCCAGTCATAACCTGAAGCAAACCCACCGGACGTTCTGGAATTAATAGTGGTCTTTTATAACTGCACACAGGTGCCACGGGCCACCCCTTCACACGTCCACACTGACCAAGAGCAGACGTGAGAGGTGGTGGGATTAGGCGCCTCTGAGTGGTCGAGGAAATGCTGCTGAGCTGAGAGTGGACCTGTGCTGCCAATGCTCCCAGCCGGGTAGCGAGTCCTTGTGGATGAGGAGTCCAGGTGGAGTGTAAACCACCTGTACCACATTCATATCCTTTAAAGAATGGCTTGAACAGTTAGAGATGCATGGCTTCCAGAAGAAGGCAAGGAAGGAGAAAGAAACAGAAGATCAATTGTATGGCACAAGGATTACAGTTTTCTATTTATGCATGAGTATCTCTTATTTCCAATCTAGAAAATATGTCTAAACAAAAGAGTGTGTCCAGCAGTGATTGTAAATACAGGCGCAGTCACTTGACAGGATCCATAGCACTATATGTTGGCACACAGTAGGAAGTTGGACTCCAGTACATGAGGCCCCTGCAACCCTCTTATCGCTTCTGCTGGTTTGACTTTTCCCCTCTACAATGTTGTGATTTTTCTGGGATACTGCAATCTTTAACAGCAATGTATAAAGACTCACATAAGTAAATAAAAATGGAGTCACTTGTTACTCCCCTTAACTGAACTGAGGCCTGTTTCCAGGTCGTTCACTATTCCTTAAGTGTCTCTAGCTCCTATTTCTCACCCAGTCATTATCAAGCTCAACGCAAACATGCCTGGAGGCAGCGCTGAATCCCCCTGCGATTAAGTCTCTCCTCCTGTGAATCCTTGTGCTGCCACTGACTTTGATTTGACGTATATTTTCCTTTGGGACGCATATTCAAGAAAAAGTAGAAAATCCTAGGTTAAAAAAGATTGCCTCAACCCCCTCTACAGTGTGCTGTGCTTTTCACTTTCTACCCAATAGTAAGTTTATAATGATCCTTATGATGGTCATGGGGCTCTGGCATTCTTGAAAGAAAGCACTGAGTGAGGTACACAGTTAAAAAAAAACACAGAAGATCTCTCTGCTTGTAAAGTCACTCATGATCTAAAGCCCCAGATCACCCAGCCATCTTCATTTGTTTCTAATGAAATAACTGGAGATACTATACAAAATAGTAGATGTTGTTTCCAAGAAAAGGTTAGATTTCACAGCATATGTAAGAATATTTCAATACCACGAGTCCATGCTAGGTCGCTTAAATCTTGTCCAACTCTTTTGTGACCCTGTGGACTGTAGCCTGCCATGCTCCCCCATCCATGGGATTCTCCAGGCAAGAATACTGGAATGGGCTGCCATGCCCTCCTCTGAGGGATCCTCCCAACCCAGGGATCCAACCCATGTCCCTTCTGTCTCCTGCATTGGCAGGAGGGTTCTTCGCCACTAGTGCCACCTGGGAAGCCCCATTTTAATACCACAAGGATTCTTAATAACTTACATCCCAAACTTTGAGCAAAAAAAATATTATTTTGAATGCTTTTATATATGCTAAAAATACTGTAACTGTATCTCATAGAATACATTTGTTGCTAGTTCTACAAGGGAAAAAAAAAGCAGAAACTCTTGTTCTAAAGTAAGAAAAGGCCTCTAATGAGGAATTTGCCATTAAATCTGATATTTTGGAATGACAGCCAACTTGAGACAAGTTGTAAGGTTTTGTATGCAAAATCAAAAATTTGGTTCCCTCAAAAGTAGTAAATAAATGTCTCCCAGGATTTAAAAATCTTGTTCAGTTTTTAAAATGTAGTTTGAAGACATCTTTTGAAATATGGGATTCTACACTCCCAGCCCCACTGTTTATTCAGCAGGAATACATTTGACATTTTATATTTTTTTAAGGGGACAATTCACTAATTTCTGGGGAAAATGATATACAAATGGTGGCATCTTCAGAACTGCTTGCTTTTACTGCAGAGGAATTTCCTGGAGAATTTAAATGCAGATGAACTGCATGTCTGAGGATTTTTTTCCCCATCACTGGGAAATCCCATGAAAAAAAAGATTTTCTTTTTTTGGTGATGAGACCAATCTTGTCTTATATGAATGCCTTAATCTTAAATATTTCAATATTTCATGATGATTTTAAGTATTTATTATATTATTTAAGGACTATTTAAATCTTTCAAGTTGACAGTCTAGCTAAATGTATCTCCTAACAATTTAAGATCTTAAAATTTCACAGTTATCAAATGCATTCTATGTGATCTACATAAGTCTAGCTATAAGATATGGCAGATTAAAAACATTACTTAAATGTCAGAGAAACAAGAAAAATAGCTATTTTCTTGCTCTAATATTTTTGCTTACATGATTATAAAACTAATACTCAGATATACTATAAAATTTCAAAATTCATGAACAGTATAGGATTCAAATCATTTCTTGAAGGACAGGGAGAATATGCCCAAACAAAAGTTAATGGCCCCAGGGAAAAGGGACACTGATAATTCCTTCAGGGTACCATCAGACACACTGGTCTGTGCCGTCACTCACATCTGGACCCCTGGGACCGCTTCACTCCTCCCTTTGCACGGGGCGCATCTGGGAGCCAGGCACAGCTGAAGTGCTGGCGAGGCTCCCTCTGCCACACGCCTCACAGCCCACAGGCCTGCCCAGCAGCTGGTTCTTCAGTTCCTATGTTAATAAACAGAATAGCTATGTTTTTGAATATGTCATTGTTTCCACATTGGGTCTTCCCACCTGGTGGCTTAGAAGCTACTGTATAGAGAAGACCAAGGAGACACCTCTATAACTCACCCTCCTGACCCCACTGTGGCCAAGACTGTAAATCAGCAGCAACGTCTTCCCCTTGCACACTGTGTAAATCAGGGTCACCCTTGCAGGCATAAAGGGTATTGGTGGTGATGACCATCATGCTGCCACTTAGTGAGTGGCACTGCCAGTCAAATCAGCCAGCATCCTGCAAAACACCTGTGGGGCTGGGAGCGTGGCAGCAGGACAGATGTCTGCACACCTAGCCAGGGGCAGCTCCCACGCCTGCCCCGTCTCTCCTCGAGCCCATTCACACAGATGACATGGCTGCGGTGAGAGAAGAGGTAAGACTGAGTGCACATCCACATGGATAAAACAACAGTACACATTTCGAGTTTTGCCCCAAGGCTGGGTTTAATATCCAACCCTCTGCCACGTCATTGTCTGGGAAAGACCTAAATTTCCTATCATCCTCCTGAATATTGTGTGAATTCACTGAACTGATGACACCGTGCTAACAAATCAGAGAAACATGCTGGAGACTGCAGTTAGACAGATGTGTCCCACCGGGTAGGATGCTCACCCTATTCATACTTCGGGTGCTGCCACAATGGTAAAACTCAGGTGTTCCCCGTCAGGGGAAGGCTACAGCACATTATCAAAAGTAAGGGAGAAATGACTGAACCATGCACCTCTCACCACAAAGATGGCACAACAATGCCTGCGATGGGTAGTTGTAGGCGCCAACTTAGTGAGGCCACAGTGACCAGCTGTTAGGTCAAACCGTGCTCCCATGAATGACTACCATTTACAATAAGCAGACTTTGACTAAAGCTGACTAGCTGCTGTAACATGAGTGGGCCGTCCATCAGTTAAAGGTCTGAAGAGCAAGATCTTTGGGGATTTCCCAAACATTCCCAGATACCGCCTCAGGTGAAAACAACTGCCTCTCCAAAGACTGCGATCCTCCCTGGGCAGCTATGTATCATGAAAGGTCAGTGGAGATCTAAAGGACTAGGCTGGGCTACCTCGCAGGGTTGTCTACCCTGGGCTCCCTAGAGACCATCAACCTGGACTGTAGTCCAGCTTCTTCGCCTGCCCAGTTCTGACTCACTCTCCCCCCTCTACACAACTTCACACAAAAGCACATGCTTCCAGCACATGTACATCAGAGGCTGATTCCTGATTTTTTGATATATGAAAAAAAGGATGCTTTTTTCCCTAGGAAAGGTAGGAAAATTCTAGCAGAACAAAAGAAAGTAGTTTAATTTGCTTTAATTCTTATTTCACACTTTGGACTATTTCAATTCAGTCTTGTTTCCACTAGGGTCAGGCAAAATTTTTACCACAGTGGATTCTTTAGTTAATATCAATGTTCCAGTGATGTGATAATATGTTACTTGTCTTTGATGTCACGTACTTCTTCATATAAAAGCTTCATAGTTCATTAACACGAGCCCTGGATTACTTGAGTACAGTTCAGTTCAGTTCAGTTTAATCGCTCAGTCATGTCTGACTCTTTGTGACCCCATGAATCACAGCACGCCAGGCCTCCCTGTCCATCATGAACTCTCAGAGTTCACTCAGACTCATGTCCATCGAGTCCGTGATGCCATCCAGCCATCTCATCCTCTGTCNGCTGTGGTAAATCATAAAAAGGTGAACCCTGGAGTTCTCCAAAGTACAGATTACATCCACAAAGGGGTTGAAGCGTTTATGAGCGCACTCTGAGCCTCTTTCTGAAGAGACACTTTGAACAGGCTTTTCTCATTGCAGCTGGAATTCCCACTCTGGTGAGTAAAGCAGTGCTGTCACTACTGAACAGTTGCATGCGGCCACGTTCCCAGTGCACATTAATAAAATTAGCCATTTAAACGGCAATGTATCAAAGGAGAGAGTTTACAGATTTTTCACTTGTTCATTTTTTCAAATAACACATCTCATTTAAACACCTCAAAAATGTCTAAACCTTCTGCTAAAATTAGAAGGGTAACAGTGAGTCTACTCCAAATAAGTGAAATAACCTAGGAAGAGAAGACAAACAGGCTCATGAGTAAGTCTCCTTTATGACCACAGAGCTACCAGATCATAACATTGTGACAAGAAGTAATTACTTCCTTTATTTTGTACAAGGGCTAAATTTCTAACCCAAAAAAAGGTAAAAATAAAAATTACCGAATACATGTTGAGTTAAATGTGTAAATGGGTGGAGAAGCATCAGTGCTAAACAGTCATGTAAACCCAAACCAAGATTAACTGTGTACTTTCACATTAAAATGAAGAATAAAGATAGCGTTTTCTTTCCACCTAAATTGCCACTTTAAATTACAACAAATATGCCCAAACATTACGTTGGTTTTAAAATTATGAATAACTCAGTTTGACTCACAATAATTAAAGATTTAAAATAGAAAAGAGAGAAGTTATATTTACTGATAAGTACATTTTATTGCAGAAAATGTTACTGTCTGAAATAAAACTGTGCACCACATATGAGTTTTCTAACTCAGAAGTCTACGAAAAATTCTAACTTTTGATTGAAAATCAAGGTCTGGGGTTTGGCACTGATGTGCTTTAAATGCCTGTGTCTCTGTGTACATGAAACAAGACTCATCTTCACAAGATAACTGTGGACAGTGGCAGGAACATGTCCAAGATGATGCTCAGGAGGTCACACCGGTACAGCTCTGAGTTCTACTCATCCCTATGGGACAAGGCTCACACACTGGGAAAATTTCACCCACTAATAATCTAGGACTCTGGATTCAGAAGACAGATTCTGTGCCCAAATGGGGTCTTCAGAAAACCGAGCAGAGAGGCATTCTGAGAAATGGTCCCCAGGATGTGCCACCATCCAGAAATTGAGGGGGAAAAGGCAACTCCATGAACATCCACTGAAAAGGAATAAGTGCAGGAGGAAGAACATCAAGTGTGTGTATTTTCCCGAAAGTCAAGTTTAGAAAGAGTCTGAGAAAGGGGAATTTGGAGGTGGACGACTGCTGATGTGACACCGATGAAAGATCCGACAGGAGAAAGATTAACTGCCCGCTCACGAAGTGGAGGAATGATGTGTAGAAATCATTCACGTCGTCAGCAATAGATGTCTGTTTCAATGAAGATAAATGTGTGACTGGAAAGCACCAAGAAAAAATGAAAAGTGAAGGCATGGAGACTGAGACAGGTAACTCGAAGATTTGGGCAGAATTAGGATTTTGGAAATAGATCTATTAATTCTAGAAGGAATGGCTTCACTAGAGAGGAAGACAAAAGGTATGAGAAAAGTAAGCAATTTCTGGAACAATCTGGAGCAGATGAAAAAGCACAAGACCCTGGGATAAAATTTAATTTAGAAGAACCAACAGTTCATTGTGAAAAAGGGAAAGACAAGGTAGGTAGACTGATCGATTTATTGATGAGAACTTAAGAAAGTTTCCTTTTTGAGTAACTCAGAAGCAAAGTTACCAGCCAAAGGTGAAGAGGTGAAAACAGTTAAATATTTTCATTTTAAAACTGATGACATGATATGAGGATCAGGGTAAATAATGAGACCACCAGGCAATTCCAGGAGACCAGATGAAGCATGTGCTCTGCATGCACTCGTCATAGACACTCAGTACACACGCTCAGAAACACTTGATTTTTTTCTTTAGCTGAGTTTAGCTTCTGCTCAGGTTTAGCCACAGAATTCATGGAGAATGGAATTAAGGAGGATGTCTTTACATTAGTATCAATAAATTGAAAATTGCTTACATGTTACATACATACATTTCATGTTCTTTTCTATATTCTTTGCATCCTATTTGTAATTACTTTGTATTCACTCAGAAAATATCTTGAATATATTTCTGTATGGTATTAAACAATTATAGAGTTATAACTTACTTTATACAGTTGCATTTTATTCTACCATATGTATGTTACTAATCTCTTTTTTTTTGTGGAGTTAAAATTTATTATCTCTGGAGCAATGATGATATTTATCATTCTCTCTGTGCTTTATATTTATTTACTTCATTTAGTTAAACATCACAAAAGCACACGAATACATTCTTGTAAAATGAGCACGCTACAGGTAAAGGTGAAACCCCTCAGACCAACCCCTCACTCACTTCCTGTGTCTTCCCAACAGGGACTCATCCTCAACAGCATGTGTCCCTCTAGAACTTCTCCCTCCACATTTACATATATGTCTTCTCTTCAGTATTTTGGCAGTTAAAACATTAAAAATTCTGTTTGTATTTACTCTGAAAATATTGATTAGATTTTTATTTTGGTGTCTAGAATTGATTTAGATCTTCTCCCTATTATTTGCTTCTCTACCTCTTCTCCCCAATCCCCTGCCACCTCCTGTATTGTTATCCATTGGGATTCTATTCCTCTTTATTTCAATTATTTAGACTCAACTATTTGTTTTTGTTCAGTCACTCAGTCATGTCCGACTCTTTGTGACCCCATGAACTGCAGCATCCCAGGCTTCCCTGTCCTTCACCATCTCCCAGAGCTTGCTCAAACTCATGTCCATAGACTCAACTATAAACTTTACCAATTTCTTTCTGCACTATTGTTATCTTCCAATAGTCTTGGATCTTACTTTGTTTTGCTGCAATGCATCTTCTTTTATTTCTTCCAGGAAGGACTGTGTGTGGTAAACTTTGAGTCATTGAATAATTTAAACAGTATCTTTTTTGCTCTAATACTTGATTGATAATTTGGCTGGATATAGAAATGTAAATTCAATATAAGTATTTTCTCCGAAATTTTATGATGTTGCTCTTCAATACTCTTTTTTTAAACATAAATTTATTTAATTGGAGGGTAATTACTTCAAAATATTGTATTGGTTTTGCCATACATCAGCATGAATCTGCCACATGTGTACATACATGTGTTCCCCATCCTGAACCCCCCTCCCACCTCCGTCCCCATACCATCCCTCTGGGTCATCCCAGTGTACCAGCCCTGAGCATCCTGTATCATGCACTGAACCTGGACTGGCGATTTGTTTCACATATGATATTATACATGTTTCAATGCCAGTCTCCCAAATCATCCCACCCTNACATGACTGAGCAACTGAAATGAACTGAGCTGAATGAAGTCTTTTCATTTTTTATTTTAAGAATTTATTTTATTGAAATATAGTTGATTTACATGTGTTAATTTCTGCTGTACTGCAGAGTGATTCAGTTATGCACACACATATATACATACATGTGCTTTCATATTCTTTTCCATTATGGTTTATCACAGGATAGTGAATAGAGATTTCCTATGCTATATAGTAGGATCTTGTTGTTTATCCATCCTATATATAACAGTTTGCATTTGCTAATCCCAAACTCCCCATCCAACAATTTCCCATCCCTCTCTGTCAACCACAAGTCTATTTTCTATTGCCAATGTAGTCTTAAGGGCAGTGTTTAAATAAATTTCTTCATGGGGGAGGCCCAAGCTGTGTTCTGGAATAAGCACTCCTCCATCTGTTGGGAAGCCTTTCCAGGGTCCTTGCGGTGCCCATTGCCCCTGCCTGCAGCCTGCTCCATTTCTCTTTAGCTCTGCCTGCAGCTGGGGATGAAAGAGAAGGAAAGGAACGGATGTGCAGTGAATGCATTAAGGACCACTTCCTGTGCTCTTGTCATTGGGCAACGTGTGCAAAGACATATCCCTTCCCACACCCCTTCCTCTGCTGCTGAACTTGGCCAAGTTGGGTGGTTGAGTCATAGAGACAACATAGCCTTCGGTTATGAAAAAAAATATAAGTCCGTAAGTGGTTAAGGATTTGAGGGAATGCTTTAGGTAATAAGCGCCATAGAAATCAAAGAAAGGTGAGATCCTTGGGAACTAAAAGGATAGGGAAATATTGCTAGAGAAAATGGGACTTGCCTTAGAATTTGAAGAGTGGCTAGTTTGCATTGCAGAGATCCTCCAGGTGAAGAGAGAGTCTGAAATAGGGTTTCTGTCGCAGATAGGGAAGTGATGGATTCATTGGGCAGGTCTGGTTATTATGTAGTCTGGTGACCAGGTAAAGCCTGGGCTCTGGGCTGAAGACCTGCTGCGGACTTCTGAGCTGGTAGGAGAATGGCTGCGGGCAACAAGCTGTTAACGAGAGAGGAGGAAAGAACCTGGACAGTGGGAAAACCTTCTCCTGGCCCGTAGTCCACCTGGAGGAGGGCCTCGTCTGAGGAGATTAGAGCAGACAGGCTTGGCCAGATATGGGGTCTGAGAGCTGACTGCATCAGTCAGAAGTTTAAGACGTGACTCTTTTGCAGGGTCCCTGACAGTGGTGTGTAGGGAGGGAACTCTGGGTCTAGTCTTTGGTGAAAGAACCAAAGGGCTGGGTCAGCTGTAAAGCTTGAAGGATGTGCTCCGGCTCTCTGAAGGTCGGCCCTCGGTCTCCCGGCCGCTCTCCTGCCATCGTCATCACCCGGCTTCCTACGGCTCTTGGTGCTGCCCCGGGCGGTAGGAGACTTCACGAGGCCATCAGAGGGCCTGTGACTTGCCTGCCACTCCTGACGCTGATTCGTCCTGCTGCTTCCACACTTCCCTGGGAACTGGGGTGTATGTGATAAAGTACTTAGCCTAGACGTGGTGTGTGGCTCTTTCCTCTGTGGGTGCAGGGAACTCTGCTGCACTCTGCTGCACTCTCACTCTGCTGTTTCCGGAGCTCTGTTCAAGGAAGGGCCCAAGTTTCCTTTGCTCTCCACTTTTCCCTGCCTGTCATCATACTTCATGCTCTCCCATAACACACACACACATACACACGCACACACACACACACACACACCATATGAATACAGTAGGACCTCTTGACTTCTCTGCATCTCCTTCAGCTCTTCCTTCATCTGGGGAAGAGGTTCTTTATCTAACCCTGGCGTAAGGTAGTGCTTCTCCAGTGGCTCAGTGGTAAAGAAACCACCTGCCAATGCAGGTGATGCAAGTTCGATCCCTGGGCCCAGAAGATCCCCTGGAAGAGGGCATGGCAACCCACTGAAGTATTGTTGCCTGGGAAATCTCATGGACAGAGAGGCCTGGCAGGCTACAGTCCATGGGATCACAAAGAGTCAGACACAACTGAAGCGACAGAGCACGTATGGGGTGGGGTAAGTGTGGGGCTTGGTGCTTCTTCACGTCATCTCTTTCCAATTGTTTCACCTAAGACAGGGCAGAGGCATTTGAATCAAGACCTGACTCCTGTGTTTTCCACTTTTTGCTACCTCATCTCTTCCCTGAGGTAATTAATACCACAAGAAGAAGAGTAGGAATAATAAGAAATATTAGGAAAAAATCCCGACTAGTAATTCAGTATATGAAGCAAATTTGGTGATGGGAGCATATCCTGCTATTTTACTTAAAATTGTGTTTTTGTTATTTTCCTGTCTCATTAAATATTTTTCTAAAACATGATTTTTTAATGGCTTCTTTATTTATTTAACTATCTTTCCATTGTTAGGATTCATTGTGTCATAGTCTGTTAAGGCTCCTTCAACAAAATACCACAGAAAGGTGCCCTATAAATAGCAGAAGTGTATTGCTCACAGTTCTGGAGGCTGGAAGTCTGAAGTAAGGGTGCCAGTATGGTTGGGGAAGAGCCTTCTTCTGGGTTTCAAACTTCACTCTGTATCCGGACCTGGTGGAAGGAGGCCAGGGATCTCTTTGAAGCCTCTTGTATAAGAGCACTAATCTTATTCATGAGGGTTCCACCTTCATGACCTATTCACTTCCCAAAGGCCCACCTACTAATATTATAGGGTTAGGATTTCAGCTTATGAAGTTTAGGGAGAAACAACATTCAGATGATGGTACTTTTTTTCCAAAACATTTTTTTTTTCAATTTCAAGTAACTTAGTGATGGAAAACATTGCATGTAAGACTTTGGCTATATTTCTCTTTATTTTCTTAACATGGATTCCTAGTCAAAGCACATAAACATTTGAAGGACTCTTGATGACTGTGTCCAAATTGCCCTCCAGCTATGTGGCTTCAAACCCTCCAAACCACAACACCTATTTATTCACACTGTCGGCAGCCTTATTATACTGAGTGTCATCAGTTCTTAGAATCATCTCCATTTGTAGAGTTGATCTTTCTGTGCAGTTTTAAGTGGAATGTCTTTATCTGTAGTGAGGTTGATATTCAAAAAGTATTGGGAAGCTCTCTGGAGAAGTGTGGGTTTGGGTTTGTAAGAGAAGAGGGGAAGCACTTGATAGACTTGGAAAGGGATTTCCATGGGTGTCCAGGAAGGCAGGTGAGAATGTGGGGTGAGAAGCAGGGAGGAGGGGGTGGAGTCAGGACATCCAGGTGCCATCTAGACCTTCAATTACTTGTGAATCTCAGTGTGGTCACACTCTTATTTTGCAGCCACAGTATGAAAACAAAAAACAAAAAAACTTTCTTTTTTTCTAAGTAAATGAGAAGATAGGAAAACTCTAAGGCTGACATACAGCACATTCCAAGTGGGACCCATTTGCTGGCTAAGCAGTAGATCAGCACAAATTATGAACATTTAGACATATGTTAACCCACTAATTGAGGGTAGAGGGACACTAGAGAGTGTGTTCTCCCTAGATGCCCTTGATCTTTCCCCTCCTGACTCCTGAAACACCAATTAACACTCTCAGTCAATACTAGAAAACATTTGGTGAGGATAAACACCACCCCATAAAGAATCTCACCCCTGCTTGTCACAGGACATTAACCGACCCAAACTGGCAACACTAGGAGGAGGCAACAGCAAACGGTAATGGAAAAGTTACTGTCTCCCTATTTAACTTTGTATTTGAGTCTAAAAGCAATAAGAAAGGTGTGTGTGTGTGTGTGTGTGTGTGTGTGTGTTGGGTCTTTGTATTATTGATTTGGTATAAGGGCTGCCTAACAGCATGGCACCCCACTCCAGTACTCTTGCCTGGAATATCCCATGGATGGAGGAGCCTGGTAGGCCACAGTCCATGGGGTCGCAAAGAGTAGGACACAATTGAGTGACTTCACTTTCACTAACAGCAAAGGTGGAGAGAGGAGTGAGTACATGGTATATTTTGAGAGTCATGCAAATAATTTCCTAAGTGAAGTCTGCATCGTCTCCCTGTGTCAAGTGGTGGCCCTTCCCCCAGGAGTACCTGTGTCATGGGAAGACTTCAGGAGTCCCTTAGTGTGGACACATTCGCCCTTCTCACCCCTTCCTCAAAGGAGAAGCTGCCTTAGGGGAAGGGTGCTCTCATGACCTCCCTGGGATGGATGGCAGCACGGGCCCTTTGGTTGAGGGCTATCTGTAGACAGTGTTCTCTAGTGTGGGCCTTCCATTTTCCCTCCCAAACCACTGGTTCCCAAGAACTGGGGACTTTCCTCCCCTGTTCTGCCTGCCTGTGGTGGACAGAATGATGGCTGTAAAGCTGTTGATATCCAGAGCCCTGGCGCCCCTCAGTGTGTTAAATTACATGGCAAAGGGAATTCAGGTTGCAGGTGGAATTAAGTTTGCTAATCAGCCGACCTTGATTTGGGAAGAGTACACTGAGTGAGCTAGACTCGATATAATCACAAGAGCTCTTCCTAGTGGAAGAGGAAGACAGAAGAGGGAGGACCAGGGTGAAGGAAGAGTGAGAAGGGGTCAGACCGATGTTGTTGGCTTTGAAGATGCAGAAGTAGGACCATGAGCCAGGATGCAGGTGGCTTCTGGGAGCTGGGAAAAGCAAAAAAGTGGATTATCCCTTAGATTCTCAATAAAGAATGTACCCCCAGTGATACCTTGGTGCTAGCCTTGTGAGACCCATTTTAAACCTCTGAGATCCAGAACCTTAAGGTAATAAACTTGTGGTAACTGTTACAGGAGCAACAGGAAATGAATACAATGTATAAGATGTCCATCCATAGCCTGGGACCCTAGTAGGGATATTGACTGAGTCCCCAGTGCCATAGCCCTTCTAAGGCTGTCCTGAGTCTCTTGGCTGGTACATATTGATTGTTTGGTAGAAGCTTATAATGTCCAAGAATGGGATACCTGGGAAGATACTGCAGAGTATTTCTAAACTATGCAAACTGGGTTAGTGAGGAGATGGGAAAGATACAAGGTGATACTTTGAGACCTGAAGCATTTTTCAACTCGTTAGTAGTACCTCTGTGGTTCCTGTTTTAAGTCATTTGAATCTACTGTACACTTGAAATCAAACTAAACCTATCTATGATCCATGGATAATACAAATCCAAGAGACTGTTATTTTTAGGTTTTGCTTTAGTTTCCCTGATCAATGGAATGTTCATAAGCAAAAGATTCATGTCAAAATCACCAGCTTTGCTCAAAAAGCTCATTTACAACTGAAAAAAAATCACCTAGAAGTGGATGCATGGGAATCACGTCACCTCCACTTGTGATGGCCAATGTGACCAGATACCCTATCTGGCACAGATACCCTATGTAATCCAAGACCTGAAGGAGAAGCTTCCCCCAACATTGTGAGCTGAAAAGAGGAAGTGTGACTAACACCCTTTTCTTAGGTTGCTGCTGCTGCTGCTGCTAAGTCACGTCAGTCGTGTCCGACTCAACACTACCCCATAGTGTTGAGCCAGGCTCCCCTGTCCCTGGGATTCTCCAGGCAAGAACACTGGAGTGGGCTGCCATTTCCTTCTCCAATGCATGAAAGTGAAAAGTGAAAGTGAAGTCGCTCAGTTGTCTCAGACTCTTAGCGACCCCATGGACTGCAGCCCACCAGGCTCCTCCATGGGAGGCAAAAGGCTTTTATGGCATGTCAGGGATTCATCCGGAGACAGAAGGTCCATGCTATTCAGAACATGAAGAATCATGAAAAGAAGGTTTTTGTCTTCAAAGCAGTGGGCTGACTAGAAACATGTATTCATTATTCAATGTACATTAACTTAAAGATTTTGGTATAGAAGCTGGCACGAGGATATGTATCTCCTGCTAAGGAAAGGAAGATATGTGGGAATGTCCACCTCAAGGACATGGGATCTACCCTTGAAATACTTATCCCCTAGTCAAGGAACTGAGACAGATTGAAAAAGAACCACATACCTTGACTCCCAATATAAAGGAGGTTGTGATGACTCCCTGAGAAAGGTATCAGCAAGGGGCAATGTATGTTCAGATGGTCAAAGACAAAATAGGTATGTGGGGACCCTGGAACCAGTCTTTAAAGTGGGACAGATCATTTATTGCAAAGGTTCATCTGCCTCAAAGGAATTTAGTATTCAGGGCCAGTTCGGTTTGAGAGACAAAAGTCTCAGCGCAGCCACAGGAACAAACCAGCATTTACCCTGAGCGCCAGAAGAGTTAAGTGCATTTTAAAATGGGTTTACTTTTTTCAGGTTTCATGATAATGATGCGTGTGTATAATAACAGAGTACTGTTCTTGAACAAAAGATCGGGACTTTAAATCTAGATGGTCAGAGTGTAATAGTGTCCTAAGGATGCAGACCGTAGGAGGGCAAGTCCAGAGCACTCACAATTGAGTTGCTTTGTTGTCTAAGCTCGAGTAATGAGCCAAGCAAGTATCTGTGAGTCATCCTACTTCTGTTTCCAAAACAGACTCACTGACCTGATTTAAGAGGCATTAAAAGGGACGAAGTTGACATTTGCAAATATATTTAACTTATTTGTCTTGCAGGCAGAGAACATGTTGGGACAACTTTCAACTGCATTATGTGTGGTCCAGGAGCTTTGATCTCTTTATGCTTGCTTTATGTTGCAAAAAAGCTTTGAAGTATTCTGCAGTAATGAATATAGTAGACGCTTGTTGTAATGGGTTGCTATGAAATTGATTTGACTCTACCAAGGGTCAACTCCTGTCTCCGGATGAATCCCTCACATGCCGTAAAAGCCTTTTGCCTCTCAATAACCTAAGAGAAGAGTGTTAGTCATACTTCCTCTTTTCAGCTCATGCTGTGGGGGAAGTTTCTCCTTCAGGTCTTTGATTACATAGGGTATCTGTGCCAGAATGGTTGTCACATTGGCCATCACAAGTGGAAGTGATGTGATTCCCATGCATCCACCTCTAGGTGATTTTTTTTTTTTTCAGTTGTAAATGAGCTTTTTGAGTAAAGCTGGTGATTTTGACATGAATCTTTTGCTTATGACCATTCCATTGATCAGGGAAACTAAAGCAAAACCTAAAAATAACAGCCTCTGGATTTGTATTATCCATGGGTCATAGATGGGTTTAGTTTGATTTTACTTGCCCCTTCAGAGCACATAAAAAATAAACCTTGTGTTTGATTAGCTGAGCAACCCTTTCTGAGCTCTTTGCCCTGGCTTTCCAAATTGGATCAAAGAATTGGGGTCAATGCTCTGAGGTCCCACCTTTGCTGGGCCCTGGGATTCAGAACCAAGAGTTCCTGAAGGGGTCGGCATACACTTGTACTCGTTGCTGTGACTTCCTTGCCATTCTTCTGGAGATGGAAAAGTCTGGAGAGTGTGTTCTTGTGTGCTTCAGCTAAGCAGCAAGAATTATCCTTTATTTCCTTCTTTCCTGCCTCCTACTGCATCCTGGTCCCTTCATGTCCTCAAGCTTCTGGCTCCGTGGCATTGCCTGCTCAGAAGTAGAGAGGGGTATCTGGGAACTGAGCCCTCATGGCTCAGGTTCCTATCCCCATCTGCACTGAGATGGCCTGGTGTGGCATATAGCATTCTGCATTGGTTTTGCCAAACCCTTGTGAGACCTCTTGAGAAACGCTTATCCAATGGGATGGGTCATATGTGCCTACTGGATTTTACATCTTCTGAGTGAGGCTAATTCTCTACAGATGGTGCTATGTTGAGAGGTGGGTAGGGGGCCAAGTGATGGGCCTTGGTAACAAGTGTCTCCCCTGTGGTGGGGGGTGGGATGTGTTTTTATGATTTAGGGAGTATGCTTATAGACGTGAATGGTGAAGACTAGAATTCCAACAATGAGACACTGGTCTCCAAGAAACTCCAAATCATCTCCTCTCATTGAATTGACTTTCAATTCAGGAAGATCAGTTTGTGGCCTGAAATCCATTCACAGCACTCATTTAATGAGAAAAATAGTGACCTGGGATGGGGAGGCCTGTTTCAAGCACAAATAGCTATTATTACAATTTCAGATAACCCAGTCTAACAGAAGGCCATGTGATTGAAAGGACAGATGATAAAATCTAAATGTGAGCAGAGCCTGAGAATGCCCTCTTTCTTCTAGTGCTGACTGTCTAGTTGTGTTTGTTATCTAACCCTGTAATTAGGATGGCATTCAGAAAATAGGAGGAAAGTTGGTATTCTTTTCATAACCCCCAAATCTTTGCATTGCTGCATGAAACTTTTGGCTTCAGCTTTTCCCTGTTCATTAACCATGCCAAAATTTTTAATCTAACACCACTGTTAAAGAGTGGCAGGCTTCCAGGGAAATATATCAGCCAGGCTTATTAATTTCATGCCAAGTGCTGGAGGCGTGAATGTAGAGAACGCTGTTTGACTTTGGATAATAGGAATCAGGCAGCTTAAAGGCAGGGGATAAAGATCAGGAGCCCTGTGTCTCAGGAGGAGGAGCAGGTGCAGGCTTCAAGCAAGGCCTTCAGGCCCAAAGGGGCAGCCCATGCTTAAAACAATCTGCAGTGCATTTTTTTTTTTTTAATTTGGCGTGTGCCTCTCACAGCTTAACAGACCGCTGCTCCACAAAGAGGGGTAAACAGAGAAAGGGAAATTAAAAAGGGAAGTCCCAAGGTAGACAAAAACAAATTAGGGCAAACAAATTACACAGAGTCAACAAATAAACAAGGGAACATCTGTGAATATATTTCTTGGATTTTCTGATTCTGAATGCAACCTGAGAAATGGTAGCAGGAGGTGAGGAGTTTAATCTAGAGCAAAGTCCATTTTGGAGGGAATGAGTGAACTGATCACAAAAAGAGGAAGAGCTAACTGGGAGTCTGATTCCTGACAGGATAGTGAGTTGGAGACTCTCGGGGAGAGGGGGAATAAGCGGGCTAAAGCAGTAACCCTGGGGTGAGCTGGCGTTCTACCTCCCTGCTGACTCTCTGTCTCCCTTGGAGGGTGGTTGATACTGTAGTTTCTGCCGAACTTCACATAGGAAAGGGCTGTAGGAACAAGGAGGCTGAAGCCCACTCACATCAGCAAGACAAAATAAAGCGAGCCCCATAGCAGATACGTGTTCCCCTAATCTATTTTCCACATCTGTTCCCAATGGGCACACTTACTTTGTGTGTGTGCGTGCGTGCTCAGTCACTCAGTTATCTCTGACTCTTTGTGACCCTATGGACTGTAGCTGGTCAGGCTCTTCTGTCCATGGGATTCTTCAGGCAAGAATACTGGAGTGAGTTGCCATGCCCTCCTCCAGGGGATCTTCCTAACCCAGGGATCGAGCCAGAGTCTCCTACATCTCCTGCATTGATAGGTGGATTCTTTACTACTAAGCCACACTTACCTTTACCAACCTTTAGACATTTGCTAGGTGTTGGCTGGATATTGGGATGTATTTGAGCTGCTCCTTCTGGCAGTTTCAATCAGTTCAGTTTGGTTGCTCAGTCGTGTCCAACTCTTTGTGACCCCATGGACTACAGCATTCCAGGCCTGCATGTCCATCACCAACTCCCAGAGTTTACTCACATTCATGTCCATTGAGTTGGTGATGCCATCCAGCCATCTCATCCTCTGTTGTCCCGTTCTCCTCCTGCCCAGCATCAGGGTCTTTTCAAATGAGTCAGTTCTTCGCATCAGGTAGCCAAAATATTGGGAGTTTCAGCTTCAGCATCAGTCCTTCCAATGAATATTCAGGACTGATTTCCTTTAGGATAGATTGGTTGGATCTCCTTGCAGTCCAAGGGACTCTCAAGAGTCTTCTCCAACTCCACAGTTCAAAAGCATCAGTTCTTCAGGGCTCAGCTTTCTTTATCAGAGAAGGCAATGGCACCCCACTCCAGTACTCTTGCCTGGAAAATCCTGTGGATGGAGGAGCCTGGTAGGCTGCAGCCCATGGGGTTGCTAAGAGTCAGACACGACTGAGTGACTTCACTTTCACTTTTCAGTTTCATGCACTGGAGAAGGAGATGGCAACTCTCTCCAGCGTTCCTGCCTTGAGAATCCCAGGAACAGGGGAGCCTGGTAGGCTGCTGTCTTTGGGTTGCATAGGATTGGACACAACTGAAGCAACTTAGCAGCAGCAGCTTTCTTTATAGTCCAGCTCTCATATCCATACATGACTACTGGAAAAACCATAGCTTTGACTAGATGGACCTTTGTTGGCAAAGTAATGTCTCTGCTTTTTAATGTGCTGTCTAGGTTGGTCATAGCTTTTCTTCCAAGGAGTAAGAGCCTTTTAATTTCAAGGCTGCAGTCACCATCTACAGTGATTTTGGAGCCCCCCAAATAAAGTCTGACACTGTTTCCCCATCTATTTGCCATGAAGTGATGAGACCAGATGCCATGATCTTAGTTTCCTGAATGTTGAGTTNATAGTCCAGCTCTCATATCCATACATGACTACTGGAAAAACCATAGCTTTGACTAGATGGACCTTTGTTGGCAAAGTAATGTCTCTGCTTTTTAATGTGCTGTCTAGGTTGGTCATAGCTTTTCTTCCAAGGAGTAAGAGCCTTTTAATTTCAAGGCTGCAGTCACCATCTACAGTGATTTTGGAGCCCCCCAAATAAAGTCTGACACTGTTTCCCCATCTATTTGCCATGAAGTGATGAGACCAGATGCCATGATCTTAGTTTCCTGAATGTTGAGTTTTAAGTCAACTTTTTCACTTTCCTCTTTCACTTTCATCAAGAGGCTCTTTAGTTCTTCTTCGCTTTCTGCCATAAGGGTGGTGTCATCTGCGTATCTGAAGTTATTGATATTTCTTCCAGCAATCTTGATTCCAGCTTGTGCTTTATCCAGCCCAGCGTTTCCCATGATGTACTCTGCATATAAGTTAAATAAGCAGGGTGACAATATACGTCTTGATGTACTCCTTTCCCAGTTGGGAACCAGTCTGTTGTCCCATGTCCAGTTCTAACTGTTGCTTCCTGACCTGCATACAGATTTCTCAAGGGGCAGTTTGGTGGGTCCCAACACAATTTTCCTTTTATCCCAAGACTGGTGAGATGGGCTCAAGGTTATAATGGAAGTTCAGCATATTACATGCTGTTAACCAGTGGAAACAGCATTACTGAATTTATAGACTTATATGTCTTTATCTAAAAATTAGGAATTTGTTTACACCATCAACTATGGATCTTCTCATTGTGAATAACAGATAGTTATAATACAGGAGTCAAGAAGTGATAAATATTTGATTTATTCATTGCATAAACTCCAATGATACTGGTATAGTTTCTAAAACTTCTCCATTTGGATATTTTTAAGCTTTGTGAAGCATGTGGTTGTTTAGGATCTGAACTACTCTTTTTTAAACTCGTGTGTGTTGTGTGTTAAGTTGCTTCAGTTGTGTCTGACTCTTTGTGACCTCACTGATTGTAGCCTGCCAGGCTCTTCTGTCCACGGGATTCTCCAGGCAAGAATACTGGAGTGTGTTGTCATGCCCTCCTCCAGGGGATCTTCCTGATCCAGGGATCGAACCCACATCTTTTATGTCTCCTGCATTGACAGACAGGTTCTTTACCACCAGTGCCACCTGGGAAGCCCTTTTTAACCTTACTGTGCTAAAAGCCCTATCTACCTGTCCTATCTGTTACCTTCATTTTGCAGGTGATAATAACTTACTAGAAATATACAATAAGGTGGCAAATTTTTTTGGTAAGTGCAAGAAGGAAATGAGTGCCCAATTCACCCTTTCTTCCCCACTTATATAGTTTTGCTTTGCTGCTTGTTCATAAATGGGACAAAACAGGTGTGAGCTGTGCATTAAAAGAATTATACCAGTATGGTCCATTTGCAGACATAAGAATGGTATTACTATGTTAGAAATAGTCTAGTAGTTACGATTTGGTCTATAGTAGGAGTAACAGTAAGCAAAAAATGAACACTAGTCAATAACTCATTTGACAGGTACTGGGGACACCCAGGTACTTGCCCTAGCTGAGGTGGGCATGTTATGTGACCTTTGTTGAAATATTTGATTTCTGTGCTATAAAATGGACATTGGCATATTTCTTTCTTCCTAGTCTTTCATGAAAAGGTAAGAAGCCCAGCCAGTTTCCATGAGATACTTTCAATTCTGGGCAGAAATTGGCTATAAAAATGCCAGCCTCCATTTATTATTAATTCTCAAGTCACAGGGCTGCATGGGGCCTTATGAGGTCAACCTATTCTCACTCACCTTGTGGTGCTTGTTATTGGGAATCTTGGGGAAGCGTGATGATGGATTATTCCAAATTCCCTTGTGTCAAGGTATTAAGATGAGGTACCCAATTACTATCAAAGCCCCACTAAAAACTCATCGTAGGATGCAAGAAATCAATATCATCAAATATTTATTGGATGTCTATTGAGTGCTTTGTGTTTCATTTGTAACTATTTGCTATGATATAGAGCTCAGATCCACAGGCTCTTATTGCTTATTTAGTAATTTTTCTCCCCATTGAGGTTTTTGGCTATTTTTGATCTTCAGATTTTTTTTTATAAGCTGAATATATTTCTCTGGAAAGAATTTGTAAGAAGTCCAGGTTTAATGCCAATTCTAGAGAGAAGGAAGGCATGGAAAAAACTGCAACTTTATAGAAAAAAAATCACTTGAGAGGCTACTGCTACAGTGAACTTGAAAGGATAAACAGAATATGGTTTGTAATATTGTCATAGCATTACTTACATGAGAAAACCAATTCTGAATTATACTGCAGTATTTGTTGTCCTATAAATCTTATGGAAAATTGTTTCACTCTAACAGGCATGTTTCATTTTATTGTGCTTTACTTTATCAAGCTTCACAGATATTGTGTTTCTTTTACAGACTGAAAGTTTGTGGCCACCCTGCATTGTTAGAGGGTGGATAGAATATTTTTTTAGCAATAAAGTATTAAAAAAATTAAGCTGTGCACATTTTAAAAAGACATAGCTCAGTCGATAAAGAATCTGCCTGCAATGCAGGAGACCCGGGTTCGATTGCTGGGTTGGGAAGATTCCCTGGAGAAGGAAATGACAACCCACTCCAGTATTCTTGCTTGGAAAATCCCATGGACAGANGCACATTTTAAAAAGACATAGCTCAGTCGATAAAGAATCTGCCTGCAATGCAGGAGACCCGGGTTCGATTGCTGGGTTGGGAAGATTCCCTGGAGAAGGAAATGACAACCCACTCCAGTATTCTTGCTTGGAAAATCCCATGGACAGAGGAGGCTGGTGGGCTACAGTCCATGGGGTCACAAAGAGTTGAACACGGCTTAGTGACTAAACCACCAATGTTATTGCACACAGTAGACTGCAGTATAGTATAAACATAACCTAAAATTATTTATTTATTTATTTGAGTGTACTGGGTCTTGGTTGTGGCATGTGAGTTCTTAGTTGTAGCATGGGGGATTTATTTCCTGGACCAGGGATCAAACCTGAGCCTCCTGCTTTGGGAGCTTGGAGTCTGAGCCACTGGACCACCAGGGAAGTCCCACACAACTTTTCTATGCACTGGGAACCACCCATCCCCACCAAAAAAGAATTTTTTGTGATCCACTTTATTGTGATACTCACATTATTGTGATGGTCTGGAATAGAACCAGCATCATCTCTCAGGTTTGCCTGTAATTATATCAAAAAAAAATATTTGAGTAGTCTTAATGCAATCTATTTACGTGGCCTGATGAAGTATCCAAACCAGCACTTAGTACCAGCTACATACATTCCATATCCCTATCGGTCACTAGAGGTTATGGAGAGTAACAGGCTTAATATGAATCATGGTGTACTTGAGGGGAGTCTACTTCCTAGGATTTTAAAGCACTTCAGTGATTTTGGCAGTCAGCATGTTAGTGCAGTTTTTATCTAATTTCTCGGGATACCTATGTACCTGGGAACTGAAGTTATTTTCTTCCATTACTCCGTTTAAAGTTTACAAATTAGAGCTAGAGGGAACTAGTAATGGTCCTTTGTTAACGTGTGGAAGTACTTTGAAATCCTTGGAAGAGTAGTTCTGTGGAAATTCAAGGTAGTTATTAGTCTAATTAGCCAAATAATTTAATGAAACCAATTAGTTCTTAACTTTGTATTGCTTATAGCCTATTAAAAAGTAATTACCACTTGTGCTTTCGATTAAGATGGAGTAGCTAGTATCAGACTAACCTTCCTGCTAAGTGCAACTATAAAACAGATGTTTGAAGACAACAAAGGGAAATCAAGGCAGGCAGGACTTGACAGATCAAAGTTCCAATGAGAAGAAAAATGTACTGAAGCAAATCTTACATTCATTATCAATTTTTCTGTATGGAACACTGCCAATTATAGCTCAGGGCACAAAGTCTAGAGAAAAACCTTGTAGCAAGTGGGTTCATTAGGCTGGGAGTCAAATACTGGTGTTCAAGATTGCTAAGGCAGCCAAGACTTGAGGAGTGAGATCTTAGAGGAAAGAGTACTGTAGGATATTGATCTCAGTATCCTGCCTGTAGTTTTTCCTCGAGTCATTTGTCACATCCTAAGAAGTACATGCTTGGAATGAGATGCTGATAAAATAAGCAGAAAGTAGATGCAAGAGTCTAAAAAGCTAAGCAGAGAGGGTGATGTCACAGTGTTAAGGGGACTTAAACTGGAATTCAGGAAGGTGTGTGTTGAGGGGTAGCTGGTAATGAGCTGTAGCTTTCACTTGGGACTGCTGGAGGACCAAGCACTGGGACAAGGGGAAACTAGAAATAAACTCACCTTACCTGGATCAGAATGATCTCTCAGTTCTCTGTCTTCCAGGAAAAAAAAAAAAAAATCTCTGTGGAATTATACACAGACGGGATTTCTCACACATTAAAATGTGATATTATCAGGCATGTTAGGAAACAGGATCAAAGGACTGAAAACAAAACAAAACAAAAAACAAACAAAACCCCCAAACAACAACAAACAAGAAAGAAAACCCAAGGAAAATCTATAGAAGAGGCAGACTCACAGGTGATTCAGATATTGCGGTTCTCAGACATAGGCATAGTTTAAAACAACTGTGATTAATGTGCTTAATAAAATAGAGGAAGCAGTGGAAAATTTCACCAGAGATCAAGAACCTATATAAATGAATCAAATAGAAGTTTTATAACTGCAATTATAATAACTTAATTTAATAATTCAAAGATGAGTTTAATAGCAGATTAGAACTCATATTAAAGAAGATTATTGAACTGGAAGACAGGTTAGTAGAAAATATCCAGATTGATGCACAGAAGGAGAAAATATGCAATATAAGATATATGTATAGAAATGACGAAAAGCTAATATATGTACCTAAATGTATNTTTCTTACTCAGCCTCAAGACTTCAAAATGTCTGAGTTGTCCTTACTACCACTCCCTTCTTTACCTCCATATCCATGGTCATTAATGCTTATACATTCTCCTTTGAACTGATTCTATCTCTTGTGTTAATTATCCTATTTCCAGTCAGGAAAATAGACACTGATACAGTTGTATATTTATCAGAGAGGCTATTATTTAGTTAATTGGTCTCAGCAGGTAATGAGAGAGCTGAGAAGAAAAGCAGAGACATTTAACATTTAACAAGAGTAGGAAACCACAGTCACTCATAGGGCTGGAAAGACCATGGGACAGCCCTGGCTTTCTCCTCCTCTCAATCTCCAGTTTTTCTCTAGTACCTCTCCAGCACCTCTGCTTTTCATTTTTCTCCAGTACCTCTGCTTTATGTTCAGTCAGTTCAGTTCAGTTGCTCAGTCACGTCCAACTCTGCAACCCCATAGACTGCAGCACGTCGCACTTCCCTGTCCATCGCCAACTCTCAGAGCTTGCTCAAACTCATGTCCATCGAGTCAGTGATGCCATCCAACCATCTCATCCTCTGTCATCACCTTTCTCCTTCTGCCTTCAATCTTTCCTAGCATCAGGGTCTTTTCCAGTGAGTCAGTTCTTCACATCAGGTGGCCAAAGTATTGGAGTTTCCGCTTCAGCATCAGTCCTTCCAATGGATATTCAGGATTGCTCTACATTACAAGGAACTAACTTCCCTCCTGGTCTCACCTGGTGACTAGCTTCCATATGATCTTGGCCAAGAGGAAGGGACAGTTATTGAACCCCATCAGCTTCCTCTCAGTCTCTCTCCTGCCCTTGTTTAGACTGTCGGACCTGTGCCTAGACTGTGTGTATAGTCTCCTTAGTGGCTTTCCTGGCGTCAGCTTCTTCCTACCGTAGTACCTACTTCAGAGCTCCTCCAAGGCTATCCTACTGTGAAACAATTCCATGCATGTCATTCTGACTTAAAAGCTTTGGTTTGCTTTGCATTTGCCATAGGATGAAGCTTATATGATCTTTCATTCTCAGAATCCAAGTTAATGTAAATCAAAAAAGGTTGAATAGAAGCTCTGTTTTACAGGTTAACCTAAAATCTCTCTGGCTGTATCTGCCATCATTCTATGGTACAGGCAATGGAAATTTACAGCAGTCCTTTTCTGGTTCCTCAAACTGCCTTGGAAAACAAGTTTTTCTTTCAAGAAATATCACCTTTGGAGCTTTTCCACAGGCCTCTGAAGTCAGTTGTCGCTTCCCTCTGTGCTCCTGCTGCATCACTCCATAACTCGTTCTAGCACATTTGCTGTCACTTCAGATTGTCTGCATTCTTGCCTGTCAACTCAAATTATGTTCCTCCACGTACATGCCTTCTGAGCACACTGAACAAAACTTCACGGGATCCCAACAAATATTAAATGAACTATTAACACTGCATATATTCACTTAGCTCAAATCGGCTTGACGGAATGATTTTGTGTGGACTCCAACTGGAGTCCTGTGAACACTGCTGTGTGAGCAACAGCATCCTTTCATTTTTGTCAGACCTCATAGGCTGATTTATTTCACCAGATCTTCCGGTCAATCTAGTCTGCACACTATGAATGGAAAATCAATCTGAAAATTATTTTGAGTCCATCATTTAAAATTAGAGTTTTCTTTTTTGCATCCTTTCCAATTTTCTGACCCATAAATTCTCAAGATACACCTGGCAATGAAAACATAGTCACCACACTCTAGGGTGTCCTAAGCCCTTGGCTGATGAATCTAAAATATTTTTGGTATGATGTTTGTCAAGAAGCAGAAAATTTCTTTGATATGGTAATAGAGTCTAAAATCAGTTCCACCTTTTGGGCTTGTAACATTTTGCCAGAATCCTCTGAAGTAAAAATGTTCATGCTGCGACAGCATTTGACAGTTAACTTTTCTTTTTCAAAGGAGGAACTGACATTTGTCACAAAAGAACAGGGAGTATTTCAGTAATTTCATTCTAGCTCACTATACCTAGTTTGGATGCAACCCCCAAAGCTGAGAGCATGACCTGCAATCTTCTCATTTAAGTTGTGAATAATCCAAGCAGACCCGTGGGGCTCCTTGCAGCTTGGAAGGGTTTGTTGGAAATGTCATTTGAAAGTGAGTTAAAACTGGGTTGATTCACAAAGAATAACTTATCTAAGCCTTTTAATAAATGAATGCATGGAAGTTTTAGGCACAGAAGGGATAAACCCTACCTTTGGGACCAAGTCTAAAAGCAGTTCCTACCTTGCTCCAATTGCTGATCCATGACTATATGTCTATAATATTATGTAGGAAGTGTTACAATAGAAGAACAACCAGCACAAAGCAAGATCAGCTTAAGGTATGGTAGAGTTGGGGATGGGAGACAGGATGCGTGTCAAATGACACAAACAAGTAAGATCTTCTAAGATAAGACACATATCAAGCAAAGATTTGGGAAGTAGTACCATCTTTTGGTTGGGATAGTAAGTAGGGTTAATGAGGTGATTTTATCAGAGGTGATTTATCCCATTTTAATCAAAGCAATAAGTCAGGTATGCCAGCCAGGAGTATACCTGGGCTGGCTTCTTCCCTTATTTTCCCTTGCCCTGTCTGGAAATATCCCAACTAGAGAGCGAAATGAATATTGGCAGCAGTGATGACATTTTAAAAAATATACCTTTATCTTTTGAAGACCTTGAAGGAAACGGTATGTGTGTGTGTATAATTTTTAGTCACTAAGTTGTGTCTGACTCTTTGTGACCCCGTGAACTGTAGTGCACCAGACTCTGCTATCTATGGGATTTCCCAGGGGAGAATACTGGAGTGGGTTGTCATTTCCTTCTCCAGGGGATCTTTCCGACCCAAGCATAGAACCTGCATCTCCTGCTTGGTGGGTGGATTCTTTACCACTGAGCCACCTGGGAAGCCCATATATATATGTGTGTGTGTGTGTGTGTGTGTGTGTGTGTATACATACACACATATACATGTCTGTATCTTTAATAATTTAAACAATTCTTGGGTAGGAACATGATATTATTCATTTTTATACTAGGATTCTTGCATAGTGCCTGACCCTAAAATATGATAACATTTAAAATATGCTTGTGGAATAAATCATTGGATGGGGAATGTGTGGAAATCATACACACAGGGTGAATTTTAAAATAAGCTTCTTCCTTGCTCTGATTTCTGGTATGACCAAAAAATGAGTGAAAGATGTGAGAAGAAAAGTTTCTTAGATTCTTCCTTGGACTGGCTATGACTTATGTTACTTCTTGAAGGACAAATGCAGGTAAAGAATGTCTAAATTACAAATGTGTACATTTAGCTAGGGATGGGGGTATCAAGAACTCAGTACTTAAAGAGGCAGCATTCAAGAAAAGCTGGTTTGATAGCAAGGAATGGGTCTATTTTAAGAAGATGAAAGCAGGAATGCAAGGGACAGTGCTGACCATATACAGATAAAAAGGACTAGTTCAGAAGCTAAGAGTCAGATTCCCATTGAGGTCAACCATTCATACAGTTTGGGAGCAGGTGCCCTAAGGGACCAAACCAGACTAGGCAGGACTGTGAAGACCAGCCACAGACTCATGATTAATGCGGTCTCTATCTCCACAAGCACTGCTCACTCCTATTCATATCAAGACACACATAGAAAAGGATAATGTAAGTGTTACAACTCATAACTAGAAATGGTTGGGAGCTCTGTTCTATTCAGGTCCACATAAAGTTTATCTTTGGAGTCTTAGCTAGTCAATCATTGGTTCTGCATGTATTAGGGAATTAAAGCTGCTAGGTTTATGGAAAAAAATTTCTTTGAACTTGTATTTCACTGAAATATTATTTGTGGTAGAAGTGAAGCAAACTGAATTAATGTCAGAACAAATTCTAGTTGCTACTAAATGCAATCATCCATGTGACACAGAGAACATGGCTTGACTGCTTTAGGAAAAAGATTCTATGAATTGATTTTTCACCCACCCTTCTCTATTAATTTCTAAGTTTACCATAATCACTAGTTAATATTTATCAAAATTTCATGGCAGGCAAAGTTCTAGCCTGGCATTAACTGTAATGAAACACTGAGAAAGCCACAGTCCTACTATGTCAGTGCTTTCTAAACAATGTCTACAAATGTGGGGGAGGGGGGAAGCACTCTCATTTTTAATTAAAAGTATTATGTTATGATAATTAAAGCCATATTACAAGTCTAGACGTTTTCTATTTTAGTTATTTGGTTAATTCTTTTCCAATATAAGTAAATTTACTGAGTCTTAAATATGTAACTCAAATGCCAAGAGTACTGCCAGGAGTATTTCTATGAGTTAAGTACTATTGTTAGCCTCATTTTACAAGCTAAGGCTAACAATAGTCCTCAAAATCACACAGCTAAGGAATGGCAGAGCCCTGACCCAAATTCATATTTCTCTAGTTCCAAAGTCCTTATTTTTACTAGGTCATACTGAGTTTTCAGTTCAGTTCAGTTTCTCAGTCGAGTCCAGCTCTTTGCGACCCCAGGACTGCAGCATACCAGACTTCTCTGTTCAACTCTCAGAGCTTACTCAAACTAATGTCCATTGAGTCGGTGATACCATCCAACCATCTCATCCTCTGTTGTCCCCTTTCTCCTTCTGCCTTCAATCTTTCTGGGCATCAGGGGCATCGGGGTCTTTTCCAATGAGTCAATTCTTCGCATTAGGTGGCCAAAGTATTGGAGGTTCAGCTTCAGCATCAGTCCTTCCAAAGAATATTCAGAACTGATTTTCTTTAGGACTGACTGGTTGCATCTCCTTGCAGTCCAAGGGACTCTCAAGAGTCTTTTCCAATACCACAGTTCAAAAATATCAATTCTTTTTGGCGCTCAGCTTTCTTTGTGGTTCAACTCTCACATCCATACGTGACTACTGGAAAAACCACAGCTTTGACTAGATGGACCTTTGTTGGCAAAGTAATGTCTCTACTTTCGAATATGCTGTCTAAGTTGGTGATAGCTTTTCTTCCAAAGAGCAAGTGTCTTTTAATTTCACGGCTGCAGTCACCATCTGCAGTGATTTTGGAGCCCCCCAAAATAAAGTCAGCCACTGTTTTCATTGCTTTCTCATCCATTTGCCATAAAGTGATGGGACCAGATGCCATGATCTTAGTTTTCTAAACGTTGAGTTTTAAGCCAACTTTTTCACTCTCCTCTTTCACTTTCATCAAGAGGCTCTTTAGCTCTTCTTCACTTTCTGCCATAAGGGTGTTGTCATCTCCATATCTGAGGTTATTGATATTTCTCGCTGCAATCTTAATTCTAGCTTGTGCTTCATTCATCCTGGCGTTTCGCATGATGTACTCTGCATATAAGTTAAATAAGCAGAGTGAGAATATACAGCCTTGATGTACTCCTTTTCCAATTTGGAACCAGTCTATTGTTCTATGTACAGTTCTAACTGTTGCTTCTTGACTTGCATACAGATTTCTCAGGAGGCAGAAATCAAATTGGATTCTTTCAATAAAATCAAATTCACTTAACACCCAACAAATACATATTAAGCATCTAATATGGACAAGACACCATGCTAGCTTATTTAAGTATGAAGATGAAAAAGAAATGGCCCCTGTAAAGTTTTATGGGGTCTGGAAACTTATTCAACTTGGAGAACATCTTTAAGAGAAAAAAAAAAAAAACAGATAAAACAATAATATATATGATAAAGCATTTGATGGAGATCCATAAAATATACCATGGAAAGTTAGGAGGAAGTGGCCCTGGGGGGAATCCAGAAGTTTTCACATTGGAGCTGATTGTGAAGCCTGAATAGAGACAGAGACAGAAAGGTAGGAGGCCATTCTGGCAGAGGAAACTATTAGATAAGCCTTAAGAGATATGCCAGAGACAGGGTATCACTGGAGAACTACAAGCAACTCACTCTATTTGAGGCTGAGACTTTGTATCTGGATAGGATGGTGGAATGACGAAAAACCAGGTTAAAACAAGGAGACAGTCAGAGGCTAAACAAGGGGAAGATAAAGAGTGTAGATGTGGTCTTTTAGGCAGTAGGGGTTGACTGAAGACTTTTGATTCAGGCATCAGATTTTTTTTTTGTGGTATAGGGTTGTCAAGGATGGAGCAGAGTGGGACAGGGCTGGAGCAAGAGTGATAAATAATGATGATCAGAACTCAGGGATGGAAAAGAGAGAATTGAAAAGAGAGAAAGCATTTTACATACAAACAATGGAAAAAGGAAGGCAATAAATAATATTCTAAGTGCTCATCCTAATCAATAGAGTAAATGTTCATACTTCTAACATGGCAAGTTATATAAATAAGCATTTTTAAAGAGAAAAATAGAATCTGTTTTTTACTTATAAGTTAATATGCAAATTCATAATAAATATAAAAGAAGATATCAACAAAAGAAAAGAAAAAGAGAATTAAGAGAAGGATAAATATAGTTTTTTCATTGATTAGCTAAGCAGATAAGAGAGGAAAGGACCTAGTTTGATTCCCACATTTCTGTCTCAGGTAGATAGCCGAATGCCAGAGCCACAGGAGAGGAGGAAAGGTTTGGGCAGGGAGAAGACTATCTTCCTTCTTTCCTTTCCTTTAAAAATTAATTTTTATTGGAATATAATTGATTTACAATGTCATGTTAATTCCTGCTGTACAGGAAAATGAATGATATACATATAGCCCCTCTTTTTTAGATTCTATTCCCATTCAGGTCATTACACTGTACTGAGTAGAGTTCTCTGTGCTATATGGTAGGTTCTTATTGATTATCTATTTTATATAGACCATCTTCTTATCAGTCTTGACTACTGAGTATGAGGATTGGAGGATATTCAGATAGAAAAGTCTAGTAGCAGTTTACATATGTGATTGGAAAGATTTGGCCTGGAGGTTTAGATTTGGTAACGTTATTTGAAATAGTGTGGATGCCCATGCCAAGGCTTGTCTGTAGAGTGTGAACAGAAGAAGGTAGAGGGCAGAGCTGTGGGAGAAACAGGCATTGGACAATGTGGAGGTAAAAGAATCCACAGAAGAGTCTGGGAAGACAGTACTTTTCGTTTCTTAAATATCACCTGATTTTGTTAGTATCTTTGAATAATGACAAATAAAATTTCAAATTTTCACCTTGAGCATCTCTACCCAAATTCTTATAAGGCTGTCCCCACTTCATTGAATGTATTTGAACCTGCTGCCTTCCTTTTCTACACTTATTCAGTTGCCCCTAACCATGGGTGTTCATT
Organism: Neotragus pygmaeus; assembly: GCA_006410875.1. NCBI lineage: Eukaryota > Metazoa > Chordata > Mammalia > Artiodactyla > Bovidae > Neotragus > Neotragus pygmaeus. The sequence continues at coordinate 1,854 of SJYV01046712.1, read as the reverse complement.
AGAATCACAAGGAGAACTTTAACAAACAACAAACAATGAAATTAGTGCCTTAGACATGAGATTCTGATTTCTGGACTCTGGATGGGCCCCAGGGCGACAACAATTCTTCAAGTGTCTGCAGAGCATTTTTATGTGCAGCAAGTGTTGAGAACCTTAGGTGATCATGTCCAATCCCACCAATCTGAGCAACATGGTAAACTAAGGATTTCTAATTTCACACCTCCAGCCTCAACTGCTTTCCTGTGTTCAAACAAATATTTACTACTTGATATTTTCATTTCTAACAGGTATTTCAAAATGGCATGTTCAAAATAGCATTTCTGGTTTCTCCTGCACACCTGTTTCTCTCCCAGTGTTCCCCATCTCAATAAATAGCATCATTTACTCACTCAAGCCCTGAACCCAGGAGTCATATTTAATTACGATTTCCCCCTCACATTCCATTTCTAATCCATCAGTAAGTCTGCTTGCTTTACCTTTCAAATATTCCCTGACTCCTTCCATCTCTCACCATCTCAAACACTGTAAGTTGGTTCCAAGTCACCACGACTCCCTGTCCAGAGGTTTGTAGGAACTCCTAAACTGTCTTCCAACTCTTGTTCTTCTTCCCTTGAGATCAACTGTCCACACAGCTGCTAAAGTGTGGTAGCCCTCGTTATGATTCAGTTTAAAAACCACGGCTAGAAATAAGATAAACAAGTTGCTAGTAGAAAGTCTTATCTTTGTGTACCCAGAGACTGAGGCCTTCCCAGTTTACCTGGCAAGGCCAGCTCCTGGCCTAGACTTGACACTTTTTCCAGCCTGCTTCACCTCTTAGAGCCTTCTAAGTTCCCATTATAGCCTGACATCCAACCCATTTCCCATTTCCCAATTCTACACATCAGCTGCTCTCTGATATTTGAACTGCCTCTTACAGCCTGGAAATAGGACTTAATACTTTTCCATTCATCTAGGGACTTGCTTAAACTAGTGGTTGCTCAGTTGCTTCCCACACTGCCTTCTGCCTTTTACTGAGCCCCAGAGTACTTCAAGGCTGATCTGAAAAAGTCAGGCAGTAGCCTAAATTAAATCATTTAAGACTGAGTCAATAAGGCCTCTTAACTGAAGATGCTAAAGATATGTCAGCTGGCTCTGCTGCCTGAAAGTCTCACAGAAAGTCTTTCTGGGGAGAGGTGGAAGGGAGGAAGACAGTTAGCGGCTGTCAAAAGGTGTATCAGTCAAGTTTCTCCAGAGAAATCGAACCATTAGCGTGTGTATGTGTGGAGGGAGGGGGTTGGGAGAGAGAAAGAGATAAAAGTTGGAGGCAGAAAGGTAGAGACAAAGAGATATAGAAAGAAAGACAAAGAGATTTAAGAAATTGGCTTCCATCATTGTAGAAGCTGCCAAGTCTAAAGGTACAAGGTAGGCCAACAGACTGAAGACCCTGGGGAGAGTTAACATTGTAGCTCAAGTCCATAGACAGCCTGCTGGCAAACATCCTTCTTCCTTGGGCGAGGTCAAACTTTCTCTATTAAGGCCTTCAACCAATAGAATGAGGCCTTCTCTTATTATGGAAAGTGATTTTTTTTTAATTGAAAGGCTACTGATTTAAAGGTTAATATCACCTAAAAGTACTTTCACGGACATCTAGAATAATGTTTGATGAAACAACTGGGTACTATGGCATAGCCAAGTTGACATATAAAATTAACCATCACAAATGGTATAAATGTCATGTGGAAGAGGTAACCCATCATGCAAATATTTTCTATACAAATTATATTGTTCCTATTTAAAGCAGTAAAAGCTCTTCAAGTACTTTCTGTTACTTTTTATTTTCCACAAAGATGCTTTTTATAGTAATATATATATATA
>SJYV01046711.1:0-10143 GCA_006410875.1 Neotragus pygmaeus | reverse complement strand
ACCAGAGACACCTGTATTAACTACAGCCTAATAGAGGAAACATAGTCTTGTTTTGTAATATCAAACTAGAAATTTCTCATTAAGATTCAAATTTTAGAGAAAATCACCTGAATCAGTGGTTAACATTGTGAACAAGTAGTTTCACTTGATCATCTGCAAGAGTCTGACTTGTAGAAATATATTAGAATATCTATTTGTTTATTTTATTGCTTACAGTACTATGTTAAAACTTCCTAAAATTTAGTCCCACATTTTCATTCTTATACATGTATACTTGGAAATTAATTACTTGCAGAATTTTAACAAATTGTAATAGAGACCGTATATATTCCTTCTAAGGCAAGTATTCTTAACCTAATTCATGGCAAATATTTATCCGAAATAAAACATAGTAACTCATTAAATATAATCAAGTTTAAAACACATCAGTGAATATTGAATTTTTAAGCCTAAAGTGTTTTCTGTCCAATGGGCTTAGTTCTTATTGAGGACAGTCATAAATAACTTTAAAATATTCCAGCATGGCAAGAGGAGATGTAGATTAGGTCATTGCGGAATTATAGTTCCCTTGCTTAATGATTGTAGAAAATTGCTTGGCAATCGAACAAAGAGAAAGAGGATGATATGGTGAATGCTGGCTAATTAAACCAATAATTGATTCTTGTTGTGTACCCAGATAATGTGTCCCTGATAATTTTAAATGAAGTCTTGAAGCAGTCTTCTTGAATGAAATGCTGTGCTGGTTAAAGTTCTACTATATACTATTCTCCTTGTGCTTAGATGGTGGCCTACTTCTCAGAGTTCCTTGCATGCCTTGATTAAAAAAAATAATAATAATGGCATGAAAGATATCTCATATTACAAATGCTTATGTCCAATAATATCTTTGTACTGATGTTTTTATTCCTTGTAACCTCTTCATGTCATGCAATATATATAAATTTGAGAATTAATTTGCTCTAAAAATAGATATTACACTCATGTAATTTCCTGAGTAGAAGTCTAAGCAAAATGTGTTGATTTTTATTTTGAAAATCCCATTATATTACCCACAACACATTTTATAAACTTCACCTTACGTTATTGCCATTGTGGGAAATGGCACCCCACTCCAGTACTCTTGCCTGGAAAATCCCAGGAACAGAGGAACCTGGTAGGCTGCCGTCCATGTGGTGGCTGAGTGTCGGACACGACTGAACGACTTCACTTTCACTTTTCACTTTCATTCATTGGAAAAGGAAATGGCAACCCACTCTGGTGTTCTTGCCTGGAGAATCCCAGGGCTGGGGGAGCCTGGTGGGCTGCCGTCTATGGGGTCGCACAGAGTCGGACATGACTGAAGTGACTTAGCAGCAGTATGTTATTGGGGCTTCCCTCATGGTTCTGATGGTAAAGAACCTGCCTGCAATGTGGGAGACCTGGATCAATCCCTGGGTCGGGAAGATCCCCTGGAGAAGGGAATAGCACCCAATCCAGCATTCTTGCCTGAATAATTCCATGAACAGAGGAGGCTGGCAGGGAACAGTCCATGAGGTCTCAAAGCATCAGATATGACTAAGGACTAACGCCTTCACTTATGTTATTAACAATTAGCAATAAGATACTGACTTTCATTTCACAAATATCTTTACCTTGTTTATCCTATAAGATTATTAATACTGTTTTAAACCTACGTCATTCAATATTTCTGGTTTGGTACACTAAATTCTGACTTACTACATTAAATTCTGGTTTAGTACACTAGTCTCCTTAGGAAAATAAATTCAATTTTTTACAAAATTTTATCATTTAATATGTATATATTTATGATATTGCTTCTAGTGAACTTTTTCACTTATCTACATCGATTTTCTACAGTAACCATATTTTCCTTATTTATGACACTAATGATGAAACCAACAATATTTTTTTTTAATTTTAATGTGGAGGAGAGTTAAAAGAATGACTGTATGATGTGTAATTTTTTGAAAACTGTATACTGTGATTCTCAGCTTTTCTGAATTTCAGTATGGATTGTAAACCTTTACTGTTACCTGCTTGGTTACTGTGTCATGACTTTGCTTTCTTAATAATTGTCTGCCGCATTTCTAGAGTGAACTGTAACACACAAGTTTGGCATTTGTACTCATCAAGTTTTACTTATTTGTCAACTTTATAAAAATAGTGCTTATAGTGAGATGTTCTAAACATGTAATTTGCATATACAATATCAAATATTGTATACAAAATTAATATATCCCTAGCTATTAGGGGTTTCTTAAACTAAGGAATGTCCCATATTCTGGGATGTACTTTTGTTTAAAATAATAGTTACTTCAGAATATACCACATATTTAAATAGTAAACATACTTAAATGTCATGTGTTGCAGCATCAATAAATGTCCATACATGGGAACACTAATTGTAAATATTTCAAGCCACCCACATTTATTCTTTCTTCTCCAAATGAACATTTCTGCAAACCCACATGTATTTAGTGTTTATCTGCAAACAAATTGCATTTTATTATTTTAATCATTTGAGAGCTTTTCTGGAAAAACATATAGATGGTAGGATTCATATCATCTTTATTTAGTATACTGCTTGACAGAGCTTCATGAAGGTAAATGCTTATTAAATGGTTTGGGGCCACATTTTGTATGTGGATCTATAAAGTTTATATCCCATGTTTTATTCAGCCTTATGTGGACAATACGAAAAAGGGAGAACTTTTAAAGGGAAAAGAAAATTGTGAACAATAGTAATTGGTATATTAAATGCAAATTCTTAAAGTAAAGCTTTTCATAATTGGCAATATATGAAAATATGATGTTAAATAGAACAATTAATATTTGAACTATAAAGTGTACTAGATAAATTAATAATATCCTTGGTGTCAATCGCAAATTAGGAGAGCCCTGTCTCATTCTGAAGATTTACTTGTGATTCTGATATTGCCATTGCTTTTTCATACACACAGTCAAACATCTCCTGAGTTTCTCTTATAAACATCCTTATGCTTTTAACACAAAACACCATCCTCCATGTTACAATAACTTATCCTAGAACTTAATTCCATACACATCTCAGCTGCTCTGCCCCAATGCTACTTAAGATGGGGAAACAAATTTAGTTTCTTTCTATTTACCAGCTGTTTGACAGGCTTTAGAATTTATGGAATAAACAATTCTAATTCAAAAGATATGATGCACCTGTTAAGAGTGAAAAAAATACACAAACACCCACGCAGATATTTGCCTCTAAATGCATATTAGTGGAAATCAATGTTATATGGAAAGCCTGCATAAATGATTTTTCACGTTTGTATGTATGTTTCCTTATATTTTTTACCAGATTAATGTATAAAAAGCTTGTGATACTGCATAGGTGATAGAAATCTAAGACATTTCCATACAGTATGTTATTTGTGACTCATTTTTATGTAGATATGACTTAAAAGCTTTGAAGTTTTTATTTATTTATAAACTCTCTCCTTTTTTATGATAGAAAGCCTTTTATCATTATGCTTCAAATAGGCTTCCATGAGAACAATATTTCAAAGCATGATTTTGGATACATTCTAAAATTGCTTAAAATCTTTTTTTGGGAGGTGAAGCATTTTATAAGGCAAGGTGAGTGGCTCCTAAGAAGCAGATAGCTTTTCTATAAACATTAATTCTTTAGGAATCATAGGATATTACAGCTGAATAACAGTTTAAAATATTTTGAGCTCAGTTCTTATATTTTAGAGATGAGTAAGATTGTAGATTTGTAAAGATTTTTGTTTAGCTATAATTTAGATTGACCTTAGCTTTCCTGATTTACTTATTTAGTGTATTATTACATAATAATGCTCTGTAGATACACAATTTTCCCATTGTAGGGTAGGATTTCCCAGGACAGATTACATCTAGATGCTGTTCATTCAGCATCAGAACTGAAGACGCAGGTTTAGTATAACCCATTTTCTACAATTCAATCAGAACAGTAAGGCTTGCACATTGATTCTCTGAAAGGAAAATTCTTGCAACCTATTTTTAACAGAGTAATTATCCTGAAAATTCATGAAATATATTTTAACAAATAAGGTTATCATAAAAATAAACTTTCTAAAATGTGCAATGCAACTGCAGTCTTTGAAACTTATATATACACATTCATAAGTTGTGAAATAGAATTTCAGAGAGACATACACTCAATATGCTTGAGTATGCAGAAATTCATATGGTGAAAAAGAGTTTGGCTATAAAGAACTTATTTTTGTTCTATGTCTTTATAATTTTTTTTTTATAAAACCATCTGTAGAAAACTTGTAAAAATAGTCTGAGAATGCATGTAATTTTAAGCATCATAAATTACTTGAACACTGACAGTCTGAAGTGTTGTGCTGATACAGATGATTCTTGATGATGAATGAATCTGTAGAAAGACAAAGCGTGCCTGTTGTGAGTGAATAATTGTATATCATTAGTGTTTTATACAAATCATCTCACTGTCTCATTTCAATTTTAACAATAATCATTTGGCTTATATCAAACTGTTTAAGGTTACCAAATCCACAATAAGTATTGCTCCATTTACAACCCAAAAGCTCAATATGATGAAGTACTAAGTTAGTACTAATGTCAGGAGAAATAAAAAGAACGTTGTACCTGAGAAGATAGGTTTTACCCAGTGCATCATTAGGTTAAATAATTTTCATATCAGCAAACAAACACATAGTATATTAATGGTATAATAACAAATGACTCAGGAATCCTAACTCACTATTTTAAAATGGAAATGTTTGATATATGTAAGAAGTAGCAAAAATTGGCAATATGATTTAAAAATCAAAGTGTTAAACAAAAATCTTCAAAATATGAAGTTGAATATATATATATGAGACAGTGCACTAAGTCATGTCCGACTCTTGTAACCCCATGGACTGTAGCCTGCCAGGCTCCTCCGACTATGGCATTCTCCAGGCAAGAATACTGGAATGTGTTGCCATTTCCTTCTTCAATATATATATATGTATATGTATATGTGTGTGTGTGTGTATAATTTACCTATACTGGTAAAAGATATTTGACTGTCTTAACCATAAAACAAAATAAGAACACAGGCATAGTAATTAAGGATTCAGGAGATGATGATGGACAGGGAGGCCTGGAGTGCTGTGATTCATGGTGTCGTGAAGAGTCAGACACGACTGAGTGACTGAACTGAACTGAACTGAATTGAGAAGCTCAAACACCAGTCATAAACTTTCATGGGAGAAGTTCATCCACTTCAGAGTAAAAATCACATTTCTTAGGTCATATACTGTCATCCTTTACCTGGAGACAGAATTGCTCAGTGGTATCCTACATGGGCCATGGACTGAATCCTGGCTCTTTCATCTTTCAGTTTTATGCTCTTGGCTATCACCTAGTTTCTCCTTTCTTCGGTCGTTAATTGCAAATTTAATACTACTATCCTTATAAGGGTTTTCCCTGGTAGCTCAGCTGGTAAAGAATACACCTGCAATGCAAGAGACCCCAGTTCAATTCCTGCACTGGGAAGATCCCCTGGAGAAAGGATAGGCTACCCGCTATGGTATTCATGGGCTTCCCTGGTGGCTCAGACAGTAAAGAATCCACCTGCAATGCAGGAGACCTGAGTTCGATCCCTGGATGGGAAATATCCCCTGGAGAAGGGCATGGCAACCCAATCCAGTATGCTTTCCTGGATAATCTCCATGGACAGAGGAGTCTGGTGGGCTAGAGTCCATGGGGTTGCAAAGATTCGGACATGACTGAGTGACTAAGCACATACACTTCCTCATAGGACTACTGGGTGAATTAAATGAGTTAATATAAAAATTAGCTTAAGCTTACTGTTCATTTATGCTGGAATATATAAAAATTGTTTACTTTTCTAGCAGCATAACATTAAATATGTACCCTTTCTTGGATTTTAATGATCTTCCTTCCCTACCATCTCAGTATTACAATATATATTTTTCACCTACTGGGGAAGTTGTGTATATTTGTAAATCTTTCAAACTAGAAAAGCTAAAAACTTGACAGCACATGTGATCTCCTGTGTCAGATGTGGAATATAAATATTGACTGTTTTTAATTTGAATCATTATAAATATATTTGAATTCAGTCAAAAGCTAAAATAGCTATTGTAACAAGCATAAATTACCTTTGTAAACACAAAGAACATGAACTAACTTGAAAAGTAACAATCCAAATTCTGTGTTTAACAGAAATATACATCCATGAAAAAAAAAATAAAGTAATGAAAAGTTTAAAAATAAGCAATCAACAGAAAAGTAGCAAATACAAACAAACAAACAAAAAAAATCAGCATAAAAACAAGTATCAGAGTGAGTAAAATAGGCTAAACTGAGTAATCTAAACATAGCATTTTTTTAATATAGCATTTTATAACTATAAAATATGTCATACTAATAAACTGGTACAGATTAAATTATTATTTTTCATGTGTTAAACACAAGAAAGTTTGATTGTATTCCTTGTGCTGAAATCAAAAAACTTAACTTTAACATTTTATAAATTCTATTGTATTCTGTTAAAAATAAGTATCTGTATTACAGAAGAACATGATTTTCTTACTCAGAATACTATAAAACAGGTAAGTAGTATACATTTTCTGTGAAGGCTTCAAAAGTGAGAGATGCTGTTCTCTGAGACAATCAAAGTCTCAGATCTACTTATTCTCTTCAAAGTATTTTGGAACTAAAATTAACAAAATGATAAACCAACAGAATTTGATCTCACCCTAGAAAATTTGTGGTCATTTATAAACCTGCCATAAAAAGGTTTCTCAAATGAATCCAACTTATGATTCCCCATTTCTTCTTCATCCCTTCCTCCTCCTCTTAGTATCAATCATCAGTTCAGTTCAGTTCAGTTGCTCAGTCTTGTCCAACTGTTTGCGACCCCATGAATCTCAGCATGCCAGGCCTCCCTGTCCATCACCAACTCTCAGAGTTCACTCAAACTCACGTCCATCGAGTCGGTGATGCCATCCAGCCATCTCATCCTCGGTTGTCCCCTTCTCCTCCTGCCCCCAATCTCTCTCAGCATCAGAGTCTTTTCTAATGAGTCAACTCTTCGCATGAGGTGGCCAAAGTACTAGAGTTTCAGCTTTAGCATCATTCTTTCAAAAGAAGACCCAGGGCTGATCTCTTTTAGAATGGACTGGTTGGGTCTCCTTGCAGTCCAAGGGACTCTCAAGAGTCTTCTCCAACACCACAGTTCGAAAGCATCAATTCTTTGGTGCTCATCTTTCTTCACAGTCAACTCTCGCATCCATACATGACCACTGGAAAAACCATAGCCTTGACTGGACGTACCTTTGTAGGCAAAATAATGTCTCTGCTTTTCAATATGCTATCTATAAGATCCATCAATTATATCTTCTAAATATTTTCTCCTTTCTCTTTCTTTCCATTGCTATCATCTTCATCTTAGTTAGGCCAGATCATCATCAAACACTTTAGATAGTGCTATATAAAGATATGACATTAGTATTTCTACCTCTATTCTAGATTTTTTATCTACAGCCAACTTCATGTAGATACAATAAACATCTATGAATGTCTGTGTAAGTATGTGTGAATACACACACACACACACATATACATACACACACGCGCACACACACACATGTTGTTGTTCAGTGGCTAAATTATGTCTAACTTTTTGTGAGCCCATGAACTGAAGCACACCAGGCTTTCCTGTCCTTCACCAATTTCCTGGAGTTTGCTCAAATTCATGTCCATTGAGTCGGTGATGCCCTGTAACCATCTCATCCTCTGCACCTCCTTCTCTTTCTGCCCTCAATCTTTCCCAGTATCAGGCTATTTTTCAGTGAGTCAGTTCTTCTCATTAGGTGGCCAAAGTATTGGAGCTTCAGCTTCAGTATCAGTCCTTCCAGGGAATTTTGAGGTTTGATTTCCTTTAGGATTGACTGGTTTGATATATATGTACAAAACCTTGCATTCATCCTCTCCAAATCTGCTTTACCCAGTTCCGCATCTCAGTAAGTGGCGTCTCCATCCTATTGGTCCCTGAGAACAAAATCCTTGTGATCTTATTGGTTAGGCTTTCTTTTCTTACTTGACATCCAATCTAGCAGCAATTCCTGTTAGCTATCTTTAAAATTTACCTAGAATTCAAGCATTTCACCTCTGCATCCTAGCTCTGAGTTGCTGTCCTTCCCCATTTGGATTAATGTGTTAGTTCCTCACTGAGATCTTTGCCTCTGTATGGTCTATTTTTAAAACATTTGACAAGAGTGGTCTTTAAAAATAAATGTGTATGTCATGTTGCAACTCTTTCCAAATTCTTGTAATGGACTATTTTTAATAATAATAATAAAAGCTCACATCCACTCATTCTAACCAAAAGTTGACATCCATATTCATAAACATGTCAAGAAGGTTCCATCCTCCAATTGGAGGCCCACATTTCAGCTTTCCCTTCTGCCTACAAAGGTTTTCTCACATATATCATGTGAATAACTCCCTCTTTCCTTCAGTTCTTTGCCCAACTATAAAATACTTAGTGAAACATCCTAAGACTATTTACAGCATGATTACAAAACTTGCCAGCACTCGCTGATTCCGCTTACCATTTGTGGAGATTCACATTGGTTATCTCATTTATGTATTCTTCCTAGCCAATTTCAGTGTAGTTTCTTCCATTTTTATCTAGTTACTTGAATAGATAAATTTAATTACCATATATAGCAGACATTGATATCTTGATTAGAGGTATGAGCTTTGGAATCTAAACTGCCTGTGTTCAAAATATTGACTTTCAGAGAGCATCTGTGCAGTTTTGAGAAAGTTAATATACCTGTCTGTGCTTCAGCTTCCTCATCTCCAAAATAGGAATGATAATAGTACTTATTTCAGGTATTATTCTAGTATGATGTGAAGACTAAATGAATTTATACATGTACAGTACTGAGAACAGTACCTGGTCCATAGAAAGGTCTCAATTCCTGTTAAATTTTATTATTAAAAAGTAAAAGGGGATGCATTTGAACTGTGGTGTTGGAGAAAACTCTTGAGAGTCCCTTGGACTGCAAGGATATCCAACCAGTCCATCCTAAAGGAAATCAGTCCTGAATATTCACTGGAAGGACTGGTGCTGAAGCTGAAGCTCCAATACTTTGGCCACCTGATGCAAAGAACTGACTCATTAGAAAAGACCCTGATGCTGGGAAAGATTGAAGGCAAGAAGAGAAGGGGATGACAGAGGATGAGATGGTTGGATGGCATTACCGACTGGATGGACTTGAATCTGAGTAAGCTCTGGAAGTTGGTGAAGGACAGGGAAGCTTGGTGTGCTGCAGTCTATGGAGTCACAGAGTTGGACACAACTGAACAACTGAACTGATTGAACTGAAAAAGTGGTGATAACATTTTGTGTACTTTAGTGGGGCTTATGGGTAATAAAATTGATGAATATTAAGGAGTTCTCAATTTTAAAATTTGAACCATGCAATTTTATTTTACAAAAAACAAAGAGTGTTTAAATTTTTTTGACATTTCCTGTATTTGAAACTATGTCAATATCTTGCTCTCTAACAGACATAATATGAAACACATGGTGATTATTCATCCAGAATTCATTCTTACTAACAAAGTTTGTTACATGTATTATTGCCTTGCCTTGTCAACTTTATTTACTTTGTGTTAGTTATGCAAAATATAGTAGTTTATTACTATAGCTTGATTCTACATATTGAATATAAAAAGCAAAACTTAAGTATTATTGTATGATTGTTATTTACTATATTTGCCATATATTATCATGTGTAATTATATCTTTTCTTAAAGGAGGCTCTGCTGAAAACCAAGTCTTTATTAATATTGCTTTACTTTATGTGGACAATGATCATCTATAAGTGTTTCTCATCTCCTGCATCATCCTCTTTTAGTTTTTCATTCTGTTGAAATAATTTTAAAAAATTTTCCAACTATGTATGTCGATATCTAAATGCTTTAAAGGCCAATATGCCTTATTTGGGTCTCACACTTATATAACTTTTAGGCTTTGTATGTAATTTTCTTCCTTCTTATTTGAAGCTACTTTTCCTTTACATCTCAGGATATTCTGTTGCAGATGAGAAGCCTAAAATCAGCCTATTCTTC
>SJYV01046702.1:0-15907 GCA_006410875.1 Neotragus pygmaeus | reverse complement strand
CTGGCTATTATAAACAGTGCTGCAATGAACATTGGGGTACACGTGTCTCTTTCAATTCTGGTTTTCTTGATGTATACACCCAGCAGTGGGACTGCTTACAGTCCAACTCTTACACCCATAGATGTTAAAAAACATAGCTTTGGCTAGATGGACTTTTGCTGGCAAAGTAATGCCTCTGTTTTTTTAATATGCTGTCTAGATTGATCACAGNTTTCTTGATGTATACACCCAGCAGTGGGACTGCTTACAGTCCAACTCTTACACCCATAGATGTTAAAAAACATAGCTTTGGCTAGATGGACTTTTGCTGGCAAAGTAATGCCTCTGTTTTTTTAATATGCTGTCTAGATTGATCACAGCTTTTCTTCCTAGGAGCAAGCGTCTTTTCATTTCATGGCTGCAGTCACCATCTGCAGTGATTTTGGAGCCCACAAAAATAAAGTCTCTCACTGTTCCCATTGTTTCCCCATATATTTGTCATGAAGTGATGGGACCAGATGCCATGATCTTCGTTTTCTGAATGTTGAGTTATAAGCCAGGTTTTTCACTCTCCGCTTTCACTTTCATCAAGAGGCTCTTTAGTTTTTCGCTTTCTGCTATAAGTGTGGTGTCATCTGCATATCTGAGGTTATTGATATTTCTCCCGGCAATCTTGGTTCTGGCTTGTCCTGCCAGGCATTTCTCATGATGTACTCTGCATATAAACTAAATAAACAGGGTGACAATATTCAACCTTGACATACTCCTTTCCCTATTCGGAACCAGTGTGTTGATCCATGTCCAGTTCTAACTGTTGCTTCTTGACCTGTATACAGATTTATCAGGCGGCAGGGCAGGTGGTTTGGTATTCCCACCTCTTTAAGAATTTTCCACAGTTTGTTGTTATCCATACGGTCAAAGGCTTTGTCGTAGTCAATAAAGCAAAAGTAGATGTTTTTCTGGAACTATCTCGCTTTTTCAGTGATCCAGCGGATGTTGGCAATTTGATCTCTGGTTCCTCTGCCTTTTCTAAATATATTCACCATTATTAAAACAGAGAATATGCTCTCTGTCTTGAGAAGAATAAAATGTATATAAAATGTCTGTTCAAGATTGTGATAATTATTCTGGGTTGGTGTGCTAGTATCTGTGTACCAATTCATAAATTTCTTGGCATTTATGGCAACTATTAAATACCTTCCTATGATAAACAGCAAATTTGTGATGTGGTGGAACTCCCAGGATAGATTTTAATTTCAGACACTGTAAATTTGCAAACACAAGTTATTGAAGCCATTGAATTGTAAAATCATTGGATTGAAAGTGTCTGGAGCTTAAATTTCATCCATTTAAATATTTAAAAATCGCCCTCCACAATCCTATTCATATGTTTAATGGAACTCTTAAATGTAACACTTGTATATAAGCTTTATGAGAAAATTAATTCTTTTTTCTCTTGTTTATTCCTTTACCTAGAACTGTTCCTGTTATATTGTAAATTCTCAATAACTGCAATATCTGGAAAGAGATATTTACTCAGGCACTCTTTTACTTACCTGTGTTTGATGCTCGTGTGCAATGTACTATGTTTGTCACTTTTAACGAATCATTTAACAAATACTTCTGTTTCTTCCCTCTTTAAAGCCAATGAAGGAAGTTGTACGACCTCACACACCCACGAAAGAAACAACTACTGTGGAGATCTGGACTCATCCTCAACCACAGGTTTGAAAGGAAACACAATGTTTCCCTTTAACTGATTTTTATAAATGTATAAAAAAAATCTTGTTATATTTCTTAATATATGTTCTTTGAAATTTCTTTAGGTGACTTTGCCCTTGACTCGTGTGAAAATATGACTGTAAATACCTATTTCTTCCTAGTGTGTTTCGATAATAATAGTGGAGGTGGTTTATTTGTTAGATCAGATGCTAGCATCACCCAAAAAATATCTTCTAAATGATTGCTTCAGTGATGTTTAAGTCTAGTCACAAAGTAGTGGAAAAACAACAGCAACAGAAATTGAGAACTACTGTTTTTTAGTATGACTTAAATTCAAGGTATATATGCGTGCATGCTCAGTTGTGTTAGACTCTGTGACCCTATGGGCTGTAACCTGCCAGTCTCCTCTGTCCATGGGATTCTCCAGGCAAGAATACTGAAGTGGGTTGCCATTTCCTCCTGTAGGGGAATCTTCCAGACCCAGGGATTGAATCTGGGTCTCCTTCGTCTTCTGTGTTGGCAGGTGAATTCTTTACCACTGAGAAACCTGGGAAATTTAAAGTATAGGACAATTTGAGTTTATGTTAATTCAGCAAATTTTAGTATGACCTCCTTGAAACAAACCAGTGTGAATTTTAAAAGAAATTAAGCTATAAGTTATTTTTAAAGAATCCACTTTTACTCATCTCCATCAGGACAGCTCAGAATGAGACTGACAAAGCCAAGCACATTTGTTTTCTCCATAGAGGCCTTAAGGGATTTTAAAAATGAAATGAGATCAATCGAAACATTTGTTTGCAATTTGTTATTATGTAGCTGGTTTACCTAATGTTGCTAATAGCAGAGAGGTCCTTCATCTGACCCCATGGGTGCCAAATTAATAACCATAAATTATCCTCTATCCAGATATTTTCAAATGTCTTTTACATGTTACTAAGGAAATAAATTTTTTAAAGGTAGATACATAAATGTATATCTAGAGTATTAGGAAAACAATCCAAAAGGAGTGAGGAGAAGATCACATTGTTTATTATTTGATGAGTGCTTCTGAAACTCATGGAAGTTATGTGTTCTATAATAATAATATCCTAAAATATTTTACATAGTTAATTTATCCTCTTTAGGAAGAGTTGCAAAATTAATGCATGCACTGTGGGCAGAAATGATTATTTAAATAAACTTCATTGCAACCCAGGAACAGTCCAAAATTATTTGAATCCAAATTCATGAAGTTCTGCCAATTTTCAAACTGACTTTCTACTCTTGCACTTCTGATTTAGTCTCAAGAAAACTGATGAGAATGTAGAATACATAGTGATATAATCTACATCTATATACTTAATTAAGAACCTATGTAGTCTTCTGAATAGCAGTTTTGAGGAAAAGCACACAATTTTAAAATCTGTACTTTAAGGTCCAAAGATTTGAAATACTAGTCTAACATGAAGTGGGATAGGGTAAATAGATATCAAGTGTAATTATACATTGTTAAGTAAGACTCTTCCTCTATGAATAAGACATTGCTCTATCAGCAATACTTTTTTCAGTCAGTCACTCCTGATTGTATTCTACTAAATTGAGTGCAACATAATTAACTGTACTAATTTCTTGCTGATTACTGATTCTCCTGTTTGTTTAAATCTTGTTAGACACACAATTGTTAAATCTTGTAGTTATCTGACAGCTTTGAGTGTCCTCACTGCCTGAGATTTCAATTGAAATTTAAGATGTGTCAGAATGGTGGATTGCATTGCATACTATTATTATTAATATGATACAGATAGGGACTTTCCAACCTTGTTTTTGGTAAACACTGCTTTTGCCTCTGAAAAGTTTAAAGAAAATATATGTTTTATAAATAAGTTTTATAGTTCCTCATATTTAGTAAGATATTCACTACTCATTTGTGAGATTTTAAAAGCAATAATCTAAAAACAGAAACTACAGAAATAGAGCATAACCTGAAAATTGAATTGTGTCTATTCCTCCACTGAAATCTGTAAACGCTTTGATAATGCTTCCCTCTGCCATTCAGATGACAATTAATTAAGACTCATTATACAGATAGTGACTTGGAGGATTTATTTCTTTTAAATGGGCAAACACTGCAATGGTGTCCCATTAAGCAGAATTGTTCTTATTTGTAAAGTTCAACTAATTAAAGTAACTTGTGAAACATGAAGTAGTTCAGCTTATTCTTTGAATAATGAAAATCAAAATGTAAGTGTACATTTCCTTCTAAGAAAAAGGATTATAAGTAAAATTTTAGATTTTTATTAGAATCTTTAGAAAATTATGAATACAACTGGGGTGCAAGTTCCAAGTTAGATTTTTAAAATTAACATTATTTTTTAAAAATATTGAAAAATAAAGAAAATCACTTACAGTAGCTTTTTAGCGTGTAGAGGACAACTATGGGGTCATAAATATTCATTGCAGCTAACATCTTAGCATCTGTGTAGTCCTGGGGGAAATAGAGAGTTACTCAGAAACGGTCATTTCCCAGTTTTGCACATGCTGTTTGCATATGTCAGTTCATGTGGAATTCTTGTTTTTTGGTAATGCAGCATTTTATAATAACTTGACCTTTTCTCCTTGGGTAACAAATTCTCCCAGCTCAACCACCTTTTCTGCCCCCTGATTCTCAGTAATTACAATGCTCAGCATGCAAGGAAGTCTAAAACTGAATAATATTCTGTCAAAAACTTAAAAAAAATAAAACTAGTATATGTGGGAGGAATTTTTTTGTGGTTTTCTATGACTTTCAATAAAAATGGCTTTGCTTGTGAAAAAATTCGAAGGATAGCCTGATTATGAATATAGACATTAACTTGGTTGCCACTGTATTTCATTAAATCCAGATATATTGTGATCATGACTTATATTCATTAATAAATCAGTAGTATTAGGCAACTGCTATAGAATATGTGAATGAAGAATGGACCCATTCAGTTCAGTCACTCAGTGATGTCTGACTCTTTGCGACCCTATGGACTGCAACATGCCAAGCTTCCCTCTCCATCACCAACTCCCAGGCCTTGCTCAAACTCATATTCATCCAGTCAGTGATGCCATCCAACCATCTCATCCTCTGTTGTCCCCTTTTCTTCCTGCCTCCAATCTTTCCCAGCATCAGGGTCTTTTCCAGTGAGTCAGTTCTTCGCATCATGTGGCCAAGGTACTGGAGTTTCAGCTTCAGCATCAGTCCTTCCAATGAATATTCAGGATTGATTTCCTTTAGGATTGACTAGTTGGATCTCCTTGCAGTTACTTGCCATTAACTCCCCAAACCTTCACACCCATAGCTAGTGATTCAAGTCTCCCACAAAGAACACAACTGATCTCTGACACAGAAAGTAAATAAAATAGTGCAAACTCTGTAAAGTGGTACAGGGGAATAAGAAAAAGTGTTGGGATGGCCAAAAAGTTCATTCGAGTTTTTTTCAATAACATCTTATGTACACATTTTTACTTTGGAAAGATGAAGAAAGTCATATGTAGCAATGGAATATATTTATTTTATTTCACAAAATCTATATAAAAGTTACTACATAGCAGGTAGCCTTTTAAGCAGTTACAACATTGACTCATGTAATTCTAATTACAAACTTATAGCTATTACTAAGCCTATTATCATTAACTCTATTTTGTAAATAGAAGGAAATTGAAGTACTAAGAGATGTTGGAAAGTACCAAAGACAGATTGCAGATTTCCTGGGTCTGGTTCTAAAGCTGATCTTTGTAACAACTGCTTAATAATTTCTCACCAGGAATGAACAGCGATAATGGAAGGCGGTCCTTACGGCAAGAGATATTTTAAAAGGAGTCTCTTTCTAGTGTTAAACTAGCATAGTTTTCTATTCAGCTAGANAATGAAGGAAGTTGTACGACCTCACACACCCACGAAAGAAACAACTACTGTGGAGATCTGGACTCATCCTCAACCACAGGTTTGAAAGGAAACACAATGTTTCCCTTTAACTGATTTTTATAAATGTATAAAAAAAATCTTGTTATATTTCTTAATATATGTTCTTTGAAATTTCTTTAGGTGACTTTGCCCTTGACTCGTGTGAAAATATGACTGTAAATACCTATTTCTTCCTAGTGTGTTTCGATAATAATAGTGGAGGTGGTTTATTTGTTAGATCAGATGCTAGCATCACCCAAAAAATATCTTCTAAATGATTGCTTCAGTGATGTTTAAGTCTAGTCACAAAGTAGTGGAAAAACAACAGCAACAGAAATTGAGAACTACTGTTTTTTAGTATGACTTAAATTCAAGGTATATATGCGTGCATGCTCAGTTGTGTTAGACTCTGTGACCCTATGGGCTGTAACCTGCCAGTCTCCTCTGTCCATGGGATTCTCCAGGCAAGAATACTGAAGTGGGTTGCCATTTCCTCCTGTAGGGGAATCTTCCAGACCCAGGGATTGAATCTGGGTCTCCTTCGTCTTCTGTGTTGGCAGGTGAATTCTTTACCACTGAGAAACCTGGGAAATTTAAAGTATAGGACAATTTGAGTTTATGTTAATTCAGCAAATTTTAGTATGACCTCCTTGAAACAAACCAGTGTGAATTTTAAAAGAAATTAAGCTATAAGTTATTTTTAAAGAATCCACTTTTACTCATCTCCATCAGGACAGCTCAGAATGAGACTGACAAAGCCAAGCACATTTGTTTTCTCCATAGAGGCCTTAAGGGATTTTAAAAATGAAATGAGATCAATCGAAACATTTGTTTGCAATTTGTTATTATGTAGCTGGTTTACCTAATGTTGCTAATAGCAGAGAGGTCCTTCATCTGACCCCATGGGTGCCAAATTAATAACCATAAATTATCCTCTATCCAGATATTTTCAAATGTCTTTTACATGTTACTAAGGAAATAAATTTTTTAAAGGTAGATACATAAATGTATATCTAGAGTATTAGGAAAACAATCCAAAAGGAGTGAGGAGAAGATCACATTGTTTATTATTTGATGAGTGCTTCTGAAACTCATGGAAGTTATGTGTTCTATAATAATAATATCCTAAAATATTTTACATAGTTAATTTATCCTCTTTAGGAAGAGTTGCAAAATTAATGCATGCACTGTGGGCAGAAATGATTATTTAAATAAACTTCATTGCAACCCAGGAACAGTCCAAAATTATTTGAATCCAAATTCATGAAGTTCTGCCAATTTTCAAACTGACTTTCTACTCTTGCACTTCTGATTTAGTCTCAAGAAAACTGATGAGAATGTAGAATACATAGTGATATAATCTACATCTATATACTTAATTAAGAACCTATGTAGTCTTCTGAATAGCAGTTTTGAGGAAAAGCACACAATTTTAAAATCTGTACTTTAAGGTCCAAAGATTTGAAATACTAGTCTAACATGAAGTGGGATAGGGTAAATAGATATCAAGTGTAATTATACATTGTTAAGTAAGACTCTTCCTCTATGAATAAGACATTGCTCTATCAGCAATACTTTTTTCAGTCAGTCACTCCTGATTGTATTCTACTAAATTGAGTGCAACATAATTAACTGTACTAATTTCTTGCTGATTACTGATTCTCCTGTTTGTTTAAATCTTGTTAGACACACAATTGTTAAATCTTGTAGTTATCTGACAGCTTTGAGTGTCCTCACTGCCTGAGATTTCAATTGAAATTTAAGATGTGTCAGAATGGTGGATTGCATTGCATACTATTATTATTAATATGATACAGATAGGGACTTTCCAACCTTGTTTTTGGTAAACACTGCTTTTGCCTCTGAAAAGTTTAAAGAAAATATATGTTTTATAAATAAGTTTTATAGTTCCTCATATTTAGTAAGATATTCACTACTCATTTGTGAGATTTTAAAAGCAATAATCTAAAAACAGAAACTACAGAAATAGAGCATAACCTGAAAATTGAATTGTGTCTATTCCTCCACTGAAATCTGTAAACGCTTTGATAATGCTTCCCTCTGCCATTCAGATGACAATTAATTAAGACTCATTATACAGATAGTGACTTGGAGGATTTATTTCTTTTAAATGGGCAAACACTGCAATGGTGTCCCATTAAGCAGAATTGTTCTTATTTGTAAAGTTCAACTAATTAAAGTAACTTGTGAAACATGAAGTAGTTCAGCTTATTCTTTGAATAATGAAAATCAAAATGTAAGTGTACATTTCCTTCTAAGAAAAAGGATTATAAGTAAAATTTTAGATTTTTATTAGAATCTTTAGAAAATTATGAATACAACTGGGGTGCAAGTTCCAAGTTAGATTTTTAAAATTAACATTATTTTTTAAAAATATTGAAAAATAAAGAAAATCACTTACAGTAGCTTTTTAGCGTGTAGAGGACAACTATGGGGTCATAAATATTCATTGCAGCTAACATCTTAGCATCTGTGTAGTCCTGGGGGAAATAGAGAGTTACTCAGAAACGGTCATTTCCCAGTTTTGCACATGCTGTTTGCATATGTCAGTTCATGTGGAATTCTTGTTTTTTGGTAATGCAGCATTTTATAATAACTTGACCTTTTCTCCTTGGGTAACAAATTCTCCCAGCTCAACCACCTTTTCTGCCCCCTGATTCTCAGTAATTACAATGCTCAGCATGCAAGGAAGTCTAAAACTGAATAATATTCTGTCAAAAACTTAAAAAAAATAAAACTAGTATATGTGGGAGGAATTTTTTTGTGGTTTTCTATGACTTTCAATAAAAATGGCTTTGCTTGTGAAAAAATTCGAAGGATAGCCTGATTATGAATATAGACATTAACTTGGTTGCCACTGTATTTCATTAAATCCAGATATATTGTGATCATGACTTATATTCATTAATAAATCAGTAGTATTAGGCAACTGCTATAGAATATGTGAATGAAGAATGGACCCATTCAGTTCAGTCACTCAGTGATGTCTGACTCTTTGCGACCCTATGGACTGCAACATGCCAAGCTTCCCTCTCCATCACCAACTCCCAGGCCTTGCTCAAACTCATATTCATCCAGTCAGTGATGCCATCCAACCATCTCATCCTCTGTTGTCCCCTTTTCTTCCTGCCTCCAATCTTTCCCAGCATCAGGGTCTTTTCCAGTGAGTCAGTTCTTCGCATCATGTGGCCAAGGTACTGGAGTTTCAGCTTCAGCATCAGTCCTTCCAATGAATATTCAGGATTGATTTCCTTTAGGATTGACTAGTTGGATCTCCTTGCAGTTACTTGCCATTAACTCCCCAAACCTTCACACCCATAGCTAGTGATTCAAGTCTCCCACAAAGAACACAACTGATCTCTGACACAGAAAGTAAATAAAATAGTGCAAACTCTGTAAAGTGGTACAGGGGAATAAGAAAAAGTGTTGGGATGGCCAAAAAGTTCATTCGAGTTTTTTTCAATAACATCTTATGTACACATTTTTACTTTGGAAAGATGAAGAAAGTCATATGTAGCAATGGAATATATTTATTTTATTTCACAAAATCTATATAAAAGTTACTACATAGCAGGTAGCCTTTTAAGCAGTTACAACATTGACTCATGTAATTCTAATTACAAACTTATAGCTATTACTAAGCCTATTATCATTAACTCTATTTTGTAAATAGAAGGAAATTGAAGTACTAAGAGATGTTGGAAAGTACCAAAGACAGATTGCAGATTTCCTGGGTCTGGTTCTAAAGCTGATCTTTGTAACAACTGCTTAATAATTTCTCACCAGGAATGAACAGCGATAATGGAAGGCGGTCCTTACGGCAAGAGATATTTTAAAAGGAGTCTCTTTCTAGTGTTAAACTAGCATAGTTTTCTATTCAGCTAGAACACCTGCATGTATTTGCATATGATAAAGTAAGATGACCCCTTTATGATGCTAGAATGAAAATAAAAGAACAATAAGACATGTGGATTATAAAGAATATGAGGTTTTAAAAATAATCAGAAAAAGGCAATTTTTAGAAATATTAAATCTACAATGATAAGCTTTAATGAAAATCTTTCTGCAGGATGAGAAAGGCTAATTAACAATGATAAAATGTGAGAATTCCCATGGTTTTAAAGAATTACCTTGTAATCTTGAAATAGTGGCTAACAGGATCACTAAGTCAATATGTTAAAAGTAAATCCATATGATGAAGGAATTGCTTCACTAATCTCATATTTTACCACAGCATGGTTAGGAAATCCACAGGGCTTTGATGAATCAGTTTTCATAAAGTAAAATAAGCTCTTACAATTCCTTCATATTTTAAATGGCTTATGATGCTGATTTTTTTGTTTTGTTTTGAAATAAAATAACACCAAAGGAAAGTTTAGTTGCTCAGGTCAATACTGGTGTTTTTGCTTCTCTTGCAAGGAAAATAAATAAATAATTCAAGAAAACTTCCTTCTTAGACTGTGTATAATTGAATTCTGAAATGTTAGAATACACTCAGGCAACATTTTGCATTGATTTCAATATGTGTCTGCTCAGTGGGGCCACTTATGTTTCTTCATTAGCAGCAAAAGTATCTTGAAAAAAATTCACTGGGGTCATGAAACTATGGAACGATTTCCAAAGTGTACATACCACTAATTTCCTTTAATTGCCAACCTTGGTTTCATATCAGATGATGCTTTTGATAATGCTTTTAAGATGTACACTAATTAAACAATTTTTTTTGAACCACACACTTCATAATTCATGTTTTCCTCAAAGCCCAAAGCACTTATCTTTTGGCTGGAAATTCAGGATGCTTTTTGTTGTTTTGGTTATGATTCCTTTATGTTGTAGATATAAAGTATATGTTCTATGGGAATGTAAGCTAAGAATGATCATACAAGTATCTGAGATAAAAATTTTTCCAAAGCTTAATCTGGGAACTTTTGAGGTTTATTTTCATCCTCAAGGCTTATTTTGTGGAAAGCCTTAAAATGCCAAGCCAACTTCTGATTTAAGTCTTGACATAGTAAAAAGCTTGGTAAAAAATATAGAAAAAAGAAATCAACATGCCTTGATGTTACATTATATATAAGGCTTTATTTTCAGACATATGGAAAAATATTCAGTTTTATTCTGTGACCAGAGTCCTAGGAGTTTAGCCTTTGTCCTTGATTTTCAGTGGTGAGTACTTTACTTTTAATCATTAAAGATTTTATTTTTAAGTCACTACTAAAATCATCATGCTAGGTGCTCCACAGCAATTTTTTTTTCTTTTTCTCCAGTCCCTACAGCAGCTTTGTTGAGGTATAGCTATAATATCTGCTTTTCTTAATGAGGAAACTGGGTCTCAGAGAGATTGAATAATGTGTGTAAGGCTACACAGGTTGAGTGTTAGAGGGATTCAAACTCTAATATTCTGATTCTAAAGTTCATGATTTTCCCCCAACTATACACTGCCTCCCATTCTTATATTCATAGAGAATGCCCTTTCAGTGAAACATGCATCCCACATGTGACCTGACATCCCACTGATTTCCCATGGCATATTAGTGAATCTCAGTAGCATAGCAGATTTGTGCCATGTCCACAGATAAAAGGCTTGTAAACACCCATTGCAGATAAATATACACTGCAACAGATGGGAACCATTCTTCTGGAACTCTTAGACTACAAAATATTGACAACCAGTTTTGAAAAATTGATAACTATGATGTTAATATCCACTGGCTATTAAACTTTAAAGTAGAATATTAATATGAACCAAAAATACCATTTGGTATAATAGTAGTTTTTATGAATTAAAAAGTTTCCATTTTCAAAATATAAGAAAGAAATCAAGGATGAATATACTTTTTATCATATTAATTATTTCTTTACACAGAATCTGGATTATGACTTAGCTTGCACATGAGTCCTCTAGCAATGTCTACCTCTCAAAAAAAAATAAATTGTATTTATAATCACAGATGAAACTTTTTGATGACACTGAGATCACAGTGTTAAAAGCTCATCACTTGGCACACTCCATCACGTGAGGTCATGAATAAAGTATGTTGGGAATTAAATGTTGACTGTACGAGAAAGGAATAGACATTAAATTAGGTGGGGTAGAGTTGGGGACACCATTCAGGGTGAAGGTATGATCCTTAAAAGTGAACTGTTAGCAAGCAAGTTAGAATGCCCAAGGGAGAATATGATAAACTTGGACTAACTTTCAGAAGCCAGATGTCCTGAACTAGTGGGAAGGATTATGTAGAAAAAATATTTAAGCAATGCTGTTAATTCATGGTTAGGTAACCATATTATTGGGTTATCTTTATTGTAAGACTCCAGCCAATGGCTCTTCCATTACTACATGTGAAGCTTGGGGTCGGTGATAAAGCATCTAAATTTGTTTTCACACCTGTAATATAAGGATGTTTATATCATTCTTATAAAGTTGCCATGAGTGTTAACACAGTAGATTCTAAAGCAGGCACACAATAGATGTTCAATAGTCAGATATTCAATTCCTTTTCACTTTTCTACAATCCCATCTACAAATTGGAAAGTAAAGCAAGAAGTTAGGGATAATTNTGCCATGAGTGTTAACACAGTAGATTCTAAAGCAGGCACACAATAGATGTTCAATAGTCAGATATTCAATTCCTTTTCACTTTTCTACAATCCCATCTACAAATTGGAAAGTAAAGCAAGAAGTTAGGGATAATTCCAGGTATATGAGTTGACTGAGTGAAACTGGCAACAGCAAACATGGACACTCAGGTTCCCATGGCTTGCCCTAGTATGTAATACTCTGCCCTTAGGTAGTAAGATGACCGAGCATCTTAAAATACTCCCACATATGACACAGATAATTTCAGGGCCAATGTAGAGTTGGTTTCACCTCCTACAATTCAGTGGGCTAGAAACCTTCAGAAGTATTTATAACGGAAAACTAGATAATTGCCAGAGACATCATACTTTCATTCCTATTTATTTTCATAGCAGATATACTGAAGGAAAAATCCCAGTTAATTCAAGTTTATATATTATTTTATCAGATCAGCACGAGATTATATGCTTAAGAGATTTCCTTTTAGCTAATCTAAATTATCATAAGCAAATTAAAGAAATCCTATTAGAAGAAGCACTGCTGAGTTTGCACAGGTTCATAGTAACAAGTGCATATGGTCCCTAAGTTACTTTGATCCACCTGCTGATATAATCTAGAGCTAAGTTAAAAATTAGTAAAAATAAAGGATACACATATATGTATGACTGAGTCTCTTCATTATTTGTCTGAAATGATCACAACATTGTCAATTGGCTATACACCAATACAAAATTAAAAAAAAAAATTTCANAGTTACTTTGATCCACCTGCTGATATAATCTAGAGCTAAGTTAAAAATTAGTAAAAATAAAGGATACACATATATGTATGACTGAGTCTCTTCATTATTTGTCTGAAATGATCACAACATTGTCAATTGGCTATACACCAATACAAAATTAAAAAAAAAAATTTCAAAATCTCATCTCTAGGTCTATTTCATTATCTAATCATTAGACCAATTGTTGATTTCTACCATAAATGTGGAAAAAAACTGGAAACAGTTTACCCCACACTTATGCTATACATATTATACACACACACACACACACACACACACACGCACACACACACTTCCTTGGTGGCTCAGATGGTAAAGAATCTGCCTGCAGTGCGGGAGACCCAGGTTCGATCCCTGGGTATATATGTGAGCTTTCCAGGTGGTGCTAGTGGTAAAGAACTCACCTGCTAATGCAGGAGATATGAGAGATGCAGGTTCGATCCCTAGATGGGGGAAGATCCCCTGGAGAAGGACATGGGAATCCATTCCAGTATTCTTGCCTGGCGAATCCAATAGACAGAGGAGGCTGGCAGGCTACAGTCCATAGGGTCACAAAGAGTTGGAAATGAATGAAATGACTAATGCACATGCTTACCCACACATAACACATACATATATAGAACATATAATGTTTATAATCTATAAAACATGTAGAACATCACATTCCTTAATGTGATGTGAAAGTACTTCACCTCATGAATTTGACAGATAATCTAAATAATAATTCTGTCATTCCAAGCCTTATTTGTTTAGAATATATTCTGTTTCGCATGCAACAATGTCAAATCGCTCCATTTTGTGTTAGTGCCCAAATGTCAGAAAAGCAATGCTAGAGCAATTTAGCAGTTTACGTGCCCCTGACAGTAAAGATTTTCCTTTTTTCTCCTGTTTTCTGTTTTCTTTGACTTTGCAGTAGCTAGTCCTTCTCACCTTCTCCTATTTCCAGCCACTAATTCCTATTAGCAAACATTGTAGGGCATCTTGATCCCTCTGCAGTTGTCAGCCCTTCTCTGTGATATAGAGCTCCTTTTTTGTTAACTAAAGTTATTGAAAAATGAGTATGGCAACAGAAGTCTTTATACTCATATTGAAACTCTCACCAGGTTTCTACCAAAGATTTTTGGTCAGATTTGAGTTGCCTTAGAATTTATTAAAGGAAGTTTCCAAATATATTTCATCTATATGTTCTTTCTGATAAAGCTGCAAAAGCACACCTGGAATGCTGCTGTAAAACTCCCACTCCTCTCCCCTCTCCTAGATTTCTCCTGTTTATTCTCAAAGAACTACCGTATATTTCATCCTAAATTCCAATACTGATTGGAAGGTCCGTATGGAGGGTCTTACTTTAAAAATCTTCAACTGTGTCCCATTACTTAATGAAAGAAGTTTAGTTACAATCCCATGTTTCCATATTCTTTTAAATTACTTATTTTAATTGGAGGCCAATTATTTTACAATATTATGGTGGTTTTTGCCATACATTGACATGAATTTGCCATACATTGCCATACATTGACAAGGGTGTACATGTATCCCCTGGTTCCAAACCCCCCTCCCACCTCCTTCCCCGAACACATGAATCAGGTCTAATAAGGTGGATGAAACTGGAGCCTATTATATAGAGTGAAATAAGTCAGAAAGAAAAATACCAATACAGTATATTAATCCATATATATGGAATTTAGAAAGATGGTTATGAGGGCCCTATATACAAGACAGCAAAAGAGACACTGATGTAAAAAACAGACTTTGGGACTCTGTGGGAGAAGGCGAGGGTGGGATGATTTGCGAGAATAACACTGAAGTCATATTTCCATGTTTTGACCCACACTTTCTTTCTGGTCTTTCTACACTTTCTTTCTGGCTCATTGCTCAATGCCTACCATATGTTCCAATCAAACTAGACTCTTTATTCTTCCTTCAGTTTTCTTCCCCCTACCTATTTGTTTGTATCTATTTCTCCACATCCAAACAATGTTTCTCCCTTATTTCCTCCTGTGCTGAACCACTGGCATAGTATTCATCTTTTAAGGTACCATGTGAAATGCTTTTCAGTCCACCAGTTGACTATTACGTCTCCATTCTCTGAGCTCCCATAGCACTGTGTATGTACCTATCAAGGTTTTTATGACACACAGGCTTACATTTCAAATATTTGTGCCCACATTTATTCTCCCTCTTTAATGTTAGCTCTTTGAGAGCAAGGATGGATTTCAACTCATGACTCCATATCTAGTACTGTATCTTGAATTCCGTAAGAGTTCTCCAATGAGAGGCAAAATATTCTCCCCCGTTTAAGGACTGGTATTCACCTACACTTTTCTTGAAGAGGCTTCCTAGGTGGCTCTAGTGGTAAACAACCACCTGCCAATGCAGGAGATGAGGTCACATATCATATTGGATTAGAGTTTGAACGTTGGAGTCAGAAAAGTCAGGGTTTGAATATCAACATTGCCACAGACTAGTTATGTAATATTTGCCAAACTGTTTAATAGCTCTGAGTTTTATTTTCATTGTTTATCATGACAATGCTAATACATTTCTTTTATCAGAAATTGGTGTAGATTATAGGCATAACCTATGTAAATTACTTAGCACAATGTCTGGCACATTGTAAATATTAAATAAAAGTTAATTTTATATATGAACATGTGTGTGACTTTGTGTATGTGTACACAGTTTGACTGTTTGAACTCCAGGCCACAGATCAGTGTTTTCTGATTTAATGCAACATTGTATATTTCTTAATCCATTTATTCTCAAGAAGCCCATGCTACTCTGTCTTTCAACTTATTTCATCTCACAACGTGGTTTCCATTTTTCTTTTAAAGTCTCCAAAGAGGAAGATTCAGTTCAGTTCAGTTCAGTCGCTCAGTCATGTCTGACTCTTTGTGACCCCATGAATCGCAGCACA
>SJYV01046697.1:0-19511 GCA_006410875.1 Neotragus pygmaeus | reverse complement strand
GTTTACATAATTGAATTATAATTATATAAGATTTTAACATTAGAGGAAACTGGGTGATAGGAAATGTATGCTATTTTTGCAACTTTTTTGGTAAGTAAAATAATTTCAAAATAAATCTTTTTTTTTTTTTTTTTTTTAACAAGCTTGGGGTCTGAATTGTGCACTTTTTGTGCTTGTCTATAGTACTGAGACTGTGGTTTCTTTTTAACAGAATGCTTTGGCTGGACTTTCCATTTCCAGAGGTCCTTGGTGAGCTCAGTTTCCAGGAAGTTCTTCAGGGAAAAGTAGGGGCTAGTACAGGGGCATAGGCCTGAGTCACTGAGGCATGGCCCGAAGGGGTTTCAGTTCAGTTCAGTCGCTCAGTCGTGTCTGATTCTTTGCAACCGCACGGACTGCAGCATGCCAGGCTTCCCTGTCCGTCACCAACTCCTGAAGCTTGCTCAAACTCACGTCCATCGAATCGGTGATGCCATCCAACCATCTCATCCTCTGTCATTCCCTTTTCCTCTTGCCTTCAATCTTTCCCAGCATCAGGGGCTTTTCTAATGAGTTGTTTCTTCACATCAGGTGGCCAAACTATTGAAGCTTCAGCCTCAGCATCAGTCCTTCCAACGAATATTCAGGACTGATTTCCTTTAGGATGGACTGGTTTGATCTCCTTGAAGTCCAAGGGACTTTCAAGAGTCTTCTGCAACACCACAGTTCAAAAGCATCAATTCCTCAGTGCTCAGCTTTCTTTATGGTCCCATTCTCACATCCATAATGACTACTGGAAAAACCATAGCCTAGACGGACCTTTGTTGGCAAAGTAATGCCCCTGCTTTTAAATATGCTATCTAGGTTGGTCACAGCTTTTCTTCCAAGGAGCAAGCGTCTTCTCATTTCATGGCTGCAGTCACCACATGCAGTGATTTTGAAGCCAAAGAAAATAAAGTCTGTCACTGTTTCCATTGATTCCCCATCTATTTGCCATGAAGTGATGGGATGGGATGCCATGATCTTAGGGTTTCTGCAGGGGGTTAGGGAGGGGCTTTTTCACTTCCTTCAGTGTTGGCACTTCCAGGGCTGGCTGCTAAGGAGGGTGAGTGGGTGGCCTCTGCATGGAAGGCCTTAGGCTCGACTTCTGTCAGCCTGAGCAAGGCCCAACCCTGAGAGACTGGGGAAGCTCAGAGAGAGGGAGGTGCAGATCAAGAGATCTGGAGAGGGTTAAAGGGCTGAGCCCCCAGCTGTTGCCTGGACATCTGCCCAGGGATTTCCTCAGAAGCTGCTGATAATTAGGCCTCAGCTTCCTGCTGCCAGCTCAGAAGAGAGTCTGTCTCGGCCTCAGAGGAAATGAGAGCTTGCCAGAGAAGACAGCCTAAACATGTGCAGAGACGCATGGAGACACAGAGGCCCATGAACGAGCTTCACAATAATCGTAAATACCTTGACTGATGGGATCGCAGCACGGAGACACATAGGTTCATGGGAACACTGGCACACAGCCCCGCCGTGGTGCACATGTCCCACCCTTCAGGGAGCCTGTCTAGGGCTGGAGGAAAGACCAGAGCAGGGGTCCTAGAGGGGGCTGAACTGATGGAGAGAGCGGGAGGATGCACCCGGCATCTGCTCCCTGATACTCTGTCTCTCAGTCATTTCCACATCACAGAGCACCTGCTAACTGCCTGCTACGGGAAGGCTCGTCCAAAGCGGAGCACAGACTTGGAGACCCACCCCTGCTCCCGAGGCGCTCCCAGCAACCCCAGCTGATGTGCAGCTGGTTCTGGGGGGACAGTGATGGACAAAGGGCACTCGCTGGGTGTTGAGCAGGTGATGAGAGGCCAAAGGGAATTCCTGGGGAGCCTAACAGCAACAAAGCCCTCAGGCTGGAACCCAGGCTTGGGCAGCGAGGGCGGAGCTCCCCAGGCCACAGCACCACGATACAAGGAGACTCTCCAGTGGGCCCAGGCGGCAGGGTGCAGGGCGTCCTGGCAGCCGCCAGCCGGTGCAGCAGGGGCCGCCCCCGAACCCCGCTGCTCCGTCCCTCCCCCAGCACGGCTTCTGCCGGTGCTCCTGTGCCACTCTGGACTCTGTCGCCGCTGACCAAAACCCACTTCAAACCAACTTGAGCAAAAAGGAGAAGTGACCGTTTTACAAAATGGAAGAGTTGAACAGTCGGGCTTGTTTCAGGCACGGCGGCCCCAGGGCTTCAGGACGTAAGCTGCCTCTCTTCTCACAGCCTAGCCCTGTGCTGGCTCCGTCTTCCTCAGGATGGCGAGAGGCTGGACGTTGCCCTCAGGAATCTCCCTCCCATTACGAGCTCCCTTCCCCAAAGTTTTAAGGAGGTTGCCAGGACTCCGGCTCACCATCTTGGGTCAGCCCCGGTCCCCACAGGCAGTTTTGGCCCGCGTGTCCGTCCCGCAGGCTCAGGGTGGGAGGCGGCTCTGTCCAGGGCTCAGAAGATGAGTGTGGGCAGAGCTGAGGCTTCATGAAGAGGGATGCTGGGCAGGCAGAAATGGCAGGTGACTGTGGGTACCAGGGCCAGAGGCCCAGAGAGAACAGGTTCAGCCATCCCAAGGGGGCTGACCAGGCCAGCCCAATGGCCTTTGGGATGGCCCATGCGCACGGAGCTCAGGCAGCTGTAGAACTGGTAGACATCAGGTTTTCTGGAAGGGAGCAAGGGCTTGGCTGTGTCCAGTGTGGGTTGGGTGCTTGGAGTACCTTGTAATCAGAGTTGCATGTTTTAGAACAACCCCAGGTGGGGAGCAGGAGATACAGGAGTGGGCTGATAGGGGGCCAGGGCCAGGAATGCATGAGGAGCCCGTGACCCGTGGCCAAGCAAGAGGTGACTGGGGCAGGGTGGGCCTTGGAAGGTGGCACAGGGGGTGGGTTTGAGAATGAATGGGACTTGGGAAGTGGTGGCAATGGGTGGTTCAAATAGGAGCGTCTCGATTCATGAGATGAGATCCTGGACAAGAGGAGGTCTGGAGGGCCAGGTGGGGTCTGCTGAGGTTGTGGGGCCTTTGGGAACACTCGGGTGACCTGGCAGCTGAAGCAAGCCTAGGGTGGACAGTTTGAGTTCTGCCAGCACAAGGCTAGGCCAAGAAGGGTCAAAAGGACTGGGAGGAGGAGGCTGGGCTGTCCCCAGGCAACCACTCTCTCCCACCCAGGCTCCATGTGGTCCTGTTTCCGCCTGCTCAGCTGCCCAGGCTCTCCCAGGCTCTGGCCACACCCCTCCCCACCCACGCAGCCACTGAGGAGGGGCGGGGAGAGCAGGCCACTCTTCCTCCTCCGAGCAGCAGACGAGGGTGATAAAGCTCCGCAGACAACCCGCTCACAGGCCAGCCTGGCCCGCCAGAGCCGCCGCCACCATGCAGGACGAGGCCGCGCTTCTGGCCACTGTAACCCTCCTGGGCGTGCTGCTGCAAGGTGGGCTGGCTCCTGCTCGGGAGGTGGGTGGGCCTCGGACCCCTGCAATCTGCCTTCCTCCCCCCAGGCTCTGGGCAGGATCTGGGGAGTGCTGGAAAGGCCAGGCCTAGGTGAGGGACAGCCTAGACTCCTGGGAATAGAGCTCTGCTGGCCCCAGAGGAAGGGATGCTCCAGGGCTGAAGGCCTGGCACTTTCCCCAAGTGGGAAGGGGAGAGGCCCTGGAGGGGTGTCTGCAGGGCAAACTGTGAAACTCTGGGTAGGGACCACGGCTGAGAGGTGCCTGACCTAGGGGATGGGCAGGGAAATGGAAAAAGGCACCTGAGGGATGAGTGAGGTAGGCTTGGGGCTGGGGGTGGTCCCCTGAGCAGCATAAAGAGCCCTGGAGGCGGGCAGGGCTTTCAGTGAGAAAGTGGGGTATCCAGCCATGTTGGACCTGAGCAGGAGGGCAGGGTGCCAGCATGAATGCACGTTCTGATGTTGGGTATAGAAGTGGGACAGCCATGGGCCTGAGGCAGCCCTACTCCAGATGCCCGCTGCCCTCTCCAACTGTCTCTTCTCTGGGTGTCCCAGTGGGAGGACCCCATCCCCTGGCCCTGCCTTCAAAGGCACTCTCTTTATTCTGGAACCGTGCGAAGCTGGACTGGGCTGAAACCCCCAAAGGAGCCTGCTGAGTGCTCTTTTCAGATTGGCCCTAGATGACACATTCCTGGGACAGACATACCCTAGGACAAGACACAGCCTGAGGCAGGGGCCCTGGAGCCGCTGAGCAGACAGACAGTTATCTCCAGCCATACCAGCGAGCTCGCCCATCAGGTCCTCCTCAGGTAGCCGCCGGGCCGCCTCCAGGCCCTGCACGGTCCTGGCAAGGCCACCCTCCGTATTCACAGTGCTCTCAGGTTGAGCCCTACAGGAAGCCTGGCGCCAAGGGCATCAGAGCCACAGAATTGGCAGGAAGATAGCTGGAGACACCCAGTCCTGCACCTGTGTGTGTGGTGGGCACCTGGCCTGCGAGCAAGTAGAGCAGAAGGGTTCCTGCGCACTCAGGCTCTCAAGAGTCAGCCCCCACTCTCTCTGTACCCATCGGTGTCGGAAGGCAGAGGGGCACAGGCCGGTGGTTTGGAGTTGGACTAGAAGAGTCCCAGCTGTTAAATACCTGGGGGCAGAGGAGAGGGTATCTAGACCCCGACTGAGGCAGGGTCCAGAGAGGCTGAACAGAGAAACCGAGGCAGGACCGGACGCCACAGTCTGCAGGCACAGCAATCCAGGAGGTCCCTCCTGGTGAACTGTGTGGGTGGGGGAGCAGGGACATGACCCAAGGTGTGTGCTCCCTTGAAGCTGGAAGGATGCAGCCACCGGTGGGTCAGTTGGTAAAGAACCTGCCTGCAATGCAGGAGACCCGGGTTTGATCCCTGGGTCGGGAAGATCCCCTGGAGAAGGAAATGGCANGAGCAGGGACATGACCCAAGGTGTGTGCTCCCTTGAAGCTGGAAGGATGCAGCCACCGGTGGGTCAGTTGGTAAAGAACCTGCCTGCAATGCAGGAGACCCGGGTTTGATCCCTGGGTCGGGAAGATCCCCTGGAGAAGGAAATGGCAACCCACTCCAGTATTCTTGCCTGGAAAATCCCTTGGACAAAGGAGCTTGGTGGGCTACAGCAGTCCATGGGGACTCAAAGACTTTCACTTTCACTGCCTTTAAGCGGGACTCCCAGTCCAAGGCCGTCGGCCACAGTCGATGCCTAGAGGGTGGGAATTGGGTATCTGCTTGTGTTTTGCAAGTCAAACTAATTCAGGAGCAAAGTCCTTTCGATGGCAGGTGTCCTGTGACGCGTCATCCCTTCCTCCTACACTCACTGGGCTGGACAGGACCTCTCAGAGCCCCAGGCCCACACCCTGCCCCCCCTATTGAGTGTCATGGACACCGGAGACTAGCGGGGTCCAGCGGTCCTCTTATGTTGGGCTTTAAAGGGGCGTCTCCACGAGCAGGGCGTGGAGCAGGGATCACAGCCGGGCAGCCGGGCCGGGAGTCAGGGTGCCAAGCCTGACTCCTGCAACACCTCCGTCCCCAGCCTACTTCTCTCTGCAGGTGATCTCGGCGCGCAGAGCCTTCCGCGTGTCGCCGCCGCTCACCACCGGCCCGCCGGAGTTCGAGCGCATCTACCGAGCCCAGTGAGCCGCGGCGGGAGAGCGCGGGGCGGGCAGGAGGCAGCCCCGGGCGGGTGGGCTCTGGGGGNTTCAACTCTGTGCGACTCCGTAGATGGCAGCCGACCAGGTTCCACCTTCCCTGGGATTCTCCAGGCAAGAACACTGGAGTGGGTTGCCATTTCCTTCTCCAATGCATGAAAGTGGAAAGTGAAAGGGAAGTTGCTCAATCATGTCTGACTCCTAGTGACACCATGGACTGCAGCCTACCAGGCTCTTGCGTTGATGGGATTATCCAGGCAAGAGTACTGGAGTGGGGTGCCATTGCCTTCTCCAGAACAATGTGATTAACTTGTTATTAATACAAGTATATCTTGTTTTATTGCTTTTTACTTTATTATACTGTAAAAAACATTGCATTTCTTTTAAATTTTAAAAATTAAAGACTGTGGCAACCCTGTGTCAAGCAAGTCTATTGGTATCATTTTTCTGACAACATTTACTCAGTTTGTGTCTCTGTCATATTTTGGTAGTTCTCATAAAATTTTGAACCTTCCCAGCAAGAAGATTAGAACTCTTTGAAGGTTCACAGGGTGGTTAGTGTATTTTAGAAATAAAGTATTTTTAATTAAGATATGTACATTGTTTTTAGACCTAATGCTATATAAAACTTAATGGGCTACACTATAATGTAAACAAACATTTTATACGCACTAGGAAACCAAGAAAATTACGTGAATCACTTTGGTGATCTGGAACTGAACCTGCACCATGTGAGGTATGCCTGTAATGTTGAAAATAGTGGCCATGCAGAGACATTTTACCTAAACACAATGAAAGAGCAGAATGAGAGCAAAATCAAATTCAATGGAAACAATCAGCCTGGATNCACTTTGGTGATCTGGAACTGAACCTGCACCATGTGAGGTATGCCTGTAATGTTGAAAATAGTGGCCATGCAGAGACATTTTACCTAAACACAATGAAAGAGCAGAATGAGAGCAAAATCAAATTCAATGGAAACAATCAGCCTGGATAAAACAGATTCCTGTTCCTCTGATGTTTACTTTATAAACCTTCACCAAAAAAATCTGAAAACTTATAAAATAAAAAGAAATTATTATAATGCAGTGTTTTACAGATTTTCAGTTCAGTGGCTCATTGATATCCTACTCTTTGTGACCCCATGGACTGCAGCATGCCAGGCCTTCCTAACCATCACCAAACTCCTGGGGTTTACTCAAACTCATGTCCATTGAGTGGGTGATATCATAAAACCATCTCATCCTCTGTCTTCCCATTCTCCTCCCACATTCAATCTTTCCGAGGATCAGGGTCTTTGCAAATGAGTCAGTCCTTCACATCAGGTGGCCAAAGTATTGTACTTTCAGCTTCAAAGTCAGTCCTTCCAATGAATATTCAGGGATGATTTCCTTTAGGGTGGACTGGTTGGATCTCCTTTCAGTCCAAGAGACTCTCAAGAGTCTTCTCCAACACCACAGTTCAAAAGCATCAATTCTTCTGCACTCAGCTGTCTTTATTGTCCAACCATCACATACACACATGACTACTGGAAAAACCGTAGTCTTGACTAGATGGAAATTTGTTGGCAAAGTAATGTCTCTGCTTTTAAATATGCTGTCCAGATTGGTCATAACTTTTCTTCCAAGGAGCAAGTGTCTGTTAATTTCATGGCTACAGTCACCATTTGCAGTGATTTTGGAGCCCTTCAAAAAATAAAGTCCATCATTGATTGTGTTGTTTTCCCATCTATTTGTCATGAAGTGATGGGACCAGATGCCATGATCTTAGTTTTCTGAATGTTCAGCTTTAAGCCAAATTTTTCACTCTCCTCTTTCACTTTCATCAAGAGCCTCTTTAGTTCTCCTTCACTTTCTGCCATAAGAGTGATATCATCTGCATCAGTTCAGTTCAGTCACTCAGTCGTGTCCAACTCTTTGCTACCCTATGAATTGCAGCACTCAAGGTCTCCCTGTCCATCACCAACTCCCGGAGTTCACTCAAACTCATGTCCATTGAGTCGGTGATGCCACCCAGCCATCTCATCCTCTGTTGTCCCCTTCTCCTCCTGCCCTCAATCTTTCCCAGCATCAGGGTCTTTTCAAATGAGCCAATTCTTTGCATCAGGTGGCCAAAAATTGGAGTTTTAGTTTCAGCATCAGGCTTTCAATGAACATTCAGGTTGATTTCCGTTAGGATGGACTGGTTGGATCTCTTTGCTGTCCAAAGGACTCTCAAGAGTCTTCTCCAACACCACAATTCAAAAGCATCAATTCTTTTGTGCTCAGTTTTCTTTATAGTACAACTCTCACATCTATACATGACCTCTGGAAAAACCATAGCTTTGACTAGATGGACCTTTATTGGCAAAGTAATGTCTCTGCTTTTTAATATGCTATCAAGGTTGGTCATAACTTTTCTCTCAAGGAGCATGCAAGAATCTTTTAATTTCGTGGCTGCAAGGAGATCAGATCAGTTAATTATAAAGGAAATCAACCCTGAATATTTATTGGAAGGACTGATGGTGAAGTTGAAACTCCAGTACTTTAGGAAAAGCCATCTNCAAGGTTGGTCATAACTTTTCTCTCAAGGAGCATGCAAGAATCTTTTAATTTCGTGGCTGCAAGGAGATCAGATCAGTTAATTATAAAGGAAATCAACCCTGAATATTTATTGGAAGGACTGATGGTGAAGTTGAAACTCCAGTACTTTAGGAAAAGCCATCTCATTGGAAAAGAGCTTGATGCTGAGAAAGGTTGAAGGCAGGAGGAGAATAGGATGAGAGAGAATGAGATGGTTGGATGACATCATTGACTCTGTGGATATGAATTTGAACAAACTCCAGGTGATGGTGAAGGATAGTGAAGCCTGGCCTGCTGCAGTTCACAGGGTCGCAAAGAGCTGGATATGACTTAGCAACTGAAAAACCATAATATGTAGGAGTAGAAAAGTTTTTTCTTTCTTCCTTCTATGCTCTTTTGCTTGCCTAATAATTAAATTGACATAAAACATATTATCTTGAGAAAAATAAACAAGTTTTTTATATACATGACCCCCATAAAAATATAAGAATCCAAAGGACAGCCAACAACACCTTAAAAAGAAGTAAACGTTTGGGGATACCAGGTGATCTTCAGGGTTCACAGGAAGGCAGAGAACATGTTTGGAAAATAAAGATTGCCTGTTACGTGGAAAAATTTCTTAGGTAAAAGGCATTTCTGATCAATCACTTTCTTCCTGGTACAAGTTTCATCTCCAATGTAAATTTAAGCAAATGAGAGAGTAGTACAGAGCTTCCTGAATCTGTTAGAGTTTGATTCTTTTTAGCTCAAAATATTCCTTAGGTCAAAGTGGCATATTTTAGAGTGACAAATTCTGCTCCCCATCATATACATTATTTTTTATACTTTGAAACAGGAGGGAAGGGGCAGAGCACAACCTTTGAAAGAATAACATAGCCCAAGTGCACAACATAAACTGATTAGAATTAAATGGGTCCAAGATGGCAGACTAGTCAACTTTGAATAGGCCTTGATCGTCAGTATACCCTTAATGTAACAGATCAGTAAGCTAAATGACACACCCAGAGGCACTATGGCAGTTGCAAAACTATCAAAGACCAGAAAATGGGTGGTGGTCCAATTTCTGGAGATCTCTGCTCCCTCCCCTAAATAGTTGAAATAATCCTGTCAGTCAATGCTCTATGAAATTATCCAGCTCTTAAAAGCTAAACACATCACATTTCAAGGCCAAGCTTGCCCTCTGTGATGTCCCACACTCTTTCTGCAATTCAATTGTTTAAGACAATTTGTAAGCTTGCAAGTGAATAATATGAATAATATTTTAGGGTTATGTGAATAATATTTTAGGATTCATGGAATTTTTCTGTAGATAAGCCATGACATGTGTTTTGCTGACTTGGCATAGATTGCCAGATATCTGCAGCAAGATGGTTTTATTAAGGATCAGTAAATCATTGCAGTTCAGTGTCTGCAACTATGGCAAGCCATGTGCAAGTTCTCAAACAGCAAACGAGAATGCTTCTACAGTGGGCAAAAAATATGGGGAGTGCTATAGCAGACATAGTTCTTGATATTTCTTTATGAAACCTTTGCCAGGAAATAAGAGGAGTCTTTCTTCTTGTTGTTGGGTTCTGTTACTATCTCAAGGCATGAGAGTTCTGCCTCTGGCATCCTAACTCTATTTAATTGATTTATCTGTTTATTTTATTTATTTATTAATTATTATTATTATTTTACTTTATTTTACTTTACAATACTCTATTGGCTTTGCCATACATCGACATGAANCTCTCCTCTTTCAGTCTCATTAAAAGGCTCCTCAGTTCCTCTTCATTTTCTGCCATAAAGGTGGCATTATACGCATATCTGAGGTTATTGATACTTCTCCCAACAATCTTGATTCCAGCTTGTGCTTCATCCAGCCTGGCATTTCGCATGATGTACTCTGTATATAAGTTAAATAAGCAGGGTGACGATATACAGCCTTGACGTACTCCTTTCCCAAGTTGGAACCAGTCCATTGTTTCACATCCAGTTCTAACTGTTGCTTCTTGACCTACATACAGATTTCTCAGGATGCAGGTCAGGTGGTGTGATATTCCCATATCTTTAAGAATGGGGTCTAAGTCTATGGACGGTGGAAAGTTTTCTGATCTAGGTTAGCATGTAAACACAGTTGAAGCTATAGTCTCATACTGGCACTTTTCACCCTTTGATCCATCTGGTTCTTTTAATTATGAATAATTGCATCCCTCAAGGAAGTCTACTTTTCTTTCTCAACAGATGTTAGATTTCCAACAGGCCCAACAACTCTTCCTCCTTTTCCTGCTCAGCCTTGAGGTAGGATCAGGCGGCATTTACACATGACCAGAATCAACTCTATTTTTGTCAAGACAGACTTTTGTAAGGTTGCTAGTAAGTTAACTCTTCTTTCATTTCAGTATTTCTGGGCTCTTCCTCTTCAGCTGCTGTGCAATATATTCTATGGACCCTCTCATTTGGTGCTCAACAGGCAGCACTGTCGACTATCAAAACACAGGGCCTGCATTTTAATATGTAACCCGGGAGGCTGGGCTAGAAATATAAAAATACACAGAATAAGAACTCCTTTAGCAGTCCCTCAGTATAAATTAGGGAGGCATGGCTCACAGCCAAAGTAACAACACATGCTGGGGGACAGAGAAGGACCTGGACACTGTGGTCCTGTTCACAGTGAGAAAAACGAAAGCANGCCTATAAACCAAGTCTCCATGTAAAGAGTCAACATCATGTGTAGACTGTAAACAAGGCTCAAAAGTTATTTTGCTTGGAACTACAAAGTTAACTTACATGAGAAATTTTGTGTCCAGAAATTTCTTATCTGAGCCTCTGAATTTGTGCTGGAAAGTTAGATTGTCTGTTCTTATCAGAGTGAAGAAGTTACTCCCAGTAGGTTGGCATACTCCATTCTTACCTGTATAATTTAAAATAGCAAAATCTTTGAAAACCTGGTTTTTAAGAAGAAAATTTCTCAGTGAGAAATTCTGATCACTCAAAGAAGAAAGTTTTTATAATACTTTATAAATACAACTTATTTATGAGTGAAATTGTTACATTTGCAACTGGTCTTTTATTTTCCAGCTATTTTAGTGTGATGAACAGCCAGGAAGATTTTTAATTTTATTATTTTGAGTTAATTTTAATTTCCCATTACATTGTGCTTTTTATTATTTAATTTTTTAAGTTAAGGCGATTTATGTAATTGAATTCGGCCTTATTTGTTTTATTTATTTATTTATTTTTACAAATTCTTTATTTGAATTTTCTAGGAGATCTAGGTACTCAGACAAAGTACCCAGATTAACATATTTAAAATCTAAGGAAATATTTTGATTTTAGGGCAAGTAATTTTATAATTTAGCTTTTTAAATCCAATGATTAAAAATAATCCTAAATCACCCATTTATTTTTAATGAAGTGTATT
Organism: Neotragus pygmaeus; assembly: GCA_006410875.1. Classification (NCBI taxonomy): domain Eukaryota; kingdom Metazoa; phylum Chordata; class Mammalia; order Artiodactyla; family Bovidae; genus Neotragus; species Neotragus pygmaeus. The sequence goes on along the minus strand of SJYV01046697.1, from coordinate 7,957 downwards.
TGATTTATCATATTATGTTAATTCCAGATATGCAGCATCGTGATTCAATATTTTTGCAGATTATACTTCCTTAGTGGCTCAGACTGTAAAGAATCTGCCTACAGTGCAGGAGACTCGGGTTTAATACTTGGGTCAGAAAGATCCCCTGAAGAAAATGGCAACCCACTCCAGTACTCTTGCCTGGAGAATCCCACGTATAGAGGAGGATGATGGGCTATAGCTCACGAGGTCACAGTCAGACTCGACTGAGCAGCCAACGCTACTACCCTACTCCATTATAAGTCGTTACAAGATGATGGCTGTAATTTCGTGTCTTATACAGTATATCCTTGCTGCTTATCTATTTAATACATTGGAGTTTGTGTTCATTAATCCTGAGTGAGTGAGTGAATTAATCCTATACCCCTAATTTGTCCGTCCCCACTTTTTCTCACCTTTGGTAACCAGAGTTTTATTTTTCAATATGTAAGTCTGATTACATAGCAAGACTGTTTGCTCAGTGGCATTCAACTCCCTGTGGCCCCACGGGCTGTAGCCTGCCAGGCTCCTCTGTCCATGGCAAGAATACTAAAGTGGGTTGCCATTTGGTTCTCCAGGGGATCTTCTCAACCCAGTGATCGAATCCATGTTTCTCATGTCTCGCCCATTGGCAGACAGATTCTTTACCACTAGGATCACCTGTTTACATATATATTCATTTGTATTATCTTTGCGATTCCACATATGAGTGATAACCACCCCATCTATTTAGAAAGATCTAACAGAAGATTATGTCTTCTTGAGCTAGCCATAAGTACCCAAGAGAATTTACATGTTACCTTTCCCCAGAAGGTTCATGATCACTTAAGAATTTACTTAATAGCAAGTTGTTTTTAGTATGGAACTTATTAGGAGGGAGAGTGAGAGGAAGAAAATATAAAACACTAAAGGACAGTTGAATGTAACTAAGACACTACAGAATTAGAAAGAAATAGAAAAGGAAATATAAGAATTTCTACTGAGAACAAGTTTAAAGGATTATGGAAAATTGAGTTAATCCAAAGTAATGACTATTAAAAGAAAAAAGTGTACAATAAAATAAGATTTAAAAAATAGAGGGGAATAGTGAGAATTGCTAAAATTAAATACAATATTTTAAAATAAAGCAACTGTATAATAAAAAACAGAGAAAATATAAAATTGAAAGAATTTATGGCAGAAAGAATTGGAACTGGGTAAGTAAACAAGGTGATTCTGTATTCATTATGCTCTAGTCAATCTGTTGCCACAAATTTTTGCTTTGTAATGTACCCTTTATAGCATTTAATAAATACCTCAAATCTCCTATGGTTCAGAAACAACGTAAATTATTCGTTTTTGTTAAAATAGTGCATGCTTGTAGAAGAAAAGTCTTATGTATGTAAACTCATTTTCCAAATGTAAAAAATTAAAATTNACAAATTTTTGCTTTGTAATGTACCCTTTATAGCATTTAATAAATACCTCAAATCTCCTATGGTTCAGAAACAACGTAAATTATTCGTTTTTGTTAAAATAGTGCATGCTTGTAGAAGAAAAGTCTTATGTATGTAAACTCATTTTCCAAATGTAAAAAATTAAAATTACTTTTTGAATCAGTTAGTGAATTGGTAATAATTTAATCTTTTTCTTATAAAAGATCCAACTATTATTTAATTTTGAATAATACATAATTTATTTAAAGCCAGTAATCAAAATATTAATATCTCTAATTTTTTAAAAACTCTGAAGTCATCTGCATAAAGTCCCAAGTAGGTCATCTTAGAATTAATACTAAAATTACTCAAATATAGAGCAATACATACAAGGTTTTAAAATGTAAGGCATGATGATCACTTACTTTAAGAAAATATTATTAATTCATTGTGTCTGACCAATTCAGCAATATAACTGAAAGTAAAACTTGAAAATGCCATTTCATAATATGGTAATAGGTATTCTATGTATGCTTTAATTTTCAGTTATCAAATTAATTCTTAAATTTGGAAAATGATAAATATAATTATTTCGTTTACATTATTTTTACATTTTTCACTTCAGTTCAGTTATGTCATTCAGTCATGTCTGACTCTTTGTGACACCATGGACTGCAGCATGCCAGGCTTCCCTGTCCATCACCAACTCCAGGAGCTTGTTCAAACTCATGTTTATTGAGTTGGTGAAAATACCATAAATTCATACTAATAGATTTTAGAAATAGCTTTGACCTATTTCCATTTTACATATCCAGTAGTTATTCCTATTTGAACATGAATTAAAATATCAATCTTTTGCATTTTCCAATCAAATGTCTATCTTTTAAAACATCTTTGAAAGCAGCAGGTTCAAAGTGCTGTGGCTCTGGGACTGAACCTGTAGAACTGATAATCACAGCACCCCTCTAGACAGCTTCTCAAGCTTCTTTGTGTTTCAATTTTCTCATCTGTAAAACTAGTAAGATAACAATAAAACAAAATAATAGTATTTACAAAGATTGCATTAGACAGCTGGCTGAAAGTGAAAGTCATGTCAGATGGCTATACAGTCTATGGAATTCTCTGGGCCAGAATACTGGAGTGGGTAGCCTATCCCTTCTCCAGGGGATCATCCCAACCCAGGGATCAAACCCAGGTCTTCCACATTGCAGGCAGATTCTTTAACAGCTGAGCCACAAGGGAAGTCCAAGAATGCTGGAATGGGTAGCCTATCCCTTCTCCAGGGGATCTTCCTGACCCAGGATCGAACCTGGGTCTCCTGCATTGCAGGCAGATTCTTTACCAACTGAGCTATGAGGGAAGCCCAGACAGTTGGCTAGTGACTGCCAAATAAGCATTCACTATGTGTTTGCTACTGTTGGCTATTATTATGAGTTTATGGTTTGCTACTGTTGGCTATTATTATGAGTTTATGGTTACCTAGTGAGTGACTGCTTTTTAAGGAAAAACAGCTGACTAATACCAAAGACATCCATAGGTACTTTGAACTAGAAAATATTGTTAAATCTATTACTTGGCTGCAAATGATACAGATGTTGGAACATATTACTTTAAGAAACTTGTGAAAACCATTATTCTCTAGGCAAGAATACTAGAGTGGGTTGCAATTTCCTTCTCCAGGGGATCTTCCCTACCCAGGGATCGAACCTGGGTCTCCCTCATCGGAGGCAGATGCTTTAACCTCCGAGCCACCAGGGTGAAGGCAATAATTTGAAAGTATTTTTTAAATTCTTAGTTTGTTTCTAGACGCTATTTTTAAATTCAGAGCATATATATTAAAAGATCAATTCAGAAACTGTAACTGTCAGATATGAAAGTGTCTAGAATCTACATTTGAGAGGCCTATTTCTCAACAAAGATAAAGTACCTGATTTCATTTAACGACTGTGCCAAAGAGTTTAGTAACAAAATATTGAACTGAGTCTGCATGAAATGCTCAGCCCTTCCTGTGTTTAGATGTAATCTGTGAATGTAATCTGTGAACCAGTAATCTGTGACCTGGTTAGAACAGGAATGATTAAAGCAGCAAGACTGGATTTGAATTTTGGATCTGAAGTGTAACCATAGATGAATCTTTGCAAAATTGCTAACATTATTTGCACTGTCTGTTAATTCATTATAATAGCACAACTCTCTACTTAGTTAACCGATACTAATCATGCATAGCTCCAAGCACAGAGCAGGCACTCAACAGATGTTAGTTTGTCAGTATGCATTCAAGTACTGAAGCACTCTCATAAATGCATTTCTTTTAATTTTTCTAGAACTGTGTGATTGAGTCAAAGATCTCCGTGTGGGGGTCTGTGTTTTTCTATGAACACAGACAATGAAACTCTCCCCCAGGACTTTCTCCTATTGGGCTTTCCTGGCTCCCAGATCCTTCAGCTCTCTTTTCATGCTTTTTTTGGTTATGTACATCCTCACAGTTGGTGGTAACATGGCTATATTGATATTGGTGAGTACCTCCCACCAGCTACACACCCCCATGTACTTCTTTCTAAGCAATCTCTCTTTCCTAGAGATTTGGTATACCACAGCTGCAGTCCCCAAAGCCCTGGCCATTCTACTGGGGAGAAGCCAAAGCACATCATTTACCAGCTGTCTTTTGCAGATGTACCTTGTTTTCTCATTGGGCTACACAGAGTATTTCCTCCTGGCAGCCATGGCTTATGACCGTTATTTGGCCATCTGCTATCCCTTACACTATGGGACTATCATGAACAGCCTTCTCTCAACGCAGCTGGCCCTGGGCTCCTGGGTCAGTGGTTTCCTGGCCATTGCAGTTCCCACAGCCCTCATCAGCAGCCTGACCTTCTGTGGGCCCCACACTATCAACCACTTCTTTTGTGACATTGCACCTTGGATTGCTCTGGCCTGTACCAGCACATGGCCAGTGGAACTTGTAAGCTTTGTGATTGCTTTTGTGGTCATCCTAAGTTCTTGCCTTATCACCCTTGTCTCCTATGTCTACATCATCAGCACCATCTTCAGGATTCCCTCAGCCCAGGGCAGAAGCAAAGCCTTCTCCACGTGCTCCTCGTATCTGACAGCGGTACTCATCTGGTATGGCTCTGCAATCTTCCTTCATGTCCGCACCTCCATTAAAGAGGCTTTGAATCTGACCAAAGCTGTTCATGTCTTGAACACCGTGGTAACTCCAGTTCTTAATCCCTTCATCTACACTCTCCGTAACAAGGAAGTAAGAGAAACTCTGCTAAAGAAATGTAAAGGAAAATAAACTGCTTCCAACAAAACAGACCTCTGTCAATTGTCTCCATATCTGTTCAGCGGTTTCCAGTGAGAATATGGAGAAAAAAATCAACCAAAACAAATTTAAAAACCTGTGTATACTTGTGCTACTTTCTCGTATATGATAGGAATGGAAGTTCTTGGTATAAGCAAACTGGACATTTTTTTAAGAAAAATATCTTTATACACTGAATTAGGTTTATCCTTGGATTTCATTTATAAAATGAGGTGTAATAGTCAGTAAGAAGGGTGTTTTATTGAGTAAACTTTAATTTCTTGTCCCTTTTAAAATAGCTTTGATGAAATATGTGAAAAGTGGAAACTTTTAAAACATGTTTGTGAAATAGGAAAAGGTTAAATAAATAGAAGGATAATTGAAATCATAGTGTGCAATTATTTCAACACACTATGACCCTGTATGTGAGACAACAAAAGAGACACAGACATATAGAACGGACTTTTGGCCTCTGAGGGAGAGGGAGAGGGTGGGATGATTTGGGAGAATGGCATTGAAGCATGTATACTATCATGTAAGAAACGAGGCGCGGTCTATGTTAGATGCAGGATGCAGGATACTTGGGGCTGGTGCACGGGGATGATCCAGAGAGACGTTGTGGGGTGGGAGGTGGGAGGGGGATTCAGGATTGGGAGCTCGTGTACACCTGTGGTGGATTCATGTCAATGTATGGCAAAGCCAATAGAGTATTGTAAAGTAAAACAAAGTAAAAAATATATATATANGAGACGTTGAGGGGTGGGAGGTGGGAGGGAGATTCAGGATTGGGAGCTCGTGTACACCTGTGGTGGATTCATGTCAATGTATGGCAAAGCCAATAGAGTATTGTAAAGTAAAATAAAGTAAAAAAAAAAAAGAAAATCTCAGTAAATTCCAAAGGATCAATATCATACAGATTCTGTTCTTTGATCATAATACAATAAAACTAGAAGTGAATAAAATAAGGAGCTATAATTTCATAAATATATTTGGAAACTAACAACATATTATTGTATAACTCTTGGGTTTAAAAAGAAAATCATAAAGGAATGTAAGAAATATTTAAAACTGAGTAATAATGAAGATATTATATGTAAATGTTTATAGAATACAGTTAAAACTGTACATAGAGCAAAATCTAAATACATTTATTAAGGAACAAGATGGAGAAGGCAATGGCAACCCACTCCAGTACTCTTGCCTGGAAAATCCCATGGACGAGGGAGCCTGGTGGGCTGCAGTCCATGGGTCCATGGGGTCGCTAAGAGTCGGGCATGACTGAGCAACTTCACTTTCACTTTCCACTTTAATGCATTGGAGAAGGAAATGGCAACCCACTCCATTGTTCTTGCCTGGAGAATCCCAGGGACGGCAGAGCTTGGTGGGCTGCTGTCTATGGGGTCACACAGAGTCGGACATGACTGAAGCAACTTAGCAGAAGCAAGGAACAATAAAAGTTAAAAATAAAGGCTTAACACTCAAGAAGTTAGGAACAGAGCCACAGAGTAGAATAAAATAAATAGACAGAAGAGAAATAAGAAAAGGACAGAAATCAATGAAATGGAGAACAGCAACAGGGAAGGTTAATGAAGCCAAAAGCTGGTTCCTTATAAAGATTAATGAGATAAACAAATCTTTAGCAAAAGATTTTCTTTCTTTCTGACCAAGAAAAACAGAGAGAAGACACAAATGTAAGAAATATGGAATAAAAAGAGAGAAATAACTATGTGCTGTTCTTAGTCACTCAGTCGTGTCTGACTCTTCATGACCCAATGGACTGTAGCCCACCAGGCTCCTCCATCCATAGGGATTCTCCAGGCAAGAATACTGGAGTGGGTTGCCATGCCCTCCTCTAGGGGATCGTCCCACCCCAGGGATTGAACCCAGGTCTCCCGCATTATAGGCGTATTCTTTACTGTCTGAGCTGCCAGGGAAGCTCAAGAATACTGGAGTGGGTAGCCTATCCCTTCTCCAAGGGATCTTCCCGACCCAGGTTCCAAAGAATAAAAAAAACTTCCTGGGAAGACACAGTGGGAGAAATAGTCCACTAACTCTTGGAGAGGAAGGGGTGAGGTCTGGGTGAGACTGTCCTTGTGGGCAGCCAGGTCAATTAGCAAGGGCTTCCATATGCCCACTTCCCTGGTGGCTCAGATGGTAAAGCATCTGCCCGCAATGCAGGAGACCCAGGTTCGATCCCTGGGTCGGGAAGATCCCTGGAGAAGGGATAGGCTTCTACTCCAGTACTATTGCCTGGAAAATCCCATGGACACAGGAGCCTGATAGGCTACAGTCCATGGGGTCGCAGATTTGGACATGACTGAGCGACTTCACTTCACTTCTTCCACATGCCCAGGGAACATGGGAAGGGAAACCGCTCTAGGCCTGTTGAATGGGCCNCCTGGAAAATCCCATGGACACAGGAGCCTGATAGGCTACAGTCCATGGGGTCGCAGAGTTGGACATGACTGAGCGACTTCACTTCACTTCTTCCACATGCCCAGGGAACATGGGAAGGGAAACCGCTCTAGGCCTGTTGAATGGGCCCACTGGCCCTTGTCTGAGCCAGTCACTCCACACGGGGCTCTCCTGTACAGAGGTCCCTGAGAGGGGTCTGGGTGGAGGGGACAGGAAGATGCCTCCACAGCTCCCATCATTGCCTCCTCCCAGGAAGCAAGGAGCTCTGGACAGGCCGCTCCTCCACCTACGCCGCCCCCCACCTTGTGTGGGCCCAGAGCACACCCAGGAAGCAGGGAGGTGCCGGTTCCCCTCTGGGCAGGGACCTGTGCTGCCCCAAGGGCTTCCTACCTCATCGAAGTCAGCCACATCCTCACAGCTCTCCAGGACCCGGGAGTAGAAGGACTGCCCTGGTGGGGAAAAGAGGAAATTATAGTCAGCCCTCCCTGGACAGCAAATTGCTTGTTTAAAAATCCCCAAACACTGTTCTTTTATTTGGACAAAGATCTCAAACCATTAAAAGTGGTCATCAGTGGGCAGGGGAAGTGAGAAGATATTGAAAGCATCATGCTTTGATTTTTTTTTACTGTTACCACTTGAGTTTGACATTTTCAGTGACTGTGCTTCACTTTTATAACTTAAAGAACGCTTTCAAGTCCCCACCAACCTAAGCCAGCGCTTCCCAGGTGGTGCAGATTTCTAGCAGTCATGTACAGATGTGAGAGTTGGACCATAAAGAAGGCTGAGTGCTGAAGAATTGGTGCTT
>SJYV01046696.1:9041-19664 GCA_006410875.1 Neotragus pygmaeus | reverse complement strand
AACCTAAGTAGAATTAATGTTTCCATACTGTACTCAAAAAATAATAAAATGTTGATACCAGTGGGAGAGTGTTAATTCACATGTGTATAATACAGTATATCCACTCTAAGTCCACTATATACAAATGAGTTCCATTGTGAGAGCATGCTCATTAAGTCCAATTTGTTTGTAAGTCCTACAAAGTTAGCATAGGTACCCAGTTGGCTATACAGTACTGTACTGTCATAGGTTTATAATACTTTTCACACAAATACATAAAAACAAAAAAATAAAGAAAACATTTTAAATCTTACTGTATATCACCTTGAAAAGTATAGTAGTACAGTACAACAGCTGGCACACAGGGGTTGGCATCTATTGAATGGGCAAGATTAAATGACTGGAGAGGGAGAGGAGGTGGTAGGTGGTAGAGATAAAGGATTGTCAGCAATAGGAGATGGAGGGAAAGCTGCAAATTCACTCACATCTGACACTGATGGAACACATACTTGCATCTTTGAAAATTCAGAACTTGAAGGTTCATATGTAGGGTACTTAGCATACCCAGAATGATGTCGAGGAAAGCTATACAAAATTATTACAAATAAATCAAGATGGAATCCTAAAAAAATTGTTCAAGTAATCCACAGGGAGGTGAGGAATGACACACAGAAGAACAAGAAACAGAAAAAACAAATGGATAAAATGGCAGATTTAGGGTCTAGCATATCAACAGTTTCTGTAAATATAAAAAATTTAGTACACCAATTAAGAGCTGAGATTGGCACAGTGTATAAAATGAACACTATCAAATGGCCCTCAGCAAGAATTTCAGGGATGGCTTCAAGATGACGGAGGAATAGAATGGGGAGAGCACCTTCTACCCTACAAAAGATCACCTCTCCCACATCAAAAGATCATCTCCATGTGGAAAAATTCCACCAAACAACTTCTGAACATTGTCAGAGGACCCCAGATGTCCAGAATGGCAAAACAATCTCCTCAGAATTAGGAGTTATGTCTTCTGTGCCGTGTAGCCTGAGAAGTCTTGATGTTACTGTAAGAGGTTGGGCTTGAACCCCAAAGGCAGTAGACTCAACTCCAGTTCTTTGAACCGTCAGAGAACTCCCAAAGCCATGGAACGTTAATAGATGAGAGCCCACCCAAAGGCCTCCATACCTACACTGAGACCAAACTCCAGCAAGAGCCAGCAAGTTCCCAGTGCAGCATGCCCCATGCCAATCCTCCAGCAAAACAGGAACACAATGCTGAATATTAGCAGACAGGGTGCCCAAAGTCATAGCAAACCCATAAACACCCCCAAACTCACTACTGGACACTGCAAAGCCCTCCAGAAAGAAGAGATCTAGTTCTATTCAACAGAACACTGGCACAAGCCCCCCCCCCAACCCATGAAACTTTCACAAGGCACTGGTCCAACCCCACCCATGGGCAGCAGACTCCACAATTAAGGGGAACTACCACCATCCAGCCTGCAGAAAGTAGACCCTAAACACAGCAAACCAAACAAGATGAAAAGATAGAGAAATTCACAGCAGACNCCAACCCATGAAACTTTCACAAGGCACTGGTCCAACCCCACCCATGGGCAGCAGACTCCACAATTAAGGGGAACTACCACCATCCAGCCTGCAGAAAGTAGACCCTAAACACAGCAAACCAAACAAGATGAAAAGATAGAGAAATTCACAGCAGACGAAGGAACATGGTAAAAACTCAAATGATCAAACAAATGAGAAGGAGATAAGGAATCTATCTGAAAAATAATTCAGAATAATGATAGGAAAGATGATCTAAAATATTGACAACAAAATAGAGTCATGGATAAATAGATTGGAAGCATGGATTGAGAAGATACAAGAAATGTTTAACAAGGACCTAGAAGAATTAATAAATAAACAGTCAACAATGCAATAACTAAGTTTAAAAATACGGTGGAGGGAACCAACAGTAGAGTAACTGTGGCAGAAGAATAGATAAGAGAAATGGAATACAGAATGGTGCAAATAAATGAAGCAGAGAGGAATAAAGAAAAAGAATAAAAAGAAATGAAGATAGCATAAGAGACCACTGAAACACCATTAAGCGTCCCAACTTTTGAATCATAGGTGTCCCAGAAGAAGATAAAAGGAAAGAGAATAAGAAAATATATGAAATTATAGCTGAAAACTTCCCTAAAATAAGGAAGGAAATAGCCATCCCAAAAGCCCAGAGAGTCTCAGGCAGGATAAGCTCAAGGAGAAACATGTCAAGACACATATTAATCAAACTGACAAAAATTAAACACAAATATTAAAAGCAGTGAGGGAATAGCAACAAGGAATACTTAAAGTAATGAAAGGGAAAAATCTACAGCCAGGATTAGTCTGTTCAACAAGGATCTCATTCAGATGTGAAGGAGCAATCAAAAGCTTTACATACAAGCAAAAGCTAAGAGAATTCAGCACCACCAAACTAGTGCTTCAACAAATGATAAAGGAACTTCTCTAGATAGTAAACACAGAAAAGGCCTATAAAAACAAATCCAAAAGAGAATAGCAAAAAATAAACACAATATTAGACTCAATAAAGTAAAATGATAATGGGGTCATACTTATCAATAACTATAGGGCTTCCCTGGTGGCTCAGAGGTTAAAGCGTCTGCCTGCAATGCAGGAGACCTGGGTTCGATCCCTGGGTCAGGAAGATCTCCTGGAGAAGGAAATGGCAACCCACTCCAGTATTCTTGCCTAGCAAATCCCATGGATGGAGGAGCCTGGTGGCCTACAGTTCACGGGGTCGCAATGAGTCGGACACGACTGAGCAACTTCACTTTCACATTAAATGTAAATGGGCTAAATGCTCCAAGAAAAAGACATAGATTGGCCATATGGATACAAAAACAAGACTCCCATATATGGTGTCTACAAGAGATTCACCTCATACTTAGGGACACACATAGACTGAAAGTGAGGGGCAGGAAAAAGATATTCTATACAAAAAGAGATCAAAAGGAAGCAGAAGTAGTAATACTCATATCAGATAACATAGACTTTAAAATAACGACTGTTTTAAGAGATAAAGAGGGACATTACATAATGATCAAGATATCAATCCAAGAAGAAGACAATTATAAATATATATACACCCAATGTAGGGACACTTCAATCCATAAGGCAAATGATAACAAGTATTAAAGGGGAAATTGACAGCAACACAGTAATAATGGAGGCCTTTAATAAATACTCTACCCACACCAATGGACAGACCATCTAGACACAAAATTAATAAGGAAATACAAGCTTTAAATGACACATTGGAGCAGTTGGACCTAACATATTTACAGGGCATTTAATCCAAAACCAATAGATTTCACTTTTTTTCTCAAGTGCACATGGAACATTCTTCAGGATAGATCACATTCTGGACCATAAATCAAGCCCTGTTAATTTAAAAAAAGCAAAACAAAACTGAAATCATTTCAAACATCTTTCCTGATCATTATGCAGTAAGATTAGATATCAACTACAGGAAAAAAAGACTATAAAATGCAAAAACACATGGAAGATAAACAACACAGTTTTGAATAACCAACAGATCACTGAAGATATGAGAAAGTAAATCAAAATATGCATAGAAACAAGTGAAAATGAAGACACGACTACTCAAAACCTACAAGATGCAATAAAAGCAGTGCTAACAAGGAAGTTCTTAGCAACACAAGCTTACCTCAAAAAACAAGGGATACATCAAATAAACAACTTAACATTACACCTAAAGTAACTAGAAAAAGAAAAACTAAAAAACCCCAAAGTTACTGCAATGAAAGAAATCAGAAAGATCAGAGCAGAAATAACTGAAAAAGAAATGAAGGCAGCTATAGCAAAGATCAATAAAACTAAAAGCTGGTTCTTTAAGAAGATAAACAAAATGGACAAACTCATCAAGAAAAAAACAGGGAGAAGACCCAAATCAATAAAATTAGAAATGAAAACAGAGAAGTTACCACAAACAAATCAGAAACACAAAAGATCATAAATGACTGCTACAAGCAACTATATGCCAATAAAATGGACAACTTGGAAGAAATAGGCAAACTCTTAGAAAAATATAGCCCTCTAAAACTGAACCAGGAAGAAATAGAAAATATGAACAGACCAATCACAAGTATGGAACTCAAAACTGTAAACAAAAATCTTCCTAACAAACAAAAGCTTAGGATCAGATGTCTTCACAGTTAATTTATACCAAAAATTTAGAGAAGAGCTAACACTTATCCTACTCAAACTCTTCCAGAAAGTTTCAGGGTAAGGAAAACTTCAAAACTCATTCAATGAGGCCACTATCACCCTGATACCAAAACCAGACAAAGATGACACACACACACACACACACACACACACACAATTATAGGCTAATATCACTGTTGAACATAGATGAAAAAATCATCAACTAAATTCTAGCAAACAGAATTCGACAACATATTAAAAAAATTATACATCATGATCAGGTGGGCTTTACTGCAGGGATGCATGGATTCTTCTATATATGCAAATCAAACACTGTGATATGCCATGCTAACAAACTGAAAGATAAAAACAAGATGATCATCTTAGTAGATGCAGAGGAAGTCTTTGATAAAATTCAATACCCATTATGATAAAAACTGTCCAGAAATTAGGCACAGAAGAAACACACCTCAACATATTAGAGACCATATACAACAAACCCATAGCAAACACTATCCTCAATGGTGAAAAATTGAAAGGATTTCCTCTAAAATCAAGATGTGNAGTTTTGATATCAATTTTGATGCTGATAGTGTACTTATTTATTATGCTGTTACTGCTAAGTCACTTCAGTCATGTCCAACTCTGTGCGACCCCAGAGACAGCAGCCCACCAGGCTCCCCCGTCCCTGAGATTCTCCAGGCAAGAACACTGGAGTGGGTTGCCATTTCCTTCTCCAATGCATGAAAGTGAAAAGTGAAATTGAAGTCGCTCAATAGTGTCCAAGTCTTCACGACCCCGTGGACTGCAGCCTACCAGGCTCCTCAATCCATGGGATTTTCCAGGCAAGAGTACTAGAGTGGCTTGCTATTGCCTTATCCAACTTATTTATTATACTTATTTATAAATAAGAGTATTTATTTATTATAAATAAAATATTAACTTATAAAACATAAGAGGGCATTTAACCCAAAATCACAATAAAAAATGCCTTATCCTGGGGATGGAAGATATTTTAATTTTGGAATTTATTAATATAGGTTATCAAATTAATATATCAGTGATATATTCATTAAATAGTCGAGATAATGACAAAATGAAATAAAATTAAAAACCATTTCTGATTTTTAAAAATATTATACATTATATAAAATATTTTAAAAATACTCCATATTCTGCTATATGTATTTCTAGTCAGGTGCCCTACATGAGTGAAGAATGAATGATAAACAGTGAGTAGAATAGGAAAACAAAAATTCAGAAACAGTTTACAACAATGCAAATAAACAAACACCAAAAGGTGATATTTTCCCCTATCAAATAAAAAAAGGAAAAAAAAAAACTTCCTCTCATGTTAGTAATTTAATGTGACAAAGGAAGACATAAAATAGATGATAGACACATACATTATTTATGCTTGGTTAAGTTTCTGAGATATAAGAACTCCATGCACTATTGAAAATAATTGTAATTATAGTGGAAATTAGTAAAATAAAGAAAAAAAGAAACAAGTGTTACCTGCTAGTATATTATGGGAATCTTAAAACTGAGTGCATTATTTAGCTTGATCATTTTACTTCTAAAAATATCCTGCTGGAAAAGCGTTGCTCTTCTCTAAAGATTTATTTACAGTGATGTTTACCATTCATCCTGGAGAAGGAAATGGCAACCAACTCTAGTATTCTTACTTGGAGAAGTCCATGGACAGAGGAGCTTGGTGGGTTACAGTCCATGGGGTCACAAAGAGTTGGACATGACTGAGTGACTAACACTTTACAGTTCATATGACTGAACTTAAAAACCAAATAAAATAAATTATAAAAATAAGATTGTGTCAGATGCTATTAGCTTCTTATCCAAAATTCAGTGCTCATTTTCTTCCTTATTAACATAACATTTATTTCATTCTGGGTGGTAAAGTGACCAGTCTCAAGAACTGATTCTTAATTGGTCTTATTCTGTTATGGCAATCTCATTTTTGTTTGCCAAGTATTCATGTCCTAGCATCAGATGTAATTTTGAGATACTTATAATGCCCAACTCTGGTTAATACAATACAAAAGATTCAAAAGGAAATCTGTTGGGGAGCTTCTAGGAAAATGTGTGTGTGTGCTAAGTCACTTCAGTCATGTCCAACTTTTTGCGATCCTATGGATTATAGCCCACCAGGCTCCTCTCTGTCCATGGTGTTCTCCAGGCAAGAATACTGGAGTGAGTTGCCATGCCCTTCTCTAGGGGATCTTCTCAACCCAGGGATTAAACCTGTGTCTCTTCTGTCTCCTGCATTAGGCAGGAAGGTTCTTTACCACTAGTGCCACCTTCTCCCCTTACAATATTAAGCTGTTTTTTCCCCTGCCCTTCTTCCTAACTTTGACTATGATGTAAGTATGTAATGCTTTCAGTTATGGTAACCAAAAGACCACAAGTATGAGGAAAAATTAGCAAGGTACCCAGGATGTTGACAACATTCTGCCCAACCAACACCAAGGTTTCTTGCTTCCAGATTTAATACATAAGTAAACGTGTTTATGGTTCAAGTCAGTGTTAAGTTTTATGTTATTTTTAACTTAGTACATCCTAACTGAATAAAAGATTAATTTGCCTGCAGCAAAGCTGGGACTCAAATCCATGTGGATCTGCCTCATGTTTATTTTTACTGAACCATTGTGACTTTAAGCAAGACACATATCTTCTTTGAGTCTTAGTTTCATCATCTAAAATGGGGTTTATAATACCTTCTTGGTGGGAATGACAGACAAATGAGATAATGCACATGAAAGCTCTTTACAAAGCACAGGCTGCTATACAAGCACAAGCTATTTATACGTAAAGTTGTTGGAAGAACACAGTATTGCAGTTATTTCATTTTTTCCCCTGAGCTTTATAGTAGTGTTAAAATAAATTACAACCAAAGAGATGCTTAGACAAATATACATTTCATCATGGGCTACTTTTTGAGAGTTTGGTAACAAATAACAGTTTGACAGAAAGACCGGTTTTTTTTTTCCCCCCTTGAAGAAGTTCAGGTTTGTAAATATGGGTGACTTTAAAGGTAATGGCCATGTACATGATAGGAATACATCTAATACCTTGTTCTTATAAAAGTGCTGAGACTTCTGATCATGAAGATCAATGTGATATTTAAAATAGATTTTGTCAAGCCAAGTAGCTTATTCCATTGGGTCAATCTTAATGTCCAGCATGACCGAACTCTTGGTGATCATTCCTTGGTCTTGGGATCCCTTATAAACCATGTGGGTACCCCACTGTGGTATAGAATGTTATGTGTAGAGGAGTTAAAATTAGAATCAGTGCTTGTTTCTTGATATCCCTGGGCCTTAGTCTCTATTTGCAAAATAGGTAGAAAAGAGGCAGGCTAAATAATTACTACATTTTGTTTCAGTCAGGGGATCATGTCACTCTCCAACCTGTGAAGTGAAGTGATATTTGCTCAGTTGTGTCTGACTCTTTGTGACTCTTGGACTGCAGTCTGCCAGGCTTTGTCCACGAAATTCTCCAGGCAAGATTACTAAAGTGGGTTGCCTTTCCCTTTTCCATAGGATCTTCTTGATCCAAGGATCAAACCGGGGCCTCCTGCATTGCAGGCAGATTATATACCATCTGAGCTACCAGGGGAGCTCAAACCTAAAGCTCTCCGAAGGATTCCTGGTGCACTTAAAAAAAATTCTCATCATAAACTTGAAGAATCCCCATGATTTGGCCAATATCTCTCTCCAAGACCTCATTATGTACTACTCTGTCTCTCACACAACAATCATCGGCTGTACTTACATTCTTCCTCTTCTTTTTACATTCCTAGTTCACTCTCATCTTGGAACTCTGCACTAGTTCTATCCTCTTCCCAGAAGGCAGCTCCTTAAAAAGGCATTCCTGTACTACATGATAGGAGCTAAACAGTCACTCTGTATATCACTGTAATTTAATTCTTGTCATACTTCCAAAAATATGTATGTATCTCGTTCACTGTTTCACTAATTGACCTATGACTGATTCATGTGGAGGTTTGACAGAAAACAGCAAAATTCTGTAAATCAATTATCCTTCAATAAAAAATAAATAAATTTAGAAAAAAAGGTAAGGTTGGTGAAGGCAAAAAAAAAAATTGTTTTGCCACATCCACAGTGCCTAAAACCATGCTTGCCAGTTTGTAGGTGTTTAAACTATCTCCCCCCCCCCCGCAAAAAAAGCAAACAGGCAAAATGGTTATATGAGGAGGCCTTACAAACACTGAGAAAGGAAGAGAGCCACAAAGCAAAGAGTAAAGAGAAAAATATACCCAACTGAATGCAGAGTTTCAGAGAATGGCAAGGAGAGAGAAGAAAGACTTTTTAAGAGACCAATGAAAAGAAATAGAGAAAACAATAGAACTGGAAAGAGTAGAGATCTCTTCAAGAAAATTAGAGATACCAGGGGAATATTTAATGCAAGTGTTAGTCACTCAGTCATGTCTGGCTCTTTGCGACCCCATGGATTGTAGCCTACCAGGTCCTTTTGTCCATGAGATTCTTCAGGCAAGAATACTGGAGTGGGTTGCCATTCCCTTCTCCAAAGATGGACACAATAAAGGACAGAAATGGTATAGACCTAAGAGCAGCAGAAGAGATTAAGAAGAGGTGGCAAGAAAACACAGAAGAACTATACAAAAAAGGTCTTAATGACTTGGATAACCGCAATGGTGTGACCACTCACCTACAACCAGAGATCCTAGAGTATGAAGTCAAGTAGGCCTTAGGAAGCATTAGTAGAAACAAATCTAGTGGAGGTGATGGAATTTCAGCAGAGCTATTTCAAATCCTGAAAGATGATGCCATTAAAGTGCTGCACTTAATATGCCAGCAACTTGGGAAAACCCAGCACTGGCCACTGGACTGGAAAAGGTCAGTTTTCATTCAAATCACAAAGAAGGGCAATGTGAAAGAATGTTCAAACTACCACACAATTGCACTCATTTCACCTGCTAGCATGATAATGCTCAAAATAATTCAAGCTAGGCCCCAACAGTACATCAACTGATAACTTCCAAATGTACAAGATGGATTTAGAAAAGGCAGAGGAACCAGAGACCAAATTGCCAACATCTGTTGGATCATGGAAAGAGCAAAGGAATCTAGAAAAACATCTACTTCTGCTTCAGTGACTATACTAAAGCCTTTGACTGTGTGGATCACAACAAACCGTGGAAAATTCTTAAAGAGATGAGAGTACCACACCAGCTTACCTGCCTCCTGAAAAACCTGTATGCAGACCAAAAAGCAACAACTAGAACTGGACATGGAACAATGAACTTGTTCCAAATAGGGAAAGGACTATGTCAAGGCTGTATATTGTCACCCAGCTTATTTAACTTATATACAGTCAGTTCAGTTCAGTCACTCAGTCATGTCCAACTCTTTGCAACCTCATGGACTGCAGCATGCCAGAGTTCCCTGTTCATCATCAACTTCCAGAGCTTGCTCAAACTCATGTCCATTGAGTCAGTGATGCCATCCAACCATCTCATCTTCTGTTGCCCCCTTCTACTGCCTTCAATCTTTCCTAGCATCACAATCTTTGCCAATGAGTTAGTCCTTCCCATGAGGTGGCCAAAGTACATCATGTGTACAGATATACAGAGTGCATCATGTTAAATGTTGGGCTGGATGAAGCTCAAGCTGGAATCAAGATTACCAAGAGAAATACCAATACCCTCAGATATGCAGATGACACAACCCTAATGGCAGAAAGCAGACAGAAACGAAATAGCCTTTTGATGAAGGTGAAAGAGGACAGTAAAAATGTTGGCTTAAAACTCAGCATTTAAAAAACTAAGATCATACCATCCAGTCCCATTCAGTTCAGTTTAGTTCAGTCGCTCAGTCATGTCTGACTCTTCGAAACCCCATGAATTGCAGCACGCCAGGCCTCCCTGTCCATCGCCAACTCGAGGAGTTCACCCAAACTCACGGTCCATCAACTCGGTGATGCCATCCAGCCATCTCATCCTCTGTCGTCCCCTTCTCCTCCTGCCCCCAATCCTTCCCAGCATCAGAGTCTTTTCCAACGAATCAACTCTTCGCGTGAGGTGGCCAAAGTACTGGAGTTTCAGCTTTAGCATCAGTCCTTCCAATGAACACCCAGGACTGATCTCCTTTAGAATGGACTGGTTGGGTCTCCTTGCAGTCCAAGGGACTCTCAAGAGTCTTCTCCAACACCACAGTTCAAAAGCATCAATTCTTCAGTGCTCAGCTTTCTTCACAGTCCAAAAACCATAGCCTTGACTAGACAGACCTTTGTTGGCAAAGTAATGTCTCTGCTTTTCAATATGCTATCTAGGTTGGTCATAACTTTCCTTCCAAGGAGTAAGCATCTTTTAATTTCATGGCTGCAATCACCATCTGCAGTGATTTTGGAGCCC
>SJYV01046695.1:0-10383 GCA_006410875.1 Neotragus pygmaeus | reverse complement strand
AAAAAAAAATCCATAAAGCTCCTGGAATAATTTCCTTCCTTGTATAATACCACTGGGTAATCTCTTTTGACCTTGATTCTGGATTTGGCACTATGACTTGCTTTGGCCAGTGGGAAATTGCCAAATAAAAGACCAGCAGAGTCTTGAGAAGCACTTACACAGGGATTTTTCTTTTGCTGCTCCTGGGACTGTGTGAATAATAAGCCTAGGCTACTTTGCTGAATAGAGAGGGACTGTTGGCCAAGTCATCCTGTTAGCTCCAGACATGTAAGTGAGGTTATAGACTACACTGTCCAACCCCAACCAAGCTAGTCTTAAAAGAACTACTCAGATGATTACAATGTATGAATAATAATTTGCTGGGAGAAATATCAATAACCTCAGATATGCAGATGACACCCCTGTTATGGCAGAAAGTGAGNTAAGTGAGGTTATAGACTACACTGTCCAACCCCAACCAAGCTAGTCTTAAAAGAACTACTCAGATGATTACAATGTATGAATAATAATTTGCTGGGAGAAATATCAATAACCTCAGATATGCAGATGACACCCCTGTTATGGCAGAAAGTGAGAAAGAACTAAATAGCCTCTTGATGAAACTGAAAGAGGAGTGTGAAAGAGTTGGCTTAAAGCTCAACATTCAGAAAACGAAGATCATGGCATCCAGTCCCATCACTTCATGACAAATAGATGGGGAAACAGTGGCAGGCTTTATTTTTTGGGGGGCTTCGAAATCAGTGCAGATGGTGATTGCTGCCACAAAATTAAAAGACATTTACTCTTTGGAAGGAAAGTTATGACCAACCTAGACAGCATATTAAAAAGTAGAGACATTACTTTGTCAATAAAGGTCCATCTAGTCAAGGATATGGTTTTTCCAGTGGTCTTGTATGGATGTGAGAGTTGGACTAAAAAGAAAGCTGAGCACCGAAGAATTGATGCTTTTGAACTGTGGTNTTTTTTTTTTTTTCTCTCTTAGGGAGAAAGTAAGTTATTAAAACACCCATTCATGTTGATGTATGGCAAAACCAAAACAATATTGTAAAGTAATTAACCTCCAATTAAAATAAATAAATTTATATTTAAAAAAGAAATCTAAAAAAAGAGAGATGATGGTAGAGCCCAGTGTGGGGTGTTGTAGCCCAAGTTGGGGAGGAGGGAAGCCTGGAGCAGGTGAACACAGGTGGGATGAGATGGGTTCGCCCCTGCATGGCAGGGAGATTCCCGGTCATAATAGAGGGAACTGTGATGTAGAGAGAAGATGCCTTGTACTTGAGAAACCTTGATCTGACATTTACTTGCTTACACTTTTCAAAAGTTTCTTTTAACAATTAAGAAAAACTACCTAGGGTTTTGGGTTTTTGTCTGCTTTAGTCATTATTGTTTGCTAATGGATTTTTTTTTTATTTTTATATTTACTTTATTGTGCTTTACAATACTGTATTGGTTTTGCCTTACATTGACATTAATCAGCCACGGGTGTACATGAGTTTTAAACGACATTAGGCTAGTGCTGGGCCAACTCAGGCCTCACTGCTCTCATGCACACCCTGCACCTTCACCCTGAGCCTCACCTGTCTGAGCCCTGCCGGCTGGGAGTGTGTGATTGTGTGATTAGCTCGCTGACCTTTGTTTGGTTAACCCAGGTGTGAGCGTTAGTCGCTCAGTCGTGTCCGACTGTTTGCAACCCCATAGACTGTAGCCTGCCAGGTTCTTCCATTCATGGTGTTTTCCAGATAAGAATACTGGAGTGGATTGCCATTTCCTTCTCCATTGGTTAACCCAGGTGGTTGTGATCAAACTGAATACATAAAGCCCCAGAGGCTGGCAGGCCCTCCCTTTGCTCAGGTTTTACAAGAAGTCATAAAATACTTCAGTCCTTGCTGGTACAGACACCACCTGAACAGGTAACTTTTTATTGTCTTTCAGGAAAGAGGATGTGCCTTGGAGAACAATTGGCCAGAACTGAGTTGTTTATTTTTTTTACCTCACTTCTGCAAAAATTTACCTTCAGGCCTCCAGACAATGAAGAGTTAAGCCTGAAGTTCAGAATGGGCTTGACCCTCTCCCCAGTCAGCCACCGCCTCTGTGCTATTCCTCGGGCCTGAAGTTGTTGGGGAGAGGGAGGGGAAGGAAAGCAGGAAGAATGGGCCTGTCACCCCTCAAGGCACGGGGCCTGCTCAGAAGTGAGAGGACAGCATCCAGTGACTCTGGGACAGGTCATAGGAACTGGACTCAGAGGAAACTGGATCCAAACCCCAGCTTTACCGTCTCCAGTGGGGCTTTGAGGAAATCAGTTATGTTGTGAGTGATTTCATTTTCATCCAGAGGATTTAAAGTGGACAATGATTTCTTCTCTAAAAGGAAGAATTGCTGTAAAAATCAGAGGAAATAATGTGCTTTAAGTGGCTTGGAAACCATAACGTGCATCATAAAAGTCATAGCTCTGATTTGCCTCCTTTGCTTCCTTCCTTAGATAGGGATTTGCTCTGGCTTGTTGAGATGGCCTGGGTCACAGTGGTGCCAAATGGTGGATAAGAGTTAGAAGTTGGGCCCTGGGGCAGCCACTGACCGTGTTCAGATAGGCCCTCACACTTGGTAGCACTGGGCAGGCTTATCCTGCTTCTGCCCCAGACTGGCCCCTGGAAAGTCAGCAGGGCAGGTGGAATTCCTAATTTATAGACCAGTTTCTGTAAAGAAAAATGTTCTCTGATTTACCTAACAAAGCACTGTCTTGGTCTTGGACTCCATTTAACTAAATGTGGTAAGCAGGTTAGGGGGGAAACAAATGTGGAAATATTTTCTATCTTTTAAGCTCCTCCTTACACTTCAATCCCCTCTCTGGTATTTTTTATTCCCAAGCCATTTCATAGTGGATTTGACAGTGTGGTGGGTGTGATCTTTTCTCACAAACTGATGTTGGCTTTTGGTTGGCAAGTATTCCCAGCCTAAACACAACAGCTGAGGCGTGGTAGAATATTTTTTAGCACGGAACTGAAATGCCAGAATCCTGCTCAGCCCTCCTTGTGTGTGGTCACTGGGGAGAAAATGGCACCAACTGGAAGGCCAGGTCCCACTGACAGTCCCTGGGTTTGGATGCCAATCCCCATGCAGACAGATACCAACAAACCTAGTGATTGGGACTAAACCATTCAAGGTCTTTTTTCTAACATTGCTACACTTAACGCATTTAAATAGCTCAGAACAAAAAGGGCCATGAGGTCATTGGGCTTTTCATTCCTGTTGCTTGGAATTCAGAGGAAAGCTAATTCAATATATACCATTAGAAAGGGAAAGAGACTGAGAGCAAGAGGAGAGAGGGAGGGACAGAAGGCAAGTGAGAGAGCAAGTGTCTGGCTGGAGCTAGCCTGAGCCTGTCAGAGCCAAGAGTGTGTCTGGGAGAGTTGGTTGTGTTCCTAGAGTTTAGATGGAGAATTTGGTCTAGAATAGAAAATGAGAACCCTAGCCACCCACCAGAGTGCTCTTTCTTTGTAACATCCTGGAAAGTTGCATCTTTGGAAAGCAACCTAAAGGACATTTCTAGAATAAAGCCATTCAAAGCAGACCGTGAGCTTCCTGAACATCTGAGTCCTCTCCCACTTCTTTTTCTCCCAGTCAGAGCATCCACATAGACGGAGTCTTGACCAAAATGCTTTTCATTATGTGCTCAGTGGATTTTGTTGACTCATCTCTGAGGTCCATTCCTGCTCTGCTGTGCATTTTCCATGATTCTAGAAGGACGGGAGTTTACCTACTTGTGGAATCAACGGAAAACCGTGGACACTCATCCTGTCTAATAATAGATGCAGTGGGACCCGGACTCAAGCAGAGTGTGACAACAATTAACCAGAAAACTTGGGGACACAGGATTGGAAGTATTTGGACTTTCTGACCATGCAAAATGTCTGCTTCTTTCCTCAAAGCTCACTGGAGAGACTCTAAATTATGAACTCTCTTCCTGTCCAAGCCATTTACACAAGTATTTTGTCTTCTGTATTTTTGTAACTCTTTTATTCCTGGTTCATTTGGGGAGCTCCAGCTCCCCTTTCCCTCTACTGCATTCTAAATTTCCCTGCCTTCTTATAAGGTCGTCAGGTGGGTTCACTGTAGGTTACTCTCCTCCCTACTGACCACAGGATCTTTATGAATCCTTTAGCAGGGCTGCCACATGGTAAACAAACCCCCAGGATGCCCTCATGGTCGGCAAGGTGAACAGCGCCCTCTGGAGGTGGACCGGGCACAGCCAGGCATTCCCAGTCAGTGAGCAGGTCAGGAGGGTCCTGCTCATTAACTGGGCACATGGTAGTCTTTCTGCTCTGACACCAGCTCATCTCTTCAGACACATCTCTTAGCACTTCTGCCAAAATGCTTACCTCCTATCAATTCCCTCCAGCTAGGTTATTTATCATATTCTTGTCTATCTGTATTTTTCTGTAAGAGATATCTAATTACGTCTGGCAGACTCTGCTTTAATGCCAAATCTTCGATTTTCTGGACTCTCTCAGCCAGTTAGTTGATCCCTTCTTCATTCTCTGAGAACTTTATTCAGAGATTTAAATTCCCTATTTCCGTGTAATCTCCTAAGTGTACTGAGCTCTTCAGAGGTGACTGTTCCCGGCTCCCTTAGACTCAGTATCTAAGTGGTTGCATAGTAGGCATTCACCAAATGTTTGTTGAACCTACTGGGGTTGGGATGGGGTGGAGGAGTAGCCCAGTGTTTGGGACAGGGCAGACTGATCAGTGCTGCAGCATGTCAGAGATGTCTGCTATGTGCAACAGGCCTTTTAAAAGCCTTCATGTCCACACTCTGGAAAATGTTGATCTCAAAGACTGCTTGCTCAGGTCCCTTCTACTTCCAAAACTCTGACTTATGGGGAGAACTTCTGAAATGGCAAAGTAAAGACATTCTGAAATCTACTTCTCCATAAAAGCACAGAGAAAACCAACAAAAGTTCTCAAAATCCACGTTTCCAGAATTCCGCACATTAACCATGCTTTGTGCAGCAACTACAGTATTGCAAGCAAAGTCTTGGAACAACTTGAGCTTCTGTTTAAGGGAAAACTCAAAGAAAAACAAAAGGAGGGCTGAATCTCAGTGGGAGCACTGAGCTCTTGTGCCCCTGCTGCAGCTTTTCTCTCCCCAGCTCTGCAGTCACCCTGAAAAGCAACAGCCTGCAACTCTGGCAGCCAAGAAAACCAGGTGCCAAACAGCCGCTGGAGCGTGTTCCCCAAAGGCCCTGAGCCCAGACAGCTGTCAGTACTGGACTGTCGCGGATCCCTTGAAAGACCCACTCAAGGCCTGTATTTTTTTTTCTTTGAAGATCTTTTTTAATGTGGACCATTTTTAAAATCTTTTTTGAATTTGTTACAATATTGCTTCTGTTTTTTTATGTTTTGGTTGTTTTGGCCACAAGACATGTACGATCTTAGCTCCCCAACCAGGGATCGAGAACTCGCACCTCCCGCCTGGGAAGGTGAAATTTTAGCCACTGGATCACCACGGAAGTCCGTCAGTTCAGTTCAGTTCAGTTCAGGCGCTCAGTCGTGTCTGACTCTTTGCGACCCCGTGAATTTCAGCATGCCAGGCCTCCCTGTCCATCTCCAACTCCCGGAGTTCACTCAAACTCACATCCATCGAGTCGATGATGCCATCCAGCCATCTCATCCTCTGTCGTCCCCTTCTCCTCCTGCCCCCAATCCCTCCCAGAATCTGAGTCTTTTCCAGTGAGTCAGCTCTTCACATTGTCTTTACTTAACCTGCCTCCAAGCCCAGCCTGTGTGAACCACACTACAAGGCATGTATTCAAACACATCAGGGACAATTGGACATTGGTGTAGCATGAGGGGGAAAGACATGCTGCCCAGAGGATTAAGAGGGAAAACTGGGGAAGGAGGTGTCCACTGAGGCTTCAACAAACTCTGCCATATTCCTGGGAATTTAGAAAGCTATGTACCTTCAAGGGCTCTGTGCGTGCTCAGGAGGAACCTACTACTACTACTAAGTCGCTTCAGTCGTGTCCGACTCTGTGCGACCCCATAGACGGCAGCCCACCAGGCTCCCCTGTCCCTGGGATTCTCCAGGCAAGAACACTGGAGTGGGCTGCCATTTCCTTCTCCAGTTTTCCTTTAAATTGGAGGAAGTTACAGTTCAGTACACACAGGCAAAGTCGTATCCGACTCTTTGTGACCCCATGGACTGTAGCCNTCCCCCGTCCCTGGGATTCTCCAGGCAAGAACACTGGAGTGGGTTGCCATTTCCTTCTCCAATGCATTAAAGTGAAAAGTGAAAGGGAAGTCACTCAATCATGTCCGACTCTTCGCGACCCCATGGACTGCAGCCTACCAGACTCCTCCGTCCATGGGACTTTCCAGGCAAGAGTACTGGAGTGGGTGCCATTGCCTTCTCCGAAGAGGAATGGAGTATACTACTAATACTCTCGTCATGGTACAGGGATAGTATAATGTAGTCATACTGAAGTGCTATAGTGATAACAGGAATGTGTTATTTTTTATTGAAGCATAAATGAGGTACAGTGTTGTGTTAGTATCAGGCATATAGCAAAGTACAGGAATGTATTCGTGCTGGAAAAATGGAAGCAGTACACCATAGTGCTTCCCTGGTGGCTCAGATGATAAAGAATCTGCCTGCAGCGCAGGAGACCTGGGTTCGATCCCTGGCTCGGGAAGATCCCCTGGAGAAGGGAATGGCGGCCCACTCCAGTATTCCTGCCTGGAGAATCCCATGGATGGAGGAGCCTGGCGGGCTACAGTCCAGGGGGTCGCAGAGTCGGACACGCCTGAGTGACTAAGCTCGGCAGGGCACGCACACAGTATGGTGTAGCAATGCTGAAGTGCTCCTGTACCTGGAACAGGGGTCATGATTTTTTATTGGCATATGATTGATTTACAGTGTTACGTTAGTTTCAGGCGTACAGCACAGAGCAGGAATGTGCTATTAGTGCTACGGTAGGAGAACAGCACTAAACAGTAAAATCAGGACTAAATGTCAGGGCGGTAACAGTGTATTTTAAGCCTTCATAAGATGTTTTTCCTCTTCCGGGCTACTTGCTGCTTTACGCACAGTAACTTTCTACAGTTCCTATGCTGTGCTATTGAAATTTTAAAAAGAGAGCTATTTTTAAAGTGTTGTTATAGCAAGAATATAACTGGGATTTTTTAGCTTCACCTTCAAGATGCTTGAGAGGACACAGAACTCTTCTGACACATTTGCATTAACATTGTGTTTTGATATGGGTGTTATCAGTCGGGATCCCCTTGGTGGCACAGGGCAGAGATCTACCTGGACCCAGCCTGGGTGATGTCTGTCTTGCTCAGGAGGGTTGAGGGGGTGAGGGACACAGCTGGGCCTCCAGCAGACGTGCAGGCAGGGGTTCGAGACCAGAGGGATTTCTCGTTGCTAGGGTTTTCGGTGAACATCAAGCCCATCCTCTCTCTCACGTTCAGGGCTTTGCCTTGTGGCCGAGAGACATGCCCTCGGGCAGTCTGGGAGTTTTCGCTTCTGATAAATTCTGCCCCTGCAGGGACTTCCCTGGTGGTCCCAGTGGTTAAGAATCTGCCTGCCATTGCAGAGGACAGGAGTCCGATCCCTGCTCCGGGAAAATCCCCCATGCCACGCGGCAACTCAGCCAGCGAGCTGAGCCCACGGAGCCGGCGCGCCCAGAGCCTGCGCTCCACGAGAGAAGCCCCGGAACGAGGAGCCCACCCTCCACAACCAGAGAGTGGCCCCCACCCGCTGCAGCTAGAGAAAGCCCACCCAGCAACGAGACCCAGCGCGGCTAAAAACAGATAGATATTTAAAAACCTCTGCCACTAAGGACGGAGAAGGCAACGGCACCCCACTCCAGTACTCTTGCCTGGAAAATCCCATGGACGGAGGAGCCTGGTGGGCTGCAGTCCATGGGGTCGCTAAGAGTCGGTCACGACTGAGCGACTTCCCTTTCACTTTTCACTTTCCTGCATTGGAGAAGGCAATGGCACCCCGCTCCAGTACTCTTGCCTGGAGAATTCCAGGGACAGAGGAGCTTAGTGGGCCGCCGTCTATGGGATTGCACAGAGTCGGACACGACTGAAGCGACTTAGCAGCAGCAACCACCAAAGATGGAATACACAACCTTCCCCCTTCCTCTCTCTTTCTCTTCCTGTCTCCAAACATCCCCCAGAAGCTAGGTGGAGCACTCAGCTGGCCCAGCAGAGGCAAGCTTTTCATCCTCCCCCGGAACATTCAGGAGCCACCTCCAGTTAGGATGTGGCTGTGTCTGCAGGGTGGGAGGGGGTTAAGGGTGGCTCCGTCTCTAAGAGCAAGAGGTCTGGTCAGTCACTTCTAGAGGTGTGATCTGAGCTCGGGGGCTCTCAGAACCCGGTTGTCTCACTCCCAGCACAGCTGGTAGTTGAAGGAGATAGCACGGATTTGTGGCTGACGACCCTTGAAGTGTCAATCAGCAGCAAGAACGGGATTCCCTAGTAGTTAATCCTCACTCTTGTACCAGATGCCAGTTCAGGGATCTCATCCCATGCCATATCAACTGTCAGTCTTTTAATTTTATTCACTTGTTCAGCGAGCGTTTCCTGAGTGTCTGTTTTGTGTCTTACACTCTGCACACGTCAAATATAAAAATGACAAAGACGTAGTGCCTGCCACAAAGGGCTTACAGTCTAGTGGGGAAGGCAGCCTCGGAAACATGTGATGACCGAGGTGTAACCATCAGGGCGTGAACTCGGGGCCGCGGGATTAGCGTGGAGACCGCGAAGGAACGCGTTTTTGCGTGGGTGGGTGTGACCCACCCTGTGTGACCCCATGGACTGTAGTCTGCCGGGCTTCTCTGTCCATGGGATTCTCCAGGCAAGAATACCAGAGTGGGTTGCCATTTCTCCCTCCAGGGGATCTTCCCGACCCAGGGACCGAGCCCACATCTCTCACGTCTTCAGCCCTGGCAGGTGGGTCTTTGCCGCCAGCACCGCCTGGGAAGCCCGAGAGGAGGAGAGCGGAGGATAAACCCAGGTTGCAGGCGCGGGCCCCAGGCCCTTCTCAGGATATTCCCTCCCTCCTCCAGCGACTGGTGTTTACCCGGCACCTTCACTCACAGCGTGTTTACACTTAGGAAACACCAACCCCGTGACGCAGGGAGACAGGGTGTTTCATTTTGCGCGTGAAAGAAACCACGATTGCACAGCGAGCTCCCGACAGCCGGCCCTTGAACCCTCGCCCTGGGCACAGCACCTGAGCCACCCTCCGCCGCTGGATACGGCAGCCCTTCTGGAAAAAGAGCTCTCATCGCGCTCTGTCCCCAGGGGGAACGCAGAAGGGCTCGGGCCCAGGCCCAGCACCGCCGGGGTCCCCGTCTGTGAGTCCCGCAGCGCTCCGCTCCGCCGGCGCCTCTGGGCCCTGATCCTCCGCGCCTCGGGCCCGCGCTCGTGTGAGCCCAGCTCCGCCTGCTGCCTTCGGACCTCACGGAGCCGGCAGCAAGAAGGGGCTTCCGCCCTGACCGAAGAAAAGGCACGCCTAAGATGAGGACATGGATCCCGTTCTCTAGAGCAGACTGGCTAAGACTGCAGAGTGCACGCGAATCACCTGTGGGTCTCGTCCAAATGCAGATTTAACGGAGTGGGTTTGACATAGAACCCAAATTTTCTATTTCTCGCAAACTCCCAGCGATGCTAAAACGTCCACAGGTCACACCTGGAGACGCAAGGATCTGGGTTGAAGACGCTAACACATCTGAGCCGCTCTTGGGAAAAACAGCAAGTCTACTCAACTGGTGCTTTCTTAAAAGCTTGAGATGGAAAATAGGCATGTGATCTTGAATGAAATATTACTATAAAGACATGTTTATAGAAGGAACACTGAGATGCAAGTTGAAAGGTCTTGTAAACTTACTGTATGACACAGCCCACCCTGCTTCACTTTCCTCCCTCCTGAGTTGAGAGTAACAGATTACCTCAAGCTGATTCATGCACCTGCTATGGTTTGGAACGAAGCCTTGTGGAAAACCCAGGTTCTAACCCGTGCTCTTTTTCTTGTCTTTTTCTCTATAGGAGATATCCGTGAAAAAGGGGGCGCAGAATGATTACTAACCCATGACTCCCAACAGTATGACAGGTACCTGCTTTCTTTTCTTTTCTTTGTGTGCCCCTATTTATGTTCTACCCAAAGAGACATACAGGCTTCCTGAAAGGCCAGCCTAAGTCTTAGAGACAATTATGTCCAAGTCAACGAATGTTATTAAATGCAAATATATCCGTACTCTAGTTTCTTTTGAGATTATATAAATCTTTCACCTTTTACTGAAGATTTCCATGAAGGGTGGGGGGTGGGAAGAAAAACACCCAAATATATCCCAACAAACACACATCTGGGTTTCT
>SJYV01046693.1:0-10472 GCA_006410875.1 Neotragus pygmaeus | reverse complement strand
CCCCATGACACAATCTTATAGGATAATGTAAAAAGATTCAAATTGGCAATGGATTTACTGCACTGAAGTCTCAGTTCTGATAGAAGTCGGACTATTATCTTTAAGTAGGTATTGAGGAGCACAGCCCACATGATCAAATATGGGAAGGCAGGTCACCAGAGCAAATTCAAACCCCTGGGATCATCTGAAGGCATTTTAACAGTATGATCAGGTCTGTCTTTCCCCTTGTGTAGCAAGAGAGAGGCATTACAATCAATGGAACAACCCCAACAATTCTATCCTGCTCCCAGCTTGATATCAGTATGAAGCAAGACTTTCTATCCAGTGGTGTTCAAACTGCAGTGCCCATAAGATTCACTCAGAAAGTTTGTTCAAAAGGAAAATTCTCATTAAAATTCTCATTTCATAAAAATGAAATACCTCATTCGTTACAGAGAACCACCAAGAAATCAGCATCCTTTTTACAAATGCAGTTTTTACAAAATTACAAAAGCAGAATAAAGTCACTCTGCTGCAGTTGCCTCCTAAATGACACTTTTTTTTTGGCCCCTCTTTTGCCTCCTTTCTGTACCACTGGTCTACCTGGTATAAAACACAGAAAGTGAAATCTTAAGTTCACTGAGGTTGTAGACTTGATCTTATTTCCTTTGTATCAACCCAGAGTACACAGCACAGTGGTGCCAAACAAACACATCAAAATTGAATGAGACAGATGTTAAATCACAAGTAAAGAATTAATGCTGTTTTTAAACACCTATTAATAACCCACTGCTAACATGACTGATGAAAGAGACGTTAATTACCTGGTCTAGGAAAAAGGTTTGAGATTAAAGTCTCAATTNATCAAAATTGAATGAGACAGATGTTAAATCACAAGTAAAGAATTAATGCTGTTTTTAAACACCTATTAATAACCCACTGCTAACATGACTGATGAAAGAGACGTTAATTACCTGGTCTAGGAAAAAGGTTTGAGATTAAAGTCTCAATTCCCTAGACCTCACTGCCAGTTCATCACGAAGCACCCATTAAATCAGGGCCATTGTAGTCTGTCTTCTTTACTTAGATAGCCAGACACTGCACTGGCTCCAAACAAACACTTGATTAAATGTTTAAAACACCGCAGCTCTTTACTATATGCGATAGTCTGTTTCGTGGCAATACAGAACCACAGTCTTCAAAAGGAAATTACATAAACTGCTCATGTTTAGAAGCAACACCATAAAATGTGTCCTCAAATGTTTAATGGATGAACAAAGATAAGTGGGTACAAGTTTAGCAATATATTTGATACTGTTTTGTAGCATTTGAAAGATATTTGCACATTGGATGCTAAATGAATAGATCCTAAATAATTGGCCATGAAAATTATATCCCATAAAGAAAACAAGTATATGATGAAAGAAAACTTACCTATCTAAATAATTAACAATATTGGGGTTCTTATTTTCCCTCATGACCAGAATTTCATTAATAATTAATTCCTTTTTGGGCTGCTGTTGAAGGTTCATCTGCTTTATGGCCACCTGAATCACGATTAAACGACAAGAATGAATTACCATCATTAGACTAAACACAAGCATCCATATTTTTTAGCAACAGGGTCAGACATACAAATTCTTTACCTTACTAGGATTTTTCTTAATGCCACAAACTCCTTTTCTTTGGCCAATCATGAATTCATCATTCACAGCAGATACTTTGGACATCAATTAAAGAAACTTATGTCAACCCAGTGGTACCCATTTTGTCAGGCACAAATGCCATCAAAGAAGAATTCTGATCAATACGAATAAAGGAAAGTAAAAGTCAGAAATGAATGTTAATGCTTACCTCTTGTCCTGTGGCAATGTCCAGCGCTGTATAAACAGTACCTGAGGCCCTGTGAAGGCAGAAATTATCAAATGAATATGCAATTGAAGTATTATCAGTATATTTTATTTGGAATAATATGTAACTATCTTCAGGAGAGGGAAATCAGAAAACTCAAGATTAAAGGATGAAGTACAAAAAGAACAACCATTTTGTATAGTAATTGCTTCCCAAACTACCATGAAGTATCTCTATTGGTGAGTCAGAAACTCTAATCAGATGTTATGTGTGCCATGGAAGTAGGCAGTCATGAATTGAACAAAATGGCCTTGTACCTTCTAGGAAACTCCTGGAATATTTTGAATACGCCTTGGACGTTGCACAACCAATACTGCAGTCCTCGATTGAATACTTTAGGAAAGATTATATCATCTNTGTGCCATGGAAGTAGGCAGTCATGAATTGAACAAAATGGCCTTGTACCTTCTAGGAAACTCCTGGAATATTTTGAATACGCCTTGGACGTTGCACAACCAATACTGCAGTCCTCGATTGAATACTTTAGGAAAGATTATATCATCTTTTGCTTCAGTTCAGTTCAGTCGCTCAGTCGTGTCCGACTCTTTGTGACCCCATGAATTGCAGCATGCCAGGCCTCCCTGTCCATCACCAACTCCCGGAGTTCGCACAAACTCATGTGCATCGAGTCGGTGATGCCATCCAGCCATCTAATCCTCTGTTGTCCCTTTCTCCTCCTGCCCCCAATCCCTCCCAGCATCAGGGTTTTTGTCTTTTGCTTAGACAACTGTAAATTAATCTTTGCTTTTAACATATGGACAGACTGGCTTTTTCATATATTTCTAATTCTTAAGAGTATCTTCATCTAACAAATCAATCATTCCCACCACTGTAATTAGCTATGTTGTCAATATACAAAGGAATAACAATGTGGCTTTATTCTTAAGCCTTTTTTTTTCTTTTTTGTCAAACTTCTCAATAGCTTCTATTCTTAGGTTTCACTCCAGCCCACTACCTTTTAAAGTCGATCATTCCTTAAGTCTTGGTAGTACTTATGCCTCTATTCTAACTTCAGTTATAGGGGTCCCTTGCTTTGAAAATAGAAATTGTCTAGTAAACCTGTATGCCAGGGAACTTTCTGTGAAAAACACATGCATTCTCAACCACCTCCCCACTGCCATCCCCAAGAAAAAAGAAAAGCTTAGTTAATTTCATTGACATGTTTGTGGTGAATAAAGGAATGAGGATAGAGGTCCGTTCTGTGATGCAGCAGGCACTATAAGGCTGCAATTTTATGATTTAAACTCTCTGGTAACTGCTATTTCTCCTCTGCTCTCTGGTTATCTCCCTGGCTGTTTTGGTTTCTGACTCTAGGAATTCTTTCCTTATGTTATCTATTTCCTTGTTTTCCTCTCCCTTCTTCTCCCTAGATCAGCCAACTTATTTCTAACAGGCATAGGAAGTTTATATTACCTGTTCCTAGGGAATAAAATAGGTGGTATAGAAGAAGGCATATTTGCTAACAGAGATCTAGTTTTACTATCTGCCCTAACAACAAACTATACGATCTTAGGCTAGTCATTTCCCTTTTCTGAGTTTCAGTCCCCTCACTCAGCAAATGGTGATCACAGTAACAGTAAATGTATAATGAGCATGTGTGTTCTACACTAAGAACTTGATATAAATTATTTTGTGCAATCCTTACCATGTTTCTGTAAGGCAAGTGCTTTTACCCCCATGTTACAGATGAAAAGCCTGAGGCTGGGAGAGGTTCAGTAACCTGCCCAGTCCGAGGCCATCTGACTCCCTGACCTATAAAATGCAGGAAAGGGGCTATCTCATTACTAAGGTTCTTTTATTCCATGATCTGCAGCAGCAGCAGAATTCAAGGACTCTACTGCCCTCCTCACTCAATGAGGGTATTTAAATAGCCATTGGAATGAGACTGAAAAAGCACACTTGACTAACAGATTCTACCTAAATTTGGTTATTTCAGACATTCCTTAAGATCGAGGGTTTTATTAAATCTGTCTCAATTTCATGTTTGAGTCACTGGGTGCAGAGCAGATAGTTGGTGCTCAAGAAGTATTTGTTCAATGAACAAATTAATAAAAGTCTTTTTAAGCAAACATGTAATTGCAAGAAAACCGTTCCTTTCTGTGAAGGAAACATTTCTTCTACTTAAATCTATGGAAAACACTTCTTTGTTGGAATCAGCTATCAGACATTCCCAATTTCAGGGGCCAGTTTGTGATTTGTCCTTCTGAACTCAGAATTGCCTGGGTTCAAAGGAATACATCATCTCAACCTGGTGTGTATTTCAGCTGCATAAGGCTCGAGCAATTACTTAAATCTATTTGCAGAGTGATTCAGACATGCCTTTACTTGGTTTATTCCTATATCCTTAGGCAACTTGCATAGCTTCTTCAGAGGCAAAAAAGTGATGACATCTGCAAAATGAGCATCTATCTCATAGCGCTACAGAGAATAGAATGGCACAATCTGTAAAAGCATTTAGCTCTGTGCCCAGATCAGAGGTGACATTGAATCGGTAACTGCTATGCTTTTATTTCTACTTTATATTGGAGTATAGTTGATTTACAATGTTGTATTAGTTTCAGGTGTACAACAAAGTGAATCAGTTACACATATACAAACATCTACTCTTTTTCAGATTCCTTCCCATATAGGTTATTACAGAATACTGAGTAGAGTTCCCTGAGTTGGGTCCTTGTTGATTACCTGTTTTTATATACAGTACTGTGTATATGCTAATTCCAAACTCCTAAAGGAGGGGATGGTAGCTGTTATTATTATCATTTATTGCTGCTATTGCTGTTATTGGTTTTATTCACTGAGTCATTACTTAGATCTTCCCGATCTCCCAGCCAAAGCATCCTTGCTAGTGTCTGCCCCTAAAATCAGAAAGGACAAAGGTGACTTATTTTAACACTTTTTAGAGCTTCCTTGTCTGTTTTTTTCTCCCTCAGGAAAGTGGTTTTGCCTTTTTCCTTAAGTTTGGAAAGTCTGTAAAACAAAGCCTCATGGATAAACCCTCAATATAAAATGGGAGGGTTAAACTATAAATGGGAGGGTTAAACTGCTCAAGTTAAACTAAGGGAGGTAATGTGACACAGGGGGCTGAACCCAGTGCTCCGTGACAACCTAGAGGGGTGGGATAGGGAGGGACGTGGGAGGGGGGCTCAGGACGGAAGGGCCATATGTATACCTATGGCTGATGCATGCTGATGTATGGCAGGAACCAACACAATATTGTAAAGCAATTATCCTCCAATTAAAAAAAAAAAAAGCTAGGGAGAGAGACCCCAAATTCTTGTCCAAGTGGCCTTCCCCTTATTCATTGCTCTGCCTCCACCCCCAAGTCCATTTCCACTATCCTAGGAGCTAAAATTGCGATTGACTTAGAATACAAGGGGGATTAGTCATTAGCATCTCCCAGAGCTTTATTGTTCAAATCCTTGACCTTTGTATTCCTTACCTCTCTCAGCATTTCATTGTCTTAAAATAGTTAAGAGTACTAACTCTGCAAGCCCAATAGCCAGGGTTTTATGGTATTCTGTGGTATAGCATTGCCACAAATCCATACTCCACAGAAGTTTAAAGACCTTGAAACTCTATTACATAAGTTATTAACTCAAAGATGAGCTTTTTCCCTCTCTTCCCCTCCCCCCACCTTACTGCATATTTGCCACTTTCCGGGGGCAGCCATATTCTCCTTCCCTCCAACTCTGTTCCCAGTCTTAAAATGGGGTTAGCTACCTCTACCCAACTTCTCACCCCTCTAGGCCCACACCAAACATGTTGCTAGGCATTCAGAATTCATTGCTCTCACCAATAAGTTATTGATTGGCCCAACATTCAACCTTTGTAGAATTCTCAACACAAATGCACAAACTCAGGTACTCATCTAAAGAGTAAAGATTGGTGCCCTGTGTCCAGCTACATTTCAGCACTCCTAGTACTTCTCCACCCTTCAGTTCTGATGCCTTTCCACATTTCAGCAACTTAAGATTCAATTGTTAAATGTGAATCTCTCTCTTTCTCTTATTCACCTACTAGAGCACTGTCTCTGTTCACTGATGGGTTAAGGACAGTAGGCCTCATCTCCATCAATTCAAACCTTCTGGGGTTCAAATCCTCCACACAATTCCTAGTTGTGTGATACCGGGTAAATCATTTAACCTCTTTGTGGCTCAGGATTAAAGGGAGATTAAATGTGCACAGTGTTTAAAACAAGTTCTGGCATATAGTATTAATAATTGCCCAATAAATAACAACATCAATAATAATGATAATCATTATTTGGTTGATTGTTACCTAATTGTATTCATTAAGTTTCCAAATTATAATCCGTGGATCACTAGAAATCTTTTTAAGTATCTAGGAGTTTCCAAGATATCTTGGTGTTTTAAATTCACAAGAGAAATTTGATACTTACCTAAGATGAAGCTAATTAAAATATCATATACATTTCCTTTTAGTGAGAATTACATCAACTTGTGATTGCATGTCTCATGCTGATCAAATGCTCTAAGTAGCAGTTATATGTTTTCTGCCTCGCCAGGTATGGGAAATAAGCTATAATAGATATAGTTTAATGGTTATCATTATTCACAATATGGAGTTCATAAAGACAAATAATTGAAGGAATCTTTGCTGGTAAGGTTGGGAAGTACTCTCCTTGTAATAGTTGATACACAGTAGTGTAGAGTCACAAAGAAACAGTCTTTGTGTCAACAAGATGCCATAGTAATTCCCAAAAGACAAACTTTGCAACAGCTGGGGTATGTTGAAGTATCTCATTAGGTATCTTTATAAAATCTGTCAATCACTTTCACAGAAAAAAAAAGTCAATATCATGTAGCACTTTAGGAGATGATAATGGCAGAAATCAGTGATAAAGGTGGCAGTTAAAACTCCTAATCCTCTGGTATATTGGGGCTCATGTGTTAAAACGGTCAACATCATCTGATTTTTATGGCATTTAATTACATTGATCCTTTTTATTCTCCTATTGCAGTTATACTGAAGCAGATTGCTGTAGGGAGAACATTTGTTTATGATGGGGATTTTGTGTATTCCAAACCTTAGTCCTTCAGATGGTATAAAGAAATCATGCCTTATCAGGACCCAAGGGAATATAGAGATCATCCAGGTTAACCTCCTCACTACAGATGAGAAATCTGAAGCACAGAGAGTTTGGTGAACTATGATTCAAGAATATTAAACCAATAGATTGCTCAACCATTGGGCCTCATCAGCAATTACAGTGTAATGTGTACTGCTGGGTTCTTGGCATCACATTAGATGCTTTATCAACAGTTTCTTCCTGACCTGGCCAAGCACTTAATACTCAAATGGAAACACTGGCATCTAGCCTAAAGGGTCCAAAAAGAAACAAAAAATTCACTATTTCTCCCTTTCCTCTCAAGACAAGTCAGTTTATGTATCAGTAATCTTCATCACGTTTCGATGTTTCTTGCTCAGAGCCAATGTCAACCAATGATCATGAGCAGCTGCCAAATCAGCAATATAGTAGGACTTATAATTTAAATAAATTACTCTGATTTCAGCATCAAAATAGATTAGAGGCAGTAAAGAAGGGCAGGGCTAGGAAGAAACTCTTGCTCTGGGAGAAAATGGAGAGAGAAAGAGGACTAGAGGGTTCAAAGAGGTTCAAGGAGAGCCTCATGCAAATAAGAGTGAGACAGCAAGAATAGGGCATTATTCACATTTAAGTTTTCTGATGCTAATGAGATCACAGTCAAGAGTTTAATCCACATTTAGGTTAGCTATTTTTTAACATCTACTTTGACTTCTACTGCTGCTGCTAGAAAAGACTATCATTTATTGAGCCTTACTTTCTGCCTGCTCTCTGGAAATGGATGAGCTCACTTAATGTTCACCCTATACAACCCTATGAGGTAAGTTCTATTATCTTCCTTTCACAAATAAGGAAATGGGAAATGGTAAGTAGCTTGCCTAAAGTTACAGAGAGNGAAGAATTGATGCTTTTGAACTGTGGTGTTGGAGAAGACTCTTGAGAGTCCCTTGGACTGCAGGGGGATCCAACCAGTCCATTCTAAAGGAGATCAGTCTTGGGTGTTCATTGGAAAGAAGGACTGATGTTGAAGCTGAAAGTCCAATACTTCGGCCACCTGATGCGAAGAGCTGACTCATTTGAAAAGACCCTGATGCTGGGAAAGATTGAAGGCAGGAGGGAAAGGGGAAGACAGAGGATGAGATGGTTGGATGGCATCACCGACTCAAAGGACATGAGTTTGGGTAAACTCCGGGAGTGGGTGATGGATAGGGAGGCCTGGCATGCTGTGGTTCATGGGGTGGCAAAGAGTCGGACACAATTGAGTGACTGAACTGAACTGAACTGGACACAATAAGTTTGATTCCTTTGGAAGAACCATAGAAGATGGTTCTTCCTGTTTCTGAATCAGTTAAGATTGGTCATGAAGCCAAGAGTTAATTGGACCTAGAATTAGTTCTTAGGACAGGACTTTATCTTCTGCTGAATATATAAGATACACGCACTCCTTGTAGGCCTCTATGTAGAAACTGTCTCACTATATTAATGAGTTTGCTATAAAAATATATAGATATCATATTTTCAATACTCCCACATATTTACTTGTTTTGGTAAGACATATTCTTTAAGGGGCTTCCCTGGTGGCTCAGTGGTAAATAATCCACCTGCCTATGCAGAAAAGGTGGGTTCAATCCCTGGATTGGGAAAACTCCCTGGGGAAGGGAATGGCTACCCACTCCAGTATTCTTGTCTGGAGAATCCCATGGACAGAGGAGCCTGGCGGGTTACAGTCCATAGGTTCACAAGAGTCAGACATGATTTAGCAACTAAACAATGGCTAAACAACAGTCCCTTAGGGCTCAGGAATGGTAACAATGTTACCATTACTGGCAATAATGCTGCAAGAAAAGAAGAGATTTAGAGTTTCTTGTAATTTGCCACTCAAAATTTCACCACTAAATTAAAAAAAATAAAATTGTGCAAAAATTATGTTATCTTAGTACCTTTTAAATTATACAGAATGTGGTGAAGGGCCAGGTGATATAGTCTTTAATTACCAGGATTATAAACAGGAACAGGCAATTTTTTTGTTCTTTAGCTAGGGCATGACTTTCCCCAGTGTATTCATGGTCATCTAATTTTAAATAGAGTTGTAACACATTATGGGTGTGGCCAGGGAGCTAAGTGGGTTATAGTCCAATGATAACCAGTCCAAGGCTTAATCCATGGAAAGGCCTGCTAACTCTCAACTACTCACGCCAACATTAAGTCTAATCAACTGTTTGCCAGTGTGCACTATTGGTTTCAAGAGGGCCTAGAGAGGAAAACGGTAGGGGAGGCAGGTGGCTTAATGCAAGCTCATTACTGTGGCTGGAAAAAAACAACTTCAAGTGCAACCTCTGTTAATGGTGGCTGACTGAGTGGCATCATCAGTGCGTCTAAGAGTATTAAGTAGAACTGTGTTTGAGTGTCTCCTGTGGAAGTACAGGTCAGCAGGGGACTGCTGCAGA
The DNA here is from genome assembly GCA_006410875.1 of Neotragus pygmaeus. Classification (NCBI taxonomy): domain Eukaryota; kingdom Metazoa; phylum Chordata; class Mammalia; order Artiodactyla; family Bovidae; genus Neotragus; species Neotragus pygmaeus. The sequence goes on along the minus strand of SJYV01046693.1, from coordinate 1,070 downwards.
GGCTGGGGCTCTGGGTGCAGCAGACTTGGGTATGGCATAAGCCCTTTTGGAGGAGGTCGCCATAACCCCAACATATAGCTGCCAGAACTTACACAGGACGGGAGAAATAGACTCTTGGAGGGCACAAACAGAACCTTATGGGCACCAGGACCCAGAAGAAAGGAACAGTGACCATACAAGAGACTGACCCAGACTTGCCTGCGAGTGTCCAGGAGTCTCCAGTGGAGGCATGGGTTGGCAGTGGCCTGCTGCAGGCTCAGGGCCACTGAGTGAGCAGTGCCTGCATGGGACCTCTTGAAGGAAGTCGCTGTTATCTTTATTACTTCCACCAAAGTTTGGCCTCAGGTCAAATAGGGAGGGAATACAACCCCAACCATCAACAAAAAGTGAAAGTAAAGTCGCTCAGTCGTGTCCCACTCCTTGTGACTGCATGGACTGTAGCCTACAGTACTCCTCCATCCATAGGATTTTCCAGGCAAGAGTACTGGAGTGGGTTGCCATTTCCTTCTCCAGAGGATCTTCCCAACCCAGGGATTGAACCTGGGTCTCCCACATTGTAGGCAGATGCTTTACCATCTGAGTGACCAGTGAAGACACCATAAACAGAAAATTGGATTAAAGATTTACTGATCATGGTCCTGCCCATCAGAACAAGACCCAGTTTCCCCCTCAGTCAGTCTTTCCCATCAGAAAGCTTCCATAAGTCTCTTATCCTTCTCCATCAGAGAGCAGACAGACTGAAAACCACAATCACAGGAAACTAACCAATCTGATCAAATGGACCACAGCCTTGTCTAACTCAATGAAACTATGAGCCATGCTGTGAAGGGCCACCCAAGATGGACAGGTCATGGTGGAGAGTTCTAACAAAATGTAGTCCACTGCAGAAGGGGATGGCAAACCACTTCAGTACTCTTACCTTGAGAACCCCACAAACAGTAAGAAAAGGCAAAAAGATAGGACACTGAAAGAGGAACTCCCCAGGTTGGTAGGTGCCCAATATGCTACTGGAGATCAGTGGAGAAATAACTCCAGAAAGAATGAAGGGATGGAGCCAAAGCAAAAACAAC
>SJYV01046692.1:403081-523478 GCA_006410875.1 Neotragus pygmaeus | reverse complement strand
AAAAGAAACTGAGATCAGTAGGCCTTTAATGTGAGGTTTTTATCTGGGTAGGAGGTACCCACTATTTAATGTTTGTAGAGGTCAGAGGCTTAAATTTTCTGAGAATATTTAGAAAAAAACTTTTCTCACCTGTATTCTTTGTGTTTTCTTAGATACTCCTTTTTAAACAGAGGCTGAGCCTTGCAGGTATTTCAGCTGTATAACCCTATTATTACACAGGGAAGCTGATGTGGCCGCCCAGTGTACTGGTATGGAGGGGAAGAGCATTCTAGAATTCCATCTCAGTCCTGTATCCTGTCTCAGTCCTTTAGTGACTCTGTGAGCCTGGGCTTCGACTTTCACAAGTGACCCTCAACTTCCTGCCACCATCCCACACTTAAGACCTTAAGTGACACAAGAAGGCTAGAAAGAGATAGAATTGGGTATTTTTTTATTCATATGTGGAAGGCTGGAAAAGGCTGTGTTTGGGTATTTCCCTCCCCTCAGTCCCTTTTGGTTGACTCTGGTAAAACCCAGGTGGTTTAGTCTCAGTCAAAATAGTTTTTTCTTGAGGGCAGGTCTTTGTTAAGGAGAACGGGATGCTCTGGGTGTGTTTCAAAATGGTCACTTTTCCTCTTACCCTGGCAGAAGCATGAGGGTTTTTTCTCCTATCTTTACCCTGAGAACCTGGTAGGGCTCCTGGAGGGAAAATTAAGGTTCATCTCCTGGAGCTCTTATCTCAGAAGCTGGCCCAGCTTAAGCTCCCATCTTCAGCTGTTCTTTCCAACAGCAGCTTTGTTCACTGTAAACTGTATTTCTCTGTATTTGCCCAGCTGTCCCTCCAGTTTGGGGCATGCTAGTCTGCCCTGAGTTCAGTTCTCTGATAGATATGAGAAATTTTGATTTTTATTTAAGTTCTTTTTCTGAGGATGAGACTTTCACCATCTTTACATGTTGGACCAGAAACCAGAAGTTGCATGTCACTTTTAGGTATTATATTTTTTCATTTAGTCTTGTTTCAATTATCCATAGTTACCTTTCATGGATTGAAAATCTTTTTGTCTGTCAAAACATCACCACAATGTTTGACTTTGAATCTGCTTTAAAAAATTTTGTTCAAGAAGACGTTTCCTGTCCCTGAAAAGATACACTTCTACATTTTTTCTCTGTTGACTTTGTAATTTTACCTTTAGCACTTGGGTCTTTAATTCATCTGGTGTCAAGGAATAATTCAGTTTTCGTTTTCTCCATAGAGTGAGCCAGTTTTCCCAGTGGAATCTATGAAACAGTCCATTCTTCCCCGTTTGATTTATGGTATATTGAGTTCCCATTTATATAACCACCTTTCTCCCAGGTCTCTATTAAACTGCCTTGGTCTATTTGTCTGTTCTTTTGCCAGTTCTGCAGTGCTTTAATGCTATGTCAATANCCGTTTGATTTATGGTATATTGAGTTCCCATTTATATAACCACCTTTCTCCCAGGTCTCTATTAAACTGCCTTGGTCTATTTGTCTGTTCTTTTGCCAGTTCTGCAGTGCTTTAATGCTATGTCAATATCTGGTAGGACAAATCCCTCTTCTTTCTTCTTTTCTTTTAAGTTGAATGTATTTAAATGCACTCTTGAAGTAAGTTTATTCTGGGCTTATCTTTGAGGCTGGTTTCTCCCATTTTTAATACAAAAGGAAAGCAGAGATTCCTTTAAGGCAGTGTTTCAGACAAACAAACAAACCCTTTCCTTTGTATATAAAGACATAGTTGTTAAGCCCACCCTGTTGGGACCTGTACTCAAGGCTATTTTTGCAGTAGTTCCATTATGTGCCTGTCACTCCTTTTCCCCAGCTCACCTCAGAACAGAGGGTGTACACTTTCCAAAGAGCTGACTGAGGTGCTGATGGTAAGAGGGCTCTTCTGTTGGGACCATATCACAGATTCATCACTGTCATTCTTCACAAAAGCTAGTCAAGCTAATGGAGAAGGCAATGGCAACCCACTCCAGTACTCTTGCCTGGAAAATCCCATGGACAGAAAAACCTGGTAGGCTGCAGTCCATGGGGTCGCGAAGGTCGGACACAACTGAGCAACTTCGCTTTCACTTTTCACTTTCATGCATTGGAAAAGGAAATGGCAACCCACTCCAGTGTNGGTAGGCTGCAGTCCATGGGGTCGCGAAGGTTGGACACAACTGAGCAACTTCGCTTTCACTTTTCACTTTCATGCATTGGAAAAGGAAATGGCAACCCACTCCAGTGTTCCTCCCTGGAGAATCCCAGGGATGGCAGAGCCTGGTGGACTGCTGTCTATGGGGTTGCAAAGAGTCGGACACGACTGAAACAACTTAGCAGCAGCAGCAGCAGTCAACCTAAAAATCCTCCACTCTTAGAGGCTATTCTAGTAAGACTAACTTGTTTGCTGGGTGAAATAATTGAGAGCCAACAAAGTGAGCTTATTCATCAAGATCTCCCAGCTTCCTCTTCACAGACCAAACATCAGACCCCTTTGATTGTGAGTTCATTGCTGCAACCACATTCCGCACACCACATGGCTTTCTTCAGCAAACAGGGCAGATAAAGGCTCAACAAGATAAATTCTGAGAGAGATCCAAATATAAGCAAGCTGTTCATTTTATATATGTCTGATGGGTGGATGGGAATGCAACACATTCTTCGAGTGAGTCATTAAACATGAATCAGGACCTTGCTTCTAGTCACAAGATGGAATTTCTTTTCTTGTTTACTGATAACTTTGGGCCTCTTGGGTTTCAGTATTTAAGTAAAATAAGGTGGATTTCAAGGACTATTGCAAATATTTTGAGGACAGCAAAGCTCTGACAGCAGAAATAGGACAAAATTAGAAACTGCAGTTACCTAATTGCTGTACCATTGACAAATGACTAACTGATTCTGTACACACAGCTGCTAGAACCACAGCATGAAGACAAGGCTGGCCTGTATCATTAATGTAAACTATGTATCATTAAAAGTTAATATGTGGTTTCCTTTAAACTAAGAGGCTACTCTTGGATGACAGACATCAAGCAGTAGTTGTAACAGAAAAAAACAGATTATCGTATTACTTTCTATTAAGAAAGAAAATAATTTACCAAGAAATAATAACACATAGGTAGTTGGTGTTAGTGGTAAAGAACCCACCTGCAGGAGATGCAGGTTTGATCCAGGCATTAGGAAAATCCCCTGAGGAGGAAATGACAACTGACCCCAGTATTCTTGCCAGTGGAATCTTACAGGCAGAGGAGCCTGAAGGGGATATGATCCATGGGGTCATAAAGAGTTGGACATGATTGAAGCAGCTTAGCATACACAAAAAGTAATGTATATTATTTTTATTAAAAGTAATATTATCATACCATTTCTAATGCTTTATGATTCTTCCACCCTAGGAAGACAGCAAATTATATATATTTTTTTTATTTACAGCAATACATATTTTACATGAGACTGAAACACGAAAGAAGGGGGCAGGGCACAGCCTTTAAAAGAATGGCATAGCCTAAGGTCACAGCATGAGCTTCCTTGATGGCTCAGACTATAAAGAATCTGCCGGTAATGTGGGAGACCTGGNTTGTGGGCAGGAGGAGAAGGGGACGACAGAGGATGAGATGGCTGGATGGCATCACTGACTCGATGGACATGAGTCTGAGTGAACTCCAGGAGATGGTGATGGACAAGGAGGCCTGGCGTGCTGCGATTCATGGGGTCACAAAGAGTCGGACACGATTGAGCAACTGAACCAAACTGAACTGAAAATAGAGATAAAGTCTACCTTCTTAACCATTTAAAAGGCATTAAGTACATTCACATTGTTGTACAACCATCACTACTATTCATCTTCAGAATTCTTTCATCACCTCAAGCTAGAATTCTGTACCCCATTAAAGGATGATTCCCCACTCATTCCTCTCCTGGCCCCCCGAAACAATTCTGCTTTCTTTCTCTATGATTTTGCCTATTCTAGGTAGATCATATAAGTGGAGGAATCATGTAATAGTTGTCCTTTTGTGTCTGGCTTATTTCTCTTAGCAAAATATTGTAGCATATGTCTAAATTACATTTCCTTTAAATACTGTATAACATTCCATTTTATGTGTATGTCATATTTTATTCATCATTCATCCAGCAATGGGCATTTGGGCTGTTTCTACCTATTGGCTATTGTAAATAATGCTGCTTTAAACACTGGTAAACAAATACCTATTTGAGTTTTTGCTTTCAATTTTGGGGGGATATATACCCAGAAGTGGAATTGCTGAGTCATATGGTAACTCTATGAGATTCCCCAATGGCTCAGCAGTTAAGAATCTGCCTGGAATGCAGGAGCTGCGGGTCCAATCCCTGGGTTGGGAAGATCTCTTGGAGGAGAGCATGGCAACCCGCCACAATATTCTTGCCTGTAGAATCCCATGGACAGAGGAGCCTGGTGGGCTACATCCCATAGGGTCGCAAAGAGTTAGACACGACTGAAGCAACATAGCATAACATGCATGGTAATTCTGTACTTAATCTTTTGGAACACATGTACACCCGTGGCAGATTCATGTTGATGTATGGCAAAACCAATACAATATTGTAAAGTAACTAGACTCCAATTAAAATAAATAAATTTATATTAAAAAAAAAAGAATTGTCTACTGTTTTCCAGTGCCACCCTTTAGTTGTATTTATTTCACTTACTCTCAGTTTTGCTATTATCATGGGAAATTTCAGGTTTCTAATGTCCCCTTTGCTTCCACATATGCTCTGATCACATTTTATATCTCATTATTAATTTCTCAAATTCTTACTATTCTCTCCATCACTACAAATTTAGATTCCAGACAGTTTAAGGCTCAACTTGATTTCCAAGTACAATTCAATCATTGCCCTGATTGAACACTGACTCTGGTAATATTCAATAAATACATTATAACTAATTAAGACTTCTATGTAAAAACAAATGTATACCTGTGAACAGGAAAGAAAAATTCCTTCTAGGAGACAGACTGTTAGTCAGCAAGAAACACAAATCGTACTACAAACAAGCTATTGTTGTTGTTCATTTGCTAAGTCATGTCCGACCCCTTGCCACCCCACGGACTGCAGCACACCAGGCTTCCCTATCCTTTACCCTCTCCCCGAGTTTGCTCAAAATCATGTCCATTGAGTCAGCGATGCCATCCAATGACAATAATGCTATGTGATATGTACACTTCACTAGTAGGAAATGAAAATTTTCAAGGGAAGCTAAAAGATGGAGCCATTTGCTCTTCTTTGAGGAATAATACATAACTGAGAAGTGACCTTAAGTTGAGCCTAAATAGATCTTCAGTGACAGTCTGTAACAGAGAAAGGGAGATAAGGGCAATCCAAGTCAGCAGAGCAAAAATGCAGAGGTTCAGAGCCAGCAGGTGCGGTAACAGGGGCGGGCCCTCAGGGCTCTAATATGTCACTGTGGGCGCAATGAAGGGAGGTGGAGTGGAGGCAGAGTCAGGGTACGAGGCTGAACTGGGCCTAGACTGGGAATGACTTTGAATGACACGCTAAGGAGCTGTTTTTTAAGACCAATGAAGACTCACAGCAGTCTGCAAGTAAAGAAGTGATGTGGTAAATTCTGCATTTAGAAAATCCACCTCAGTGATCACACAGAGAAAGAATTGAAAGAATTTAAAACTGGGGAATAAAAGACCAGATAGGAAGTCAGTGTACCAGACAGTGCTCTCTGGTGAGAATGACTTTGGAGGGATATCTCTTGTGTTTTCATCTCAATGCTGTTGTAAATATCTAAACTTGAAGAAAAATATAGAAAGTTAAATGCAACAACAAAAAATCTGTTTAGGTAGAAATGTGAACTTTTACAAAAAAACATTTTTGCAAAATTTCAAGAACAGCTTTTGTAGCATTGCAAAAGGGGAATCACCATTTAATCAGCTTTTATTCTTCCTTTCTTCTCATAGGAGTTTGTCCTTGAAGTGTAAAATACAAGTTTTTGAACTAACTTATCTCCAATCTCACCTTTACTTTGAGACCAGCACACCTTTACTGTGACACTTTTTATATTCACAATCTCTTGTTTACAGAATGATTATTTTTATCAGGACCAGAGACAATGTCAATCAGCCAGTGTTAGTAAAGAAAAGTTCAAACAGCCTTCTCAAGTGACCTAACAATGAGAATTTATGGCACATTCAAATCGATGCAGATACTTTCTTGATGAATTTTAGTGGGTGGAATTTCTAATAAGTCTATTTTTTGCCTGAAACTTGCAAATACATGCTACTTTTAATGTTATCAATGACATGAGTTACAAGTAGAGATAAGTGGGATGAACACAATGTTTGCTATGGCAAATTTTTCTCTTTTATCTCTAAAAATCAAAATAGTCTCATGCAGTTGCTGAGAATTACAATAAGACTCACTAATACGATTAGTTGGAACTTGAGATAAGTTAAATACACATAAATCCCCTCAAGTGGAAAAATATTTGCTGTGGATATCTTTCATTTTCAGTCATTAAAAACAAAGCTCTAGGCATCAGTGATCACAGATGTTGCCCAGTTCCCTTTTGTACTCAGAAGATTCAGAGAACTGACATTAGCATTTGAATCACCCTCCTTCAGCAGGAGCTGACCAACCGCACTCTGAATCTGCCTAAATGCCCTCCCTGGGACAGAGAATATGGAGAGAGGGGACCTGGAGCTAGTTTCCAACTTGTGAGCTTTAGATTCCTGTAGGGCCTCACATGAGGGTGGGGACTGTGCAGCCAAACACACGTCAGAAGATGACTCTGGATTGGAAATATGAGTGTGGCTGGAATATAAGTGCATCCTCCCTTTCTATACAAACATACTAAATCCTTTCAAATACACCCCAGAGTCTCCTCTCTCNAGGGCCTCACATGAGGGTGGGGACTGTGCAGCCAAACACACGTCAGAAGATGACTCTGGATTGGAAATATGAGTGTGGCTGGAATATAAGTGCATCCTCCCTTTCTATACAAACATACTAAATCCTTTCAAATACACCCCAGAGTCTCCTCTCTCTGTTACCCGCCACCACACACACCCAAGAAATTAGTTTATTGAGTGAAAACAGAAACAAAGGCTGTGACTGGGATGCATCCTTGGGGCGCAAAGTCTCTGTGTCAGAAATTAGATCAAAGTTTGAGGGAAAATATTTTAAAAAATAGAGGCAGAGACTAAGGATTATGGTGAGGAAGAAATGGAATCAATGCAGAAGCTGGTCAAGAAAATTTCTTAGGAGTGCCTCGAAGTTTCCTCAGAGCAAGTTGCTATCCTTCCAGTCATCTTTGGAGGACAATCAGGCACTCGCCTCTCACTGAGCATCTCATTTGGAGTCACACCGGTCAGTGTTTGAAAGACAGCACAACCTCCCCTCCTGTAGACAACCACAGGCAAGGGTATGAACTCTTAGTCCCCCGAAAAAGAAGAGGTTGCTGGTGGCTCTGGAGGAGATATCGTTAAACCCACACCCAGGCCAAAAGAGGATTCTATTCAGACGTTTTTGTCACTGACTTACACAATTCTTGCTTACTATATTTGGCAACTTATCTGGGATACTGTCATTAAAAAGAAAAAAACAACAGGCCCAAAATAGAGTCATTCCAAGTAGAATCATTTGTGCTAAGCACCATACTGCAAACCAAGACTTAATATCAAGCCTAACTTGTAGTTTCAATCTGTCTCAGAAATGTAATCTTAACTGGTCAACACTAGTGAGGTGATCCTCCCAAAATGATCCTTCTATTCCTCTCAGGAGGGTGGTCTTCCCTGAAACAATTCATTGTCTGATAATAATTCCCTGCGTCACCCTTTTTTTGACTTTAAAACCTGGATGAGATTCACAAATTCTTTGATTAGAGCATTTACATTCTACTCAGTTGCATTTTATTTATTTATCACTGTTAAGCTCAGAATCGGAGAAGGCAATGGCACCCCACTCCAGTACTCTTGCCTGGAAAATCCCATGGACGGAAGAGCCTGGTAGGCTGCAGTCCATGGGGTCGCTAAGAGTCGGGCCTGACTGAGCAACTTCACTTTCGCTTTTCACTTTCATGTATTGGAGAAGGAAATGGCAACCCACTCCAATGCTCTTGCCTGGAGAATCCCAGAGACAGTGGGCCCCCGTCTATGGGGTCGCACAGAGTCGGACATGACTGAAGCGACTTAGCAGCAGCAGCAGTAGCAGCAGCAAGCTCAGAATATCAGTTTTAGATTATATTACAAGTGTAGAAGCAATACTAGATGAAGCCACGTATATCTCTTTCAATAACTACAAGAGGTCTGAGGATTTATCCTACTTGCAAGCTAATAAGTTAGCCGGCCACAGTTTTATGGTTGCTGGCAGAAGACATGCAACTCCTGGGTTAGAGACAAAGGATTTTATTTCTCAGGGCATAGTAGGCATCATGAACTTGAAGCTAGCATCAGCTCCCTTTGCTTCCCAAGTCCCATTGAGTAGTGAGGAGGTGACCTAGAGGACAATGTGCTGGCCGTGGATTTGTATCATAGCCAAAGAGCCCCAAGCTTGGGGAACTCCAAAGTTTTATAGTAATAAAAGTGTTAGTCGCTCAGTCGTGTCCAGCTCTTTGGGACCCCATGGATGTAGCCCAACAGGCTCCTCTGTCCACAGAATTCTCCAGGAAAGANGATTTGTATCATAGCCAAAGAGCCCCAAGCTTGGGGAACTCCAAAGTTTTATAGTAAAAGTGTTAGTCGCTCAGTCGTGTCCAGCTCTTTGGGACCCCATGGATGTAGCCCAATAGGCTCCTCTGTTCCCAGAATTCTCCAGGAAAGAATAGTGGAGTGGGTTGCCATTTCCTTCTCCAGGGCATCTTCCTGACCCAGGGACTGAACCCAGGTCTCCTGCATTGTAGGCAGATTCTTTACCGTCTGAACCACCAGGGAAGTCTCCAGTGTTTTATAAGGGAACAGAAAGTAGATCTGCTTACCCTTTTCCCTGGGGTGGGGGTGGGGACATTATCTCTATTATACTAGACAGTAAATATATCTGCCTTCAGTTCAGCATCTCTGCCCAGCCTGGTTGTTATAGACTGCTTGGAAGAACAGTTCTCAGTGGATGAGAGAAATAGCTTCGATCCCTACTTGGATAGGGTAGTTTAGTTCATTACTACCTACCTGTTACAACAAAATTATAATCCTTGGGACCATTCACCAACCAAATAGTATCTCTTATGTGAATGTAATAGATAATGGGAAACTACAAGAAATTATTTCCCGTAAAAGCACAATGTCACCGTGATGGGACTGAAAACTCCCCAGTGAATACCTGTTGCACAAACTTACACACGTAAGCAGGAAAATGACGCACAAGGAGGAAATAGAAGAAAGGAAGGCCAAGATGGAGAACAACTGCATAAATCCAAGGCACTCAGCCGTACCCCTGCTCCCCATCATAGTGCTGCGGCCAGAGCTGCTGCACATTAATAAAGATTTGTCAGCAATGAGATATGACTGAGCTTAAAACTAGCTCTACCCCTGAATGTTTAACTTTTCTGCACCAGTAAAGTACTTCTCTTCTTTCCTTCTTAGGAATACCTTCATTGAAGAATAACCTAACATTCAGAAAAGTGAATTATGTTAAGTGATGAATTATCACTCACAAAAAAACACACCATTAAATCAGAAGCTAGAACAAGAGCTACAGTACGCCAGCCCCTCAAGTGCCCCTTTCAGCCAGTACTCCTAGAGCCATTCCCTAAGATAACTACCATCCTGACTTCCAACATCACACATTAGGTTTACACATATTTAAACTGCATATAATGGCATCACACAGCACATATTTCTTGTGACTAGCTTCTTTGTGTCTTCATTGTTAGCAAGATTTATAGTGTTAAGCCTAGAGGAGCTATCCCACGTTGAAGGTCAGGAACGGTGGCGGTAGGGAGATACCCCTCGTCCAAGGTAAGGAGCAGCAGCTGTGATTTGCTGCAGCAGCCGTAAAGAGATACCCCACACCCAAGGTAAGAGAAACCCAAGTAAGATAGCAGGTGTTGCAAGAGGGCATCAGAGGGCAGACACACTGAAACCATACTCACAGAAAACTAGTCAATCTAATCACACTAGGACCACAGCCNCCACCTCCTGCCCATCGCCACCTCTCTAGGTTATGACAGAGCCCCAGTCTGAGCTCCCTGAGTCATACAGTTCAGGATGAGTACTGGGTTCCCACTGGCTGTCTGTTTACACATGTTGGTGCGTCCCTGGTGTTCTCTCTCTCGTTCCCCACCTTTGTCTGTAAGTCTGTTCTCTATGTCTGCGTCTCCATCGCTGCTTTGCAAACAGATTCATTGGTACCATCCTTCTAGATGCCATATATATGCTTTAACATATGATATTTGTTTTCCTTTTTCTGACTTACTTCACTGTCTAAGAGGCTCTAGATTGATCCACTTCATGAGAACTGACTCGAACGCGTTCCTTTTTATGGCTGCATTCAACAGAGTTTTTAATTGTCCTTAGCCTCGTTTTGAGAAGGGCCTGGAGGCATTCGGCTCCATTTCAGTTTGGGTTTCCAGTCTTAGTGCTCACAGCAGAGCTGGTTCTTCATGAGCCCTCTGGGGTCTGTGAGTGAGGTGCTGCCCACTCTGCTCTGGGGGCCCACAGTGGGCGCCAAGCCCCGCTCGGAGCTGCGGGCACAGGATGTTTCGCCTTCAGACTTGGCTGCGTNGCGCTAATTGATGCTTTTGAACTGTGGTGTTGGAGAAGACTCTTGAGAGTCCCTTGGACTGCAAGGAGATCCAACCAGTCCATTCTGAAGGAGATCAGCCCTGGGATTTCTTTGGAAGGAATGATACTGAAGCTGAAACTGCAGTACTTTGGCCACCTCATGAGAAGAGTTGACTCATTGGAAAAGACTCTGATGCTGCGAGGGATTGGGGGCAGGAGGAGAAGGGGACAACCGAGAATGAGACGGCTGGATGGCATCACGGACTCGATGGACGTGAGTCTGAGTGATCTCCGGGAGATGATGATGAACAGGGAGGCCTGGCGTGCTACAATTCATGGAGTCGCAAAGAGTCAGATAGGACTGAGCAACTGAACTGAACTGATTGTATGTAGCAGTAACTAATTCATCCTAATTACTGGATAGTGTTTCGCTGTATGAAGATATTGCTTATGATGAATATTCTTATTGACTGTAATGTTGATGACTTTTTATCTGTTTTTAGTTTTGTAAATAGTCTTGTACACATATTTTGACATAAATATATATTTCTGTGGAGTTTAAACCTAGGGTGGATTTATAGAGATATGGGATATGCATCACTTTAACCTTAATTGTTAATAGGAAACAGTTTTCCAAAGTGACTATACCCATTTATACTCCTCCTAAAGGTATATGAAAGCTTTACATTCTCACTAACACCTCCTATTGGCAGCATATTTGATTTTAGCCTTTCTGTTAGTTGTGTGGTGGAATCTCTTTGTGGTTTTAACATTCACATTTTCTTGATGACTAAATAGTGTGTATTAATCAATTGTATTTCCACTCAGTGAAGCTGTTAAAATCTCCTGCCCACTTTCTTTAAAAATTGAGTTGTCATTTTCTTATTTTTAGGAGTTTGTCACTTGTGATACAAGTTCTTTTCCGTTGGTGAACAGGGAGGCCTGGTGTGCTGCAATTCATGGGGTCGCAAAGAGTTGGACACGACTGAGCGACTGAACTGAACTGTGGCAAATATCTTTTCCAACTCATTGGCTTGTATTTCACTCTCTGAATGTGTCTTAGTGTTAATGCTTTCTTCCCATTGTCATTTTTTCTTATTGATTAATACTTTTGACAATTGAGAAATTTTCCACTCCTAAACATATTCTCTTGTTATCTTCTTAGAATGTTAGTTGACTTATTTTTCATAATTATCTTTACAACCCATCTGGATTTTATTTTTGTGTAGAGCATAGAGTATGACTCTAAGAAAAAAACTCATTGGGTTTTCCTTTACACCTTTTGGGTTTTCCTAACATTCATAATATTGTGAATTCAGACGTGTGGATTTTCCACACCAAGCTGTTCTCTGACACCAGCTGAGTGTCCTGCATTTCAATTCAATTCTGACAGTGACCAGAGTGAGTACAGATCCCCCAGGTTAAAGGCTTTATCCCACAAAATTTCCCCACTTCAGATACAAAGTGCAAATAGCAGGTCCCCAGGTTACCCACAACTTCTGTAAATTGAGGACTCTCCCTCTTCATGTTCAATCATTTGCTAGAAATAGCTCACAGAACTCAGAGACACTCACTTGTGTTTACTGGTTGATTATATTACAAAGAGTATGATAAAGGCTATAGATAAACAGCCAGAGGAAGAGGTACATAGGGTGAGGTCTGGAAATATCCCCCGCACAAGAGCTTCTATCCTCATGAATCTGGGGAGGACATAGATGTGTTTACAACTTGGAAGCTCTCTGAGCCCTGTATTTTGAAAGTTTTAAGGAAATTTCATCATGCTGTTGTCGCTTAGTCCCTTACTTGTCTCTGACTCTTTGCAACCCCATGGACTGTAGCATACCAGGCTCCTCTGTCCATGAGATTTTCCGAGCAAGAATACTGGAGTGGGCTGTCATTGATCAAAAACTCCACTTCTGGCTTCTCTCCTCTTCTGAAATGATGACAGGGGGGACTGAAAGATCCAAACGTCTAATTATGTCTTAGTTGAAGAGGCCAGCCCCCATCCTGAAGCCCACTATAGATCACCCTATTAGAACATTTTCCTCTATCACCCAGGAAAATCCAAAGACTGTAGGAGTTCTGTGTCAGGAATCAAGGTCAGAGACTAAATATCAGAACAAAAGATGCTCCTGATGTTCAGTTCAGTCACTCAGTCGTTTCTGATTCTTTGACACCCCATGGACTATAGTACACCAGGCTTCCCTGTCTATCACCAACTCATGGAGCTTACTTAAGCTCATGTCCATAGGGTCAGTAACCATTTCATCCTCTGTCGTCCCCTTCTCCTCCTGCCTTCAAACTTTCTCAACATCACAGTCTTTTCAAATGAGTCAGCTCGTCGAATCAGGTGGCCAAAATATTGGAGTTTCAGCTTCAACATCAGTCCTACCAATGAACACCCAGGACTGATCTCCTTTAGGATGGACTGGTTGGATCTCCTAGCTGTCCAAGGGACTCAGAAGTCTTCTCCAACACCACAGTTCAAAAGCATCAATTCTTCAGCACTCAGCTTTCTTTATGGTCCAAATCTCATATCCATACATGACTACTGGAAAACCAAAGCATTGACAAGATGGACTTTTGTCAGCAAAGTAACGTCTCTGTTTTTTAATATGCTGTCCAGTTTGGCTATAACTTTCCTTCCAAGGAGCAAGCCTCTTTTAATTTCATGGCTGCAATCACCATCTGCAGTGATTTTGGAGCCCAGAAAAATAAAGTCTGTCACTGCTTCCATTGTTTCCCCATCTATTTGCCATGAAGTGATGGGACTAGATGCCATGATCTTCGTTTTCTGAATGTTGAGCTTTAAGCCAACTTTTCACTCTCCTCTTTCACTTTCATCAAGAGGCTCTTTAGTTCTTCACTTTCTGCCATAAGTGTGGTGTCATCTGTATAACTGACCTTGCTGATATTTCTCCCAGAAACCTTGATTCCAACTTGTGCTTCATCCAGTCCAGCATTTCTCATAATGTACTCTGCATATAAGTTAAATAAGCAGGGTGACAATATACAGCCTTGACATACTCCTTTCCTGATTTGGAACCAGTCTGTTGTTCCATGTCCAGTTCTAACTGATGCTTCTTGAACTCTATTTAGATTCCTCAGGAAGCAACTCAGGCAGTCTGGTATTCCAATCTCTCGGAGAATTTTCCAGAATTTGTTGTGATCCACACAGTCAAAGGCTTTGGCATAGTCAATAAAGCAGAAATAGATGTTTTTCTGGAACTCCCTTGCTTTTTTTTATGATCCAACAGATGTTGGAATTTGATCTCTGGTTGTTCTGCCTTTTCTAAATCCAGCTTGAACATCTGGAATTTCATGGTTCACATACTGCTGAAGCCTTGCTTGGAAAATTTTGAGCATTATTTTGCTAGTGTCTGAGAAGAGTACAATTGTATGGTAGTTTGAGCATTCTTTGGCATTGCTTTTCTTTGAGATTAGAATGAAAATTGACCTTTTCCAGTCCTGTGGCTACTGCTGAGTTTTCCAAATTTGATGGTATATTGAGTGCAGCACTTTCACAGCATCATGAAATAGCTCAACTGGAACCCCATCACCTCCACTAGCTTTGCTCATTAGTGATGCTTCCTAAAGCCCACTTGACTGTACATTTCAGAATGTCTGGTTCTAGGTGAGTGATCACACCATCATGATTATCTGGGTCATGAAGATCATTTTTGTGCAGTTCTGTGTATTCTTGTCACCTCTTCCTAATATCTTATGCTTCTGTTAGGTCCCTACCATTTCTGTCCTGTATTGAGCCCATCTTTGCATGAAATGTTCGCTTGGTATCTTTAATTTTCTTGAAGAGATCTCTAGTCTTTCCCATTCTACTGTTTTCCTCTATTTCTTTGTACTGATCAGTAAGGGAGGCTTTCTTATATCTTCTTGCTATTCTTTGGAAATCTGCATTCTAATGGGTGTATTTTTTCTTTTCTTCTTTGCCTTTCACTTCTCTTCTTTTCACAGCAGTATTTCTAAGGCTTCTTCAGACAATGATTTTGCCTTATTGCATTTCTTTTTCCTGGGGATGATCTTGATCCCTGTCTCCTGTACAGTGTCACAAACCTCTGTCCATAGTTCTTCGGGCAATCTATCAGATCTAATCCCTTGAATCTATTTGTCTTCCACTGTATAATCATAAGGGGTTTGATTTAGGTCATCACATCTGAATGGTCTAGTGGTTTTCCCTACTTTTTCAATTTCAGTCTGAATTTAACAATAAGGAGTTCATGATCTGAGTCAGTCTTGTTTTTGTTGACTGTCTAGAGGTTCTCCATCTTTGGATGCAAGGAATATAATCAATCTGATTTCTGTGTTGACCATCTGGTGATGTCCATGTGTAGAGTTTTCTCTTGTGTCGTTGGAAGAGGGTGCTTGCTATGACCAGTGCATTCTCTTGGCAAAACTCTATTAGCCTTTGCCCTGCTTCATTCTGTAGTCCAACGTCAAATTTGTCTATTATTCCAGGGATTTCTTGACTTCCTACTTTTTCATTCCAGTCCCCTATAATGAAAAGGACGTCTTTTTTAGATGTTAGTTCTAAAAGGTCTTGTAGGTCTTCACAGAACGACTCAGCTTCAAATTCGTCAGCACTCCTCATTGTGGCATAGACTAGAATTACTGTGGTGTTGAATGGTTTGCCTTGGAAACGAAGAGAGAATCATTCTGTTGTTTTTGAGATTGTACCCAAGTACTGCATGTTTTTGTTGACTGTGAAGGCTACTCCATTTCTTCTAAGGATTTCTTGCCAACAGTAGTAGATAAGATGGTCATCTGGGTTAATTTCACCCATTCCAGTCCATTTTATTTTGCTGATTCCTAAAATGTCGATGTTCACTCTTGTCATCTCCTGTTTGACCACTTCCAATTTGCTTTGAGTCATGGACCTAACATTCTAGGTCCCTATGCAATATTACTCTTTACAGCATCAGAATTTATTTCCATCAACAGTCACATCCACAAGTGGATGTTGTTTCTGCTTTGGCTCCATCTCTTCATTCTTTCTGGAGTTATTTCTTCCCTGATTTCCAGTAGCATATTGGGCACCTACCAACTTGAGTTCCTCTTTCAGTATCCTATCTTTTTGCCTTTTCATACTGTTCATGGAGTTCTCAAGGCAAGAATACTGAAGTGGTTTGCCATTCCCTTCTCCAGGGTGCCACGTTTTGTCAGAACTCTCCACCATGACCCGTCCGTCTTGGGTGGCCCTACAGACATGGCTCATAGTTTCATTGAGTTAGACAAGGCTGTGGTCCATGGAATCAGATTGGTTAGTTTTCTGTGTTTGTGGTTTCCAGTCTGTCTGCCCTCTGATGGAGAAGGATAGGTTTATGGAAGCTTCCTGATGGGAGATACTGACTGAGGGGGAAACTGGGTCTTATTCTGATGTGTGGGGCCATGCTCAGTAAATCTTTAATCCAATTTTCTGTTGATGGGCAGGGCTGTATTCCCTCCCTGCTTTTTGACCTGAGGCCAAACTATGGTGGAGGTGATGAAGATAAGAGTGACTTCTTTCAAAAGTGCCCATGCAGGCAAGTGCTGCGTGCAATGCCCCCAGCCCTGCAGCAGGACATCACCGACCCATGCCTTCACCAGGCGTTCTTGGGCACTCACAGGCAAGTCTGGGTCACTCTTCTGGGGTCACCTCCCCTCTCTCCTGGCTTCTGGTGCACATAAGGTTTGGTTTGTGCCCTCCAACAGTCTGTGTCTTGGTCCTGTTTAAGTTCTGGCGTCTCTGTGGTGGGGTTAACGGTGACCTCATCCAAGAGTGCTTATGCCATACCCAGGTCTACTGCACCCAGAGCCCCTGCCCCCACGGCAGTCCACTGCCCACCCGTGTCTCCATGGGAGACACTCACACACAGTTCTGTCTCAGTCTCTGTTGGGTCTCTGGCTCCCGGTGAGCCCGAGGTCATTGGAGCTTTCTGGTAGGTGTGGGGTTTGATTCTCAATGTGACTGTGCCCCTCCTATCACCTTCCTGGACTTTTCCTTTGCCTTTGGAAGCAGGTTGTCTCCTCAAAGTCACGCCAGCGCCACACAGCCACCTCGCATGCTTTTATTTCATATGAAATTACAAGGGTTTCAGGAGAGATGTGCGAGGAGGCGGGGGCAGAGATCAAACCATGTATTTTCTGTTTCACAATGTGAGTTAAAGATTAATCCTTTTCTTATTGACATGTAGGTTTTATGACTGCCCAGCACCATTTATATATTTATTATCCTTTCTCTATTGCCCTCCAATAATATCTTTGTCATGATTCAAATGACTGCGTGTATTGAGTTTATATTTGTGCTCTTAATTCTCTTCAGTAGCAAGTTTCTCTATCTTTGCACAAATAACACATCTTTTAATCATTCAAGTTTAATCATAAGTCTTGATATCCAACACATAAATCTTTCAGCTTTTAAACTTCTTCCAGCTTGTCTTGGGACTAAAATTCTGCATTAATTTGAAAATAAGCTGATCAGTTTGCACCTGTGAATAAACACACGTCTGGTGGCTTTTTAAAGTAAGGATTTTGTCAATTAAATCAACTCCTAGAAAATTGGCGTCCTTGTAACAGCTAATCATCTAATCCAACAAAATACATTGCTGTACTTATTCATATCTGCTTTAACTGCTCTCATTACTGTTTTAAACTTTCCACTATAGAAGGCTTGTGCATTTTATATTACTTTTACTCCTAGATATCTGATGTTTAATGATGTAATTGTAATGTCTAATTTTAATTTCATTTTATAATTGTCAGTGTTACAGAGGAGTAAAATTGTATTTTCCATATTTAATTCACTCAAGCAATTGTGCTAAATTTGCTGTTTAATTCCAATTGTTTGTAAAGTTTTTAGAATTTTGCTCAGTTGTGACTGACTCTTAGCAACCCCATGGACTGTGTAGCTCACCAGGCTCCTCCATCCATGGGATTTTCCAGGCAAGAGTACTGGAGTGGGGTGCCATTGCCTTCTCTTAGAATTTCTACACACAATCTTTTTCTTGGAAAATAATGACAAGTTTTACTTCTCCCTTGCAAACCTTACATATTTTATTTATTTAACTTGCCTTATTTTACTTCTAGAGACCTACATTGTGGTCATCCAATTTAAAAGAAAAATTTTTAATGTTTCACTAATAAACATGTTCATTGCTATAGGTTCCATTTATTCCTTGCTAAAGAATGTTGAACCTTATCACATAATTTTTCTGTATTTAATGAGATAATCATATTATTTTTCTCTTCTATACTGTCACAACTTAGATTTGCTTTATATAAAACTGTTTAATATGTGACCTTAGCATCTGACTATTTTGCTCGATACTAAGTTTAGTCATTCACATTATTGCTTGTAACTGGAGACGTTCATTTTCATTGTTGAAGAGAATTCCATTATATGATTTTATCACCAATTATTCATCCATTTGATATTTGATGGATATTTGATGTTTTTTGCAGTCTGGAGGAAATCAAGCTATCCACCTATCTCACTCCTCAGAACAGATTCTCATAGGGAAGAAGCCCTAAATTACACTCCGGCATTGCTGCTAATTACTGTGAGGACTGTAGTTGTATCCATCATGCCTGCCTGCGATGATAGCATGCCTTCCATACCATACTAACACCCCCTCCCAACAACACTATGCACCCCTATGTCCTACCATCAATTTCGGTTAAGAATGTCATGGAGATTCCCAAAGATGCTGCTGCCTCTCCCTTGCGGCATTTCTCCCACTGTCTCGGTGACATGAGCATCCTCATGGAGCCCCTGAGAAACCTGCTAGGATGCTACATCTTCTCCTTACCTTAAAAACACATTCTTCATTTCTACCTTTCTGGTTTTTGATCCCATCTCCAATAATATCCTGAAGTAGTAGGGCAGCTCCATCTGACTTTCATATTCAAGCTTCAAGGAACCATCCAAGAAGTGTCCTAGGATTAGCTGCAGGGAGTTCAAGGAAGGTGGTTGAGCCCAAGTCCTGGGGTAGTGCTGCTGGGCAAATGAGTTCCCCCCATGGAGTCTCATGTTTTCTTGTGCTTCTGCCAAAATGCACTCCAACATGGGGCCTCCCAGGTCCAGCTAATATAGTAACTCAGGGGCAAATACTTCTGTGTTCCAGTTATTCCTCCTAGGCAGGGACTGGGTTTGCCTGCTCAGCTTGTGCTGAGATTGGAATGTAACTGTCAGAGGCAGTGAGGGTGGTGATAGTGGGTCTAAAGTCATCCTGTGAAGCACTTCTTGGGCAAGGGCTCCGTGGGGTCTGCAAGCACAGGAAGTCTGTGCTGCTCTGCAAAGTGGGAGGATGTTACTTCTCTTGGCCCCAGAAACTTCAGAGGCATCTACGAGCCCACGTTCTGAGCATACACCCAATCTCAGGTCTCAGATTCCTTTAGTTCCCCTTAGAGCCGACAACGTAGGACACCTGGTAAGGCTGTGTGTTCATTCATTCCCCTTTTCAGCTCTGCGATGTTAGCAGTTAGATGCTGGACCCTTGTACCGGAAGAAGACAAGGGGGTGCACAAACACTGCCTTGAAGACCCTTTGAATCTCAGAAGTGAAGCTTTCAAAGAAGCTAACAAAAGCTAAATTTTAAAGACCATTTTTTCCCATTCAGTTCAAAAGCCAGCACAAGTATACAACTTGTTACTTTCCTTTCTAACTATATCTTAACCTAATCTCCCACTGATGACAGCACTAATGTGATGGGGCCACATGCGCCATCCACACACAGTCAGATGTGTGTTCTCATTTCCATCTGTGCCGTGAGTGATCCACCTGTAAAACCCCACCTTGAATATCTGTTTCCTAGGGTTCCTTTTGATGCCAAATGTACTAGTTTGGGATCCCTCCAAGCAGAGCCATGAGACTAAAGTTCACCAGCTAGTGCTTTACTTGGAAAATGATACCAGGAAGCAGAAATGAGCAACCAGAGGATGAAACAAGGAAAGAGGGACAACCAAGAAAGGGCGCTGGGTCACACCTAGCCCTTACGTGGATTCCGGAGCGCAGGAATCTTACTGCCTTTAATTCACTACTGAAGAGCAGGTTTCCAAAGTCCAATCAAAAGTAAGAGGGTTACCAGATTCCTCCTTCCTCTTGGGAGACTATGGAACCTCTGTCCCTTTGAGCCTGCCCACACTGCAGTGAAAGGATGCAGACCTCTAAACCTTGGGCAACCTGTCTGACTTCATTCTCTCCCTGCTTCCTGACTCAGTGGTTACTGACTTGCTAGGTCTCTGATGCACCTTGGCGGTACCTTGCCACATTCTCTAGTTGCTTTGAGTGGATGAAATGGTCCAAATTACTTACCCATCCATATCACACAAACAAAATCATCTTTTAAACAAAAGTCATGAACCAATAAACTACAACATGAATCACAAATGGTTAGTAAGCATTTAAAAGACACTGGGATGACCCAGAGGGATGGTATGGGGAGGGAGGTGGGAGGGGGCTTCAGGATGGGGAACATGTGTACACCCACGGTGGATTCATGTTGATGTATGGCAAAACCAATACGATACTGTAATGTAATTAGCCTGTAATTAAAATAAATAAATTTGTATTAAAATAAATAAATGGAGATTTAAAAAAAGACATCAGCTTCCTAATTATAAAAACTTTTCAATTAAAAATGATATGATTTCAAATGTTAAGGTACAAAGATGAAATAAACTGATGGAAGTTATTGGGGAAGCTATTTAGAAACTTTTCTGAAAGTTTCTGCTTGACACTCACTAGTGGTATCTGAGGGGACCCAATAACTTCTGTCAGTGTATTTTGGCAATTGATAGAATTTTGGCAGTATTAACAAGAATGGTGTTATTTTCATATATATTGACACATTAACTCCACTTCTAAGTAACTTATTTATTCTAATGAAATAATCTAAAATGTTGACAGGCATTTAAACCAAATATATTTAACTTAGGGTTATTTTTAATTAAGAAAATATTTAAAATTATCTATAATATGTGTGCTTGTTGGTCACTCAGTCATGTCCAATTTTTTGCAGTCTCATGGACTGTAGCCCACCAGGCTCCTCTGTCCATGGGATTCTCCAGGCAAGAATACTGGAGTGGGTTGCCATTTCATTCTCCAGGGAATTCTCAAGATGCAGGGATCAATAATGAAATCATGATATATCAAAGAAATAAAATGCAATCTTAAAAAATTACATTCAATTTAATTTCCCTCTGCAGGGAAAAATGCCTTTAAATACCACTAAGCCAAAGCAAAATTTAAAACATATACAATATGAATTTAATTAGGATAAAAAATGCCTAAGGATAACTCTTCAAAAAATATTCCAGATGTTGAAACTGGTTTCTTGGGTATGGAGTTATAGATATTTTCTTTTTTCTTTTTTTATTTTTTTAATTTTACTTTACAATACTCTATTGGCTTTGCCATACATCAACATGAATTAGATATTTTCTTTTCCACATTTTTATAGCTTAAATTGCGTCTCAAGAGTGGACAATTCTTTTACCGTCAGAAATAACAAGAGAAAATAAAGAGAAAGTAGCTTCTATATTAGAATTAATAAAAGTAAATTATTAGAATTAATAAAAGTAAATTATTTATCCAGAATAAGATAGAGAATGAAGGTTGATTTAATTTTCAGATAATTAAATATTTATGATACGTCTACTCCAAATAGAGTGCCTTTCAGGAATACATAATAAATCTAATATCAAAACTGCACAAACAAATCAGCTTTTCACTTACAATTCATAAGCAACTTCAGCTGTTACACTCTTTGAACTCACAATTAGGAACCTCGATTGTCATTCCATCAAAGTGTCTTAATCTCCTAACCTGTCTCTTGTTTCCCTAAAGGGGTGCTGGCTTATTCTTTAAGCCCCCAGCACTTTACATCTGATATTTTCATTAATTTTCTCCACATTTCATTTAAGGTAAACATTATTTCATGTACAAATAAATTAGCACTGTACTTTGCCAAATACTGCATCAAATCTTAGAGGTGGGACTTAAACACCCGTCTTGCCCCTTCCCCAGGCTGACCCTCTGGCTCCCGGCTGGAAATACTGGGGACCGGTAATTATTTGTTGGTTTTACATAATTTGTTTAGTCACTCGAGGACGACTGATTTGCATTTTCTCTCTTTTTATATTGATCTGTAACCGGTTCTGTCTTCTACCTAGTGGGTATTTGGGCACGAACTGGCCAGTGTCATTTTCCTGTCCTTTCAGGCAGGTTTCGCCCCCGGGCTTCTCTGGCAGCCGCCTCCGTCGCTATGGTGACCCCATGTCAGCTCTGACATCGAAGCATCAGCAGCTGTGCGGGGTCTCCCGGGCTCAATGCAGAGCTCAGCGCACTTGGCACCGCGGGCGGCAGGGCCTGGGCCGCGCTGCACGGGCCCTCTGTCCCTCCCCAGACAAGAGCCCACTTCCAAAGACAGACAGCCTGGCTACGATCCCAGCCATGAATGCCTTGAACTCAGCACTGGACTTGATTTCTCCTTTAACCAAGAGAGAGAAACAAAACAAAACAAAACACCCAACAGTACACACTGGTGTAGTGCTGTCTTCTGAATCTTGGAAACATCTCAGCAGAATTTACAATCTTTCATTTCCCGGGTGGCTAGGGGGCCTATTGTGATTTAACACCCAGGGAAATTCCCATAACCCCATCAGATCAACATAATATGGAATGCAGCACTGCAGTATATAGTTTTAAAATTATGTAAGAACATATAAATAGGAGCTTAGAATGTACTGTTAACTTTAAAAACTAAGATGTAAAATCGTTTGCAAACTCAAAATACCACTANGTGTATCCTGTCTCTTATACACATCTCATAATATGGAATGCAGCACTGCAGTATATAGTTTTAAAATTATGTAAGAACATATAAATAGGAGCTTAGAATGTACTGTTAACTTTAAAAACTAAGATGTAAAATCGTTTGCAAACTCAAAATACCACTAAATGAAAATACTCATATGCAAGTAAAGATAAAAATATATACCAACAGGATTCGTAGAGGCTGGATATTCCATGATAGAAATTGGCAGATACTTTGTTTGGTATTGCACTTAAATTGAACGTAATTTTAAAATATGTCATAACATTTTATCAAACTGCAGTGGGCTCTCTAGAGCAAAAGAGAATAACTCTTTCAATGCAACAAACAAATTAGGTAAGAAAAACTTTCATTCTATTGCATTATGAAGCACAAAATCACATTTCAAAAAGAAAGCTACCTTTACATTTTTTCTTTCAAGAAAAGTGTAAGATATGACCTTTAAAGGACATCCTGAAAGAAGCCTTAAGAGTAAATGCTCTCAGCTGAGCTCCCTTCTGCCTCTCATGGGGCAGCTCACAGATGACCCAACCCAGTCCTGGGATATACCAGGTCCTTAATTACAGCTGGTAGTATTGCTTCCCTGGGAACACTACTTTTCATTTATTTTATCTTACAAAAAATTCTTGCAGCTAAAAATTTATATCTAATTGCATAGAAAGAATAAGAAAATACCTTTATAGAGCATTGACATCTGCTGAGTATCCTCCAATGAGCTTTACAGATAGTCTTTCATTTAATCATCACAGCAATCCCATAGGGTAGACACTGTTATCCTCATTGTATGGTTGAAGACACTGAGGCCAGAGAGGTTGAGTATTGTGTCCAAGGTCACACAGCTACAACGGGTTGGGTCCATCCCTTGACAGAACTGGTTTTCTCACCCTCCCTTTCCTCCTCTTCCATCTTTCTCCTTCCTCACACCTCGATAGGCACAGACAGACACACACACGTGAGAGTTGTTTTGCTCTAAGTAAATGTGATTATACAATAAATACTTATCATTTCTATTGCTTTGAAGATTTTCTTTTTTTAAATCTTTTTCTTTTTTTAAACTTAGAAGATATACCTGGGCCTAGAAAAACCCTGATTTTATTCAACTGGCCACACAAATCCCTATTTCTCAGCCAATCCTGAGAAAACTGAGGCTTCAAAGCAGCCTTACCCTAGTGACTCTCTTGATCTGAGTGGACCCAGTCATTCAAAGGGGAAAACAGGTTCTATGGTCAAGGAAGAGTTTATCTCTTCCCACACTGGACCATCCATCTTATAATTGAGAGACTTAAAGTGAAGCAAATTCTATGAGCAACAGAATAGAGCAACGAAAAGAACCTGTCACTGATGACACCGTTGAGCCACTGAGTCAACCAGCTAGTGCTTAGCTTCTGAACTCCTGCCTTGTGAGATCACAAGTGTCCTTGTGATGTAATTCAGTTTGACTTGGTCACTCTTTTACTTTCTGCTGAACTGATTCAACATGGAGAGGGTTTCTACAGGGCTTATTGTTACAAGTAGAATTGTTTGTTCAAAGGATATATGCAACAGTGTGCTCAGAGAAGGCAATGGCAACCCACTCCAGTACTCTTGCCTGGAAAATCCCATTGACAGAGAAGCCTGGTAGGCTGCAGTCCATGAGGTTGTGAAGAGTCAGACACGACTGAGCGGCTTCACTTTCTCTTTTCACTTTCATGCATTGGAGAAGGAAATGGCAACCCACTCCAGTGTTCTTGCCTGGAGAATCCCATGGACAGGGGAGCCTGGTGGGCTGCCGTCTATGGGGTCGCACAGAGTCGGACACAAGCAACTTAGCAGTAGCAGCAGCCGCTGTTCTTGCCTGGAGAATTCCAGGGAAGTGGGATCCTGGTGGGCTGCCGTCTATGGGGTCTCACAACATTGGACATGACTGAAGCAACTTAGCAGCAGCAGTAGCAGCAGCAGCAGCTAGTAAATACTTGACACATTCATGGAGGTAGAGGTGGGGAGCACAGGAAAGTTTCGAGGGGAAATCCCTGATTTGCAACATTTGTTAATTTCTATAAGTACTCCCACCACAGCTACCAACATGGTGTCAGTGGGGAAAAGATGTGCACACTTAGTTCTTGGCCTCCTATGACACTTCACTGATTTATCTGCCAATTGCTGCTATAGGATAGTATGCACTTGAAGGTATCTATCAGGGGTTTCCAAACTCCAGGATCTAATGCCTCTTGATCTGAGGTGGAGCTGAGGTAATGATAATAGAAATGAAGTACACAGTAAATGTAATACACTTGAATCATCCCAAAACCACCTGCCACCACTCTCATCAGTGGGAAAACTGTCTTCCATGAAATCAAAAGACTGGGAACCACTGCTCTCATAACACTGATTTAAAATGTTGCATTTGCTGAATATTAAAAATTCTGTATTTACATGGGCATATCCTACTGATCTGTTTTCAATTCTTACGTAATCATGCAGTTTTAGTTGCCTTAGTTGCATTGTATGTTTGATTTCTGGTGGGATAAACTTCAACAGTACATGATTCAAGATCTTCCAAATGCTCAAGCTGGGTTTAGAAAAGGCAGAGGAACCAGAGATTGGGGATGGACGGGGAAGGCTGGCTTGCTGCAGTCCATGGGGTGGCAAAGAGAGGGACACAACTGAGTAACTGAACTGAACTGAAACTGTGCTGAGTGAACATTGCTTCACTGCTGATCTTCTTCAAACTGTCCCTTGGCTAATCCTGCACATGACTATTCCAGATTAACTTCAAAATCAGCTTGTCAAGTTCTTTGAAAAGTATCTCAAGATTTTTGTTTTACAGAGCTGTTTCAGGTTAATTGACATGCTTATTATAATAAATCTTCCTTACTGTGAACGTGGTTTCTATTTATTTTTATTTTTTTCACAAATTGTATGTTTCTCGCACATATCTTATGTAACCCACATTTATTCTAAAAATTTTATAGTTTGAATCGTTATTGTAAATTGAATTATTTTGTATTATTTATAATTGTGCATTGTTACTATAGAGGCAAACAAGTGATATTACATTTTCATCCTTTCTCTATCTCTTTTTGGTTGTGTCTTGAGAATGCTGCATAAACACAGCATCTGTCATTTCATTTTTTTAACCTCATGATTTTGCTATTGTATTACATTATCTTGAAAGTGAAAGTGAGAGTCGCTCAGTCGTGTCCAACTCTTTGTGACTCCATGGACTGAATAGTCCATGGAATTCTCCAGGCCAGAATATTGAAGTGGGTAGCCTTTTCTTTCTCCAACCCAGGTCTCCTGCATTGCAGGCAGATTCTTTACCAGCTGAGCCACAAGGGAAGCCCTACATTGTCTTAAACCTCCAGAACACAGATGAATAGTAGCATTAATATTTCACATTTTTGTATTCTCTGACTTCACAGAATCAATTCTAAAGTTTTACCATTAAGAATGATGTTGCAAAAATTAAACAAATTGATGATCCTTTAATTTTCCAGTAGGTCCACATGCTTTTTAGGTTATAGATTTTCTTTCTGTCGAAAGGTTATTTATAATTTTGTTAGAAATGAGTCTTGAAGTTTTATGTACTATTTGGGCATCTGACAACATATGAACATTTTTTTTTCATCTCTTGGCCTAATATTTTAAAGTTCAGTTTGCAAGGTACCTTATTAATGCAAAGCAATACTCTATACATTTTTGTTTCTTTTTTTAAAATTATTTATTTATTTATGCTAATAAAATATTATATATATATATCTTTAAATTAAACATTTCTTATTTATTTATTAATTTGCCAAGCAGCGTTGTAAATTTTCCACATATATTTACTCATTTACCTCAAACAAAACTTAATGAGGTAGCTGCAACTATAATAACTGCTTTACAAACAACCCAAAAGAGCAGAGAGTCTGAGTAACTTAATCAAGGTCGTACAGGTAAAACCTGGCAGACATATGATTCAAACTGAGGCAGTCTGGTTCCAGAGCCCACAGATTTAACCATACTATTTAGCCTCTTATTAATATAAATTACACAAATATATTTCTTAGTATTGGATCACAAAAAACTGTGGAAAATTCTGAAAGAGATGGGAATACCAGACCACCTGACCTCTCTCTTGAGAAACCTGTATGCAGGTCAGGAAGCAACAGTTAGAACTGGACATGTAACAACAGACTGGTTCCAAATAGAACTGGACATGTAACAACAGACTGGTTCCAAATAGGAAAAGGAGTATATCAAGGCTCTATATTGTCACTCTGCTTATTTAACTTATATGCAGAGTACATCATGAGGAATGCTGGGCTGGAGGAAGCACAAGCTGGAATCAAGTTTTCTGGAAGAAATATCAATAACCTCAGATATGCAGATGACACCACCCTTTATGGAAGAAAGTGAAGAAGAACTAAACAGCCTCTTGATGAAAGTGAAAGAGGAGAGTGAAAAAGTTGGCTTAAAGGTCAACATTCAGAAAACTGAGATCATGGCATCCAGCCCCATCACTTCATGGCAAACAGATGGGGAAATAGTGGAAACAGTGACAGACTTCGTTTTTCTGGGGCTCCAAAATCACCATAGATTGTGATTGCAGCCATGAAGATAAAAGACACTCCTTGGAAGGAAAGTTATGACCAACCTAGACAGCATATTAAAAAGCAGAGACATTACTTTGTCAACAAAAATCCCTCTAGTCAAGACTATGTTTTTTCCAGTAGCCATGTATGGATGTAGGAGTTGGACTATAAAGAAAGCTGAGCTACAAATGATGCTTTGAACTGTGGTGTATGAGAAGACTCTTGAGAGTCCCTTGGACCACAAGGAGATCCAACTAGTCCATCCTAAAGATCAGTCCTGGGTGTTCATTGGTGGGACTGATGCTGAAGCTGAAACTCCAATACTTTGGCCACCTGATGTGAAGAGCTGACTCATTGGAAAAGACTCTGATGCTGGGAAATATTGAAATCAGGAGAATAAGGGGATCACAGAGGATGAGATGGTTGGATGGCATCACTGACTCAATGGACACAAGTTTGGGTGGACTCCGGGAGTTGGTGATGGACAGGGTGGCCTGGTGGACTGCAGTTCATGGGGTCACAAAGACTCAGACATGACTGAGCGACTAAACTGAACTGAAGAGCTTTCTTTGTGGTCCAGCTCTCACATCCACACATAACTATTGGAAAAACCAAAGGTTTGACTAGATGGATCTTTGCTGGCAAAGTAACGTCGATGTTTTTTAATATGCTGTCTAGTTTCATCATACATTTTCTTCCAAGCAGCAAGTGTCTTTTAATTTCATGGCTGCAGTCACCATCTGCAGTGATTTTGGAGTCCAAGAAAATAGTCTTTTACTGTTTCCACTGTTTCCTCATCTATTTGCCTTGAAGTGATGGGACCAGATGCCATGAACTTAGTTTTTTGAATGTTGAGTTTTAAGTCAGCTTTTTCACTCTCCTCTTTCACTTTCATCAAGAAGCTTTTCAGTTCCTCTTTGCTTTCTGCCAGAAGGGTGGTGTCATCCTCATATCTGAGGTTATTGGTATTTCTCCTGGCAATCCAGAATCCAGTTTGTGTTTCATCCAGCCCACCATTTTGCATGATGTACTCTGCATAAAATATAAATAAGCAGAGTGACAATATGCAGACTTTTACTCCTTTCCCGATTTGCAACCAGTCCATGGTTCCATGTCTGGTTCTAACTGTTGCTTCTTGACCTGCATACAAATGTCCCAGGAAGTAGGTAAGACGGTATGGTATTTCCATATCTTTAAGAATTTTCCCCAGTTTGTTGTGATCCACAGTCAAAGGCTTTGACATAGTCAATAAAGCAGAAGTAAATGTTTTTCTGGAACTCTGTTGCTTTTTCGATATTCCAATTGATGTTGGCAATTGATCTCTGTTCTTCTTCCTTTTCTAAATCCAGCTCAAACATCTGAAAATTCTTGGTTTGTGTACTGTTGAAGCCTCACTTGGAGAATTTTGAGCATTACTTTACTAGTGTGTGAGATGAGTGCAACTGTGTGGTAGTTTGAACATTCTTTTGCATTGCCTTTCTTTGGGATTGGAATGAAAACTGACCTTTTCCAGTCCTGTGGCCATTGCTGAGTTTTCCAAATTTGCTGGCATATTGAGTATAGCACTTCAGCAACATTATAATATTTTAGAACATGAAATAGCTCAACTGAAATTCCATCACCTCCACTAGCTTTGTTCCTAGTGCCTACTTCCTAAGCCCTACTTGACTTCACATTCCAGGATGTCTGGCTCCAGGCATGATCACACCATCGTGGTTTATGGATTGTGGATATCTTTTTTGAATAGTTCTTCTGTGAATTCTTGCCACTTCTTCTTAATCTGCTTCTACTAGGTTCAAAATATTTCTGTCCTTTATTGAGCACATCTTTGCATGAAATGTTCCCTTGGTATCTCTAATGTTCTTGAAGAGATCTCTAGTCTTTCCCTTTCTATTGTTTTCCTCTAGGAAACTTAATTCATTTGCAGGTTATATTTGTTTATGGTCTATTTCAACTGAGTATCCTTTTAAAAAAAAAAGTCAATGTATGGCAAAACCAATACAGAATTGTAAAGTAAAATAAAGTAAAAATAAAATTAAAAAATAAAAAAGTCCTCTTTTATGCTCTTCTCATTGTGAGTTTTTCAAATTTTATAGAATATTTCATATACACAAAAATATATATTTAAAATATTATGATGTAGAACTACACACACCATCTAAATTGAGAAATAAAAAACATTAAAGAAAAAATTAACCCCCCTTGCCATCTGTTCAACCGCACGACTTTCTCTGAACTGCAAAGAACCACTCTCTTGAATTTGGTGATTACCCCTATCTTTTTGAAAAGCTATGACCCATTGCTCCCAAGGCACTACACATTTTTGGTGTCCTATCTAGTCAGCTGTGGCAGCTACTCAGCCCTATCACAAATACGATAGTCTGGGTGGGCTTAAACTGCAAAAATTTATCTTCTCACAGTTCTGGAGACTGGACATCCAAGACCAAAATGCTTGCAGACAGCACCTTCTTGCTGTGTCCTCTTCACATGGACTTTCCTCGGTGTGTAGGCATGGTGGGATGAAGTGGGGGGCGGGGGAGAGAAAGGAAGAAAAGGAAAGAGGGAAAGACTTTCTTCACTTATAATACCACTAACCTTATCCTATTAGGCCATCACACTTCTGTCCTCACTTAACCTTGATTTCCTCCTAAAAATTGTATCTCCAAACACAGTCATGTTGGGAGTTCTAGTTTCAGCATATAAATTTTGGGAGGACACAGTTCAATCCATAGTACCTCCTATATCACTGTCTTTTTAGTTTGTTCTTTTTATATCACTAAATTCCCCCAATTGGGCCCCATCTTTAAATATGCTTTTTCTTTGCCTTTATTCACAGTCTTTATAATTCTACTTCCTATCTTGCCTCTATTACCATCTATGTATTTTGATGTCACTGTGCAGTCTTCCTGCACAAACCTGACCCACCCACTCCATCTTCTCCATTACAGGCAATGACCATTTAAGTCCTCTGGTTACTCCAGTCAAACATAGGAGTTACTCTACACTCCTTTCTTTTTAATGCTGTATTCTGTGTAATTGACCTCTGTGTCTGTTTTTGTGCTATACCATACTGTTTGTTGTATACTCTCTGAAGTCAAGAAGGGTGTAATTCCCTCAGCACTTCTTTCTCAAGATTGTTTTGGCTATTCGTGGTCCTTTGTGTTTCCACACAAGTTTTAAAATTGTTCTGGCTCTGTGAAAAGTTTTGCAGGGGTTGCATTGAATCTATAGATTGCACTGGATAGTATGGTCATTTTAACAATACTGATTCTTCAAATCTAAGGAAACAATATATCCTTCTGTTTATATTGTCTTCAATTTCTTTCATCAACATCTTACAGTTTTCAGAGTACAGTTCTTGTGCTTCCTTTAGTTCAGTTCAGTTCAGTCACTCAGTTGTGTCCGACTCTTTGCGATCCCATGAATCGCAGCACGCCAGGCCTCCCTGTCCATCACCAACTCCCGGAGTTCACTCAGACTCACGTCCATCGAGTCAGTGATGCCATCCAGCCATCTCATCCTCTGTCGTCCCCTTCTCCTCCTGCCCCCAATCCCTCCCAGGATCAGGGTCTTTTCCAATGAGTCAGCTCTTCACATCAGGTGGCCAAAGTATTGAGTTTCAGCTTTAGCATCATTCCTTCCAATGAACACTCAGGACTGATCTCCTTTAGGTAGCTTTATTCCTAGGTATTTTTTTTCTTTTTGCTATGATGGTAAATGGGATTGTTTCCTTAATTTCTCTTTCTAATATTTTATTTTTAGTGCATAGAAATGCAACATATTTCTGTATATTAATTTTGTATTTTGCGACTTTATTGAATTCATTGATGAATTCTCTGTTTTCTGGTAGCATCTTTAGGATCTTCTATTCGTAATATCATGTTAACTGCACAGTGACAGTTTAACTTCCTCCTTTTCAATCTGTATTCCCTTTAATTCTTTTTCTTCTCTGATTGCTATAGCTATGACTTCCAATAAACTATGTTGAATAAAAGTGCTGAGAGTGTGCATCATTTTCTTGCTCATCATCTCAGAGGAAATGCTTTCAACTTTTGGCCGTTGAGTATGATGTTAGCTGTGGGTTTGTCATAAATGGCCTGTATTGTGTTGACATATGTTCGCTATATGCCTACTTTCTGGAAAGTTGTTTTTTTTTTTTTTTTAATGAACGGATGTTAAAATCTACCAACGTTTTTTCTGCATCTGTTGAAATGATCACATGGTTTTTATTTTTCAGTTCATTGATGTAGTTTATCACATTGACTGATTTAAGGGTATTGAAAGTTCCTCACATCTCTGTAATAAATTTCACTTGATCGTGGTGTATGATCCTTTTAATATATTGTCAGATTCAGTTTGCTAGTATTTTGTTGTGGGTTTTTGCATCTACTGTCATCAGTGATATTGACCTATAATTTTCTTTTTTGTGTGATATCTTTGCCTGGTTTTGGTATCAGGGTAATGTTGGCTTCATAGAATCAGCTTCAGAAAGATAAGCATTGTACGTGCTCAGTGGCTCAGTTGGGTCCAACTCTTTGTGACATTTTGGACTGTAGCCTGCCAGGCTCCTTTGCCCATGGGATTTTTCTTGCAAGAATATTGGAGTGGGTTGCCATTTCCTCTTCAGAGGATCATCCCAACCTAGGAATCGAACCCGCATCTCCTGCATCTCCCACGTTGCAGGTGGGTTCTTCACCTGCTGAGCCATCAGGGCGCTGGCTCTCCTCTAAATGTTTGGTGGGATTCACCTGTGAAGTCATCTGGTCCTGGACTTTTGCTTGTTGGAAGTTTTTTAATTACTGATTTAATTTTATTACTGGTAATTGATCTGTTCATATTTTCTATTTCTTCCTGGTTCAGTTTTGGGAGATTGTTCCTTTCCAAGAATTTGTCCATTTCTTCTAGGTAGTCCACTTTATCAGAGAAGGCAATGGCACCCACTCCAGTACTGTTGCCTGGAAAATCCCATGGACGGAGGAGCCTGGAAGGCTGCAGTCCATGCGGTCGCTGAGAATTGGACACGACTCAGCATTCACTTTCATGCATTGAAGAAGGAAATGGCAACCCACTCCAGTGATCTTGCCTGGAGAATCCCAGGGANGCCTGGAAAATCTCATGGACGGAGGAGCCTGGAAGGCTGCAGTCCATGCGGTCGCTGAGAATTGGACACGACTCAGCATTCACTTTCATGCATTGAAGAAGGAAATGGCAACCCACTCCAGTGATCTTGCCTGGAGAATCCCAGGGATGGCGGAGCCTGGTGGGCTGCCATCTACGGGGTCGCACAGAGTCGAACATGACTGAAGCGATTTAGCAGCAGCAGCAGCAGCAGCAGTCCATTTTATTGATGTGTAGGTGCTTGTAGCATTTTTATGAAGCTTTGTATTTCTGTGGTGTCTATATAACTTTTCCTTTTTTTTTTATGATTTATTGATTTGGGCCCTCTCCCTTTTTATCTCAATGAGTCTAGCTATAGGTTTATCAACTTTGGTTATCTTTTCAAAGAATCAGCCTTTAGTTTCATTGAATGTTTCTAATTTTTTAGTTTATATTTAATTTATTTCTGCTCTGATCTTTATGATTTTCTTTCTTCTATTAACTTTGGGTTTTGTTTGTTCTTATTTTTCTAGTTCGCTTAGGTATAAAGTTCAGGTTGTTTATTTGAGATTTTCCTTATTTCCTGAGATAAGCTTTTATTGCTATGAACTTCCCTCCTAGAAATGCTTTTGCTACATCCCGTAGGTTTTGTGTCACCATGTTTTTGTTTTCATTTCTCTCTGGGTCTTTTTTATTTCTTCTTTAATATCTTAAGTGATCCATTGGTTGTTTAGAAGCATGTTCTTTAGCCTCCATGTGTTGTGGGGTTTTGCTGCTTTTTCTTTTTTCTTTTTTATATCTAGTCTTAGAGTGTGTGGTTGGAAAAGATACTTGATACAATTTCAATTTTCTTACAGTTACTGTGGCTTGTTTTGTGGCCCATTGTGTGATATATCCTGGAGAATGTTCCATGTGAACTTGAAAAGAATGTGTGTTCTCCTGTTTTTAGATAGAATGCTCTATATATCAAGCAAGTCCATTTAGTCTAGTGTGCTATGTAAGGCCTGTGTTCTCTTACGGATTTTCTCTCTGATGAAAGGGGGGTGTTAAAATGCTCTACTATTATTGAGTTAACATTGATTTCTCCTTTTATGTCTGTTAGTAAGTGCATTATATATTGAGGTACTCTTATTTTGGATGCATGTATACTCTAATTGTTATAACTTCTTGGACTGATCCCTTGATCACTATGTAATGCCCTTTTTGCCTCTGGTAAAATCTTTACCCCATACCCAAGGTAAGAGAAACCCAAGTAAGATGGTAGGTGTTGCAAGAGTGCATCAGAGGGCAGNGTTATAACTTCTTGGACTGATCCCTTGATCACTATGTAATGCCCTTTTTGCCTCTGGTAAAATCTTTACCCCATACCCAAGGTAAGAGAAACCCAAGTAAGATGGTAGGTGTTGCAAGAGTGCATCAGAGGGCAGACACACTGAAACCATACTCACAGAAAACTAGTCCATCTAATCACACTAGGACCTCAGCCTTGTCTAACTCAATGAAACTAAGCCTTGCCCATGGGTCAACCCAAGATGGGCGGGTCATGGTGGAGCAGTCTGACAGAATGTGGTCCACTGGAGAAGGGAACAGCAAATCACTTCAGTGTTCTTGCCTTAAGAACCCCATGAACAGTATCAAAGGCAAAATGATAGGATACTGAAAGAGGAACTCCCCAGGTCAGTAGGTGCCCAACATGCTACTGGATATCAGTGGAGAAACAACTCCAGAAAGAATGAAAGGATGGAGACAAAGCAAAAGCAATACCCGCTATGGATGTGACTGGTGACAGAAACAGTAAAGAGCTGTAAAGAGCAATATTGCATAGGAACCTGGAATGTTATCCATGAATCAAGGCAAATTGGAAATGGTTGANACAACTCCAGAAAGAATGAAAGGATGGAGACAAAGCAAAAGCAATACCCGCTATGGATGTGACTGGTGACAGAAACAGTAAAGAGCTGTAAAGAGCAATATTGCATAGGAACCTGGAATGTTATCCATGAATCAAGGCAAATTGGAAATGGTTGAACAAGAGATCACAAGAGTGAATGTCAACATTCTAGGAATCAGCGAACTAAAATGGACTGGAATGTGTGAATTTAACTCGGATGACCATTATATCTACTACAGTGGGCAGGAATCCCTTAGAAGAAATGGAGCCATCATGGTCAACAAAAGAGTCCGAAATGCAGCACTTGAATGCAATCTCAAAAATGACAGAATGATCCCTGTACATTTCCAAGGCACACCATTCAATATCATGGTAATCCAAGTCTATGCCCCAACCAGTAAGGCTGAAGAAGCTGAAGTTGAACGATTCTATGAAGACCTACAAGACCTTTTAGAACTANCCACCTCATGAGATGAGTTGACTCATTGGAAAGGACTCTGATGCTGGGAAGGATTGAGGGCAGGAGGAGAAGGGGATGACCGAGAATGTAATGGCTGGATGGCATCACGGACTTGATGAACGTGAGTCTGAGTGAACTCCGGGAGATGGTGATGGACAAGGAGGCCTGGCGTACTGCGATTCATGGGGTTGCAAAGAGTCGGACACGACTGAGCGACTGAACTGAGGAGACATCCTATGCCTCTCAGCAGTGCATTGCCTTCCCTTCACTTAGGCTGTATGCTCCAGGGATTCCCCCTGAGAGGACTGCGTGGTTCCTTCTGTTGTGGCGGCCTGACTGTGAGGGCAGTCTACTAGTCCTGGTTGGCTCCTGTTTTGGTTAGTTGCCCGGCCCTGCCTTGTGTGAATGCTGCTGGCTGCTGTTCACTGGGGCCTGGTCACAAGACTGTTTGTAGAACTGTAGGGGATCCCAGGGCTAGTGCTGGCTTTCTGGTGGGTGGAGTTAGGGTCCCAAAGCCCTCAGAGCTGTTGCCCACCCACTGGCAGGGGAGGCCAGGCCCTGGGGTTATTGTCAAACTGCTAATAGGCACAGCTGCTTCCTGTGTTCTGGCTGCAGGGCACAGGAATCCCAGAACTTGTTTCAGATAATTTGGTGGGTGGAGGTGGTTTCTGACACATTTGGATATGGTGTCCATGCTGTCCTGAAACATGTTCACCTGCTACTGGGCAGAACCAGGGCCCTGATGGTCTCAGGGTAGAGTCCAACTCACTGCAGGCAGGCTGAATCCACAGGCTTTGGGACTGTAGTGTTCCTGCTACTGGTGTCTGTTCCCTGGTGAGTGAGGGTAGTCTAAAAGGTAGTGCAGGCTTCCAGGGAAGAAGTGCTGGTACCTGTCCACTGGTGGGTAGAACTGTCTTGGCCCTCTAGCGGGCAAGGCTACGTCTAGGGTCATGTCCAGAGATGGCTGTTGGCTCAGGAAATCCTTAGACAGCCTGTTGGTTGACACTGCCTCACCAAGTTAACTGTTTGTCCTGAGATGTTGGTGTCTACAGGCTGCTGGGTGGGGCAAGGTCTAGTGCTAATATACCAGGACGGCGGCCGCCATCAGCAGTGTTCCTGTGGTTTAACGTTCCCAAGTATGTTTCCCACCAGTGTCCGTGTCCTCAGGATGAGCAACAGTCAAACCCTTCCTCTTTAGGAAACTCCAAAATCAACAGACATGTTTGGCCCAGAATCTTATCAAATCACTGCTTTTATCCTGGGTCCTGGGGCATGTGAGATTTTTGTGTGCATGCCTTTGAAGAGTGAAATTTCTATTTCCCCCAGTCCTGTGGAGCTCCTGAAATTAAGCCCCACTGGCCTTCAGGGCCAGAGGCTCTGGGAGCTTATCTTCCTACTGCCATACCCCTGGGCTGGGGACTCTGATGTGGGGCTCAGGACTCTCCTTCCTATGGAAGAACCTCTGCAATATTCTCTAGTGTATGGGTCACCCACCTGGCAGGTACGGGATTTGATTATATCACAAGTTCACCCCTTCTCCCAGTCTCATTGTGGTTCCTCTTTATGTCTATATCTGCAGAAAACCTTTTCTGGTAAGTTCTAGTCTTATTCATCCATAGTTGTCCTGCAGGTCACTGTGAGTTTAATGTACTGATGAGAGGAGGTGAGTTCAGAGTCTATGTGCCATCTCAGCCAGTCTTCCTGATGACATTCTTAGAGAAACTTCCTTCTGCTTCAAGTTTGAAGCAGTAGGCACTAGCTTTCAGCTCCCTTGAATTCCCTGCATCCTGATTTTACAAAATTAAGCTTCACAATTTGTATTTAAGGTTGTATTATAGCTAGTTCTTCATTTTATTAAAAAGAAGTGTTTTTTTCCCTGTATTTTCATTCTTTGTAATTTTAATTGGATTTTAGAGGGTGGGATGATTTGGGAGAATGGCATCGCCAGTCCAGTTTCAATGCATGATAGTGGATGCTTGGGGCTGGTGCACTGAGATGACCCAGAGGGATGGTACAGGGAGGGAGGAGGGAGGGGGGTTCAGGATGGGGAACACGTGTACACCCGTGGTGGATTCATGTTGATGTATGGCAAAACCAATACAATATTGTAAAGTAATTCATCTCCAATTAAAATAAATAAATTTACATTTTTAAAAAATGAGACAGAGCAAAAATGCCTAACTGTATCATATGGGTATGTAGTCTTTAGATGTTTCAATGCTAGGGAGTAATAAAAACAAAATGTAGGGTAGTAGTTGCTCTGTATGGTGTCAGGGAATGGGACTGGGAAAGAGTATGCAAGTTGATGCAATGATGTAAATAATACTCTAGTTTTTAAGTTGGCAGCTGGGTTCCCAGCTTGTCATCTTGTTGTCATGCTTCATTACTTACTTTATTTTGCATTTAATTTTAATCTACTATTATATAATTTAAAATTTCCCCTTCCATAATAAAGGATTAATTAGAAAGAAATTCACTGCTGAACAAAGAGGAAAAGCTCCTACCAGTTGAAAGTACAGAGCTTCCTCAACATGCAATGGGGTTGTTTGTTGTTGCTGTTTGTCACTAAGTCATTTTCAGTTATACTGCAACTCCATGGACTGTAGCCCACCAGTCTCCTCTGTCCATGGAATTTCCCAGGAAAGAATGCTGGAGTGGGTTGCCATTTCTTTCTCCAGGGGAATCTTCTCAACCCAGGGATTGAACCCACATCTCCTGCATTGGCAGGTGGATTCTTTACCACTGAGCCACCAGGGAAGCCCACTACAGTGGGGTTACATCCCAATAAATCCAATAAACTTTCAATCAATTGAAAATATTGTAAGTTGAAAATGCCTTTGATATATCTTAATTACAGAACATCATAGCTTGGCCATCTAGCTTAAGCATGCTCAGAGCCTTGGCCTACAGTTGGATAAAATCATTTAACACAAAGCCTATTTAATAACAAAGTGTTAATATCTCATATAACAATGAATACTGTATTGAAAGTGAAAAACAGTAGTTGTCTGGGCACAGAATGATTGTCACCCCGTGATCCTGGGCTGAGGGAGCTGCGACTACCACAGCTCAGTATTAGAAAGAGTATCAGACCACATCACCAGGGGAAAGATCGAACTTCAGAATGAATGTTTTCACTGAATACCCTACTGTAAAGTCGAAAAATCCTAAGTCAACCCACTGTAAGTCAGGGGTCATTGATTAGCCTATTACTGTGTCTTTATGGAGTTTCTAAGACGGTCCTGAGTTAACGGCCACCCTGGAAAGGACCCTGCTGTCGTCTCCCCACCCTCCCCCATGTTGGCTTTCTGTTCTCTTTTATCGTCAGGATTTTGGCTACTTTGTCTTATTTAGTAGTTGCCACCAAAGAATCAGGAAACAATAAGAAAAATCAAGTATTGCATAAATATAAATGGCTATCATGGAACTGAGTATTGCTGCTGCCCTCAGGGCATTAACGTGCCCTCCAGACATTGCTCCGTTATCTTCTGTGTTCCAGTGCTGCTGATGGCAAGTTCAATTCTATTTTGGTTCTTAATTCTTTTCTTGGAGACTATTTCTTCCTCAAGTTTTGCTACAATGCACGTGCATTGTTGCAAATTGGGCACGCTGGTATTTGGGTGTGTCTTTAGCCTAGAAACTCAGGTCCTTCAGTCCTGAGAAATTTCTTGACTCGTTACTTTTTATTTATTTTTTTTCTGTTTAATATATTTCTTCCTTTCTTTGAAATTTCTATTCTTCAGCTACTCGATGTCTCAGGAAATCTTCCCAGGTTCTGCTTTTGCATTTCTTTCTTTATGTTCTGTTGTCTTGGAGAGTTACTCTCTTCTGTCTTCCATCCTTTCTTTCAATTTTGTTGTCACATTTTTAACTTCTGTGAACTCTTTTTGTTCTTTGAATATCTTCTTTTTCATCTTTATTTTTCAATAGTATCTCTTTATGTGTTTCATGCCTTCATTAACTTTCTTATCTCTCAGAGGACATTAATGATAACCACTTTTGAAGTTTTGTTCTTTTAACTAGGACAATATGCCTACACATTCATGAAATATAGAGAAATTTCTCTCTCTCAGCTATTTTAGCCAGGTCACTATCTTAAAGCAGTTGTTATCCAATTTGTTGGTATCTCTTTACCCTTGTGAAAATAATATTGAGGATTCAATGAGATTTTTGTAAGAATAAAGAGTGGAAGAGAAAAGATAACTTGTTTCAGCAGAACACTAGAATCAAGAGGAGTCCAGCCCAAGGCAAGAACAGAAGGTATGGATGAAGTGTAGAGTACAGGTTGAAAATGACAGAAAATTGGAAAGATTAGCACAAACTCCATGTTGCCAGATCCTGCCATACAGTTACAGAACCAAGATCTCAGGAAGAATCATGGAAAAGTTTCATCTGGGGAGCAATATAATTTTAAAATAGCCTTTTTGGAAATCCCTTCTGCTTGCCATCTGGAAATGGAAAAGAAAAGAAACAAGTCTGGAAACAGCAAGATTAGATTGGGGACTCCTGAGGCAGTCCAAGGAAAGTGTAACATGGTCTTGAATAGAGCAACTGACAAGAGGGTTGAAAAGAAGTGAAAAAGTTTGTGAAATATTTAGAATATGAATCATCACAAGTGTGTGACAGATTAGATGGAGGGAGAAGGCAAGTGAGACACTGAGATGAGTCAAGAATATCCCCCATATTTTTGCCTTGAGCAAGTGAATAAGTTATAACTTTTCACTGAAACATGGAAAGAACACATTTAAGAGTTACTATTTATTTGTATGCAAAGATGTTCGTTATGTGAAAATATCTGAGTCAAAGTACTTTGGATTCCAAATCTCGATTATTACTTAATAAAGAATAAAAAATATGTATTAAACTCTTATTCAACCCCTGTTTTATACTGTGTACACACACACATTCATTTATTCCTCACAAAATCCTCATGAATTAAGGACTATTAATACTCCTATTTTATGCTTCTTTAAAAGAGGCACAGACTGGTTACGTAGACTTCCCAAGGACTCACAGCTTAGTGTTGGTGCAGGGGTGAGAAGAATCTGACTCTGGATGGCAGTGATAACTACTAAACTGCACTGTTCAATAATGTGCACACACGTGTGTTTTCTTAACAAATCTTATGTGTGCATGCTAGCTCGCTTCAGTCATGCCCAACTCTGTGTGCCAGACTCCTCTGTCCTTGGGATTTTCCAGGCAAGGATACTGGAGTGGGTTGCCATGCCCTCCTCCAGGGGATCTTCCCAACCCAGGGATCGAACCTGCCCCTCTCACGTCCTGCATTGGCAGGCATCTTCTTTACCACTAGCACCACCTGGGAAGCCCAAGTCTTGAGTTTGGAAGCAGATAAATTATTAGTGGAATCCATTTTCTCCACTGATAACTTATTTTCTATTCCCANGAACCTGCCCCTCTCACGTCCTGCATTGGCAGGCATCTTCTTTACCACTAGCACCACCTGGGAAGCCCAAGTCTTGAGTTTGGAAGCAGATAAATTATTAGTGGAATCCATTTTCTCCACTGATAACTTATTTTCTATTCCCATTTATTCAATCTTTTATTTATTGAGTAAGCATGTATTTATGAGCCCTTGAGTTAGATGAAAGTTCACATATGGAAAACCTCATTCATGCCCTCAAATTAGTCTAGTGGGGATGGGAGACAGGTGAAAGGGCAATGGCAACACAGTGTGACAAGGTGGGCTCAGAAGCCGTGAGAGCACAGAGGCAGGAAGCCTAAATCAGCCTGGACTGGGGCGGGGGAGTAGATACATGCTGAAGGAGACACACAAGAGCTGTCCTAATGCTAGAATAAGAGTCACACACATGCAGAAAGAGGAAGGAGAAGCTTGAATTTGGAGCCACCTGTATAAAA
This sequence comes from Neotragus pygmaeus, assembly GCA_006410875.1. NCBI lineage: Eukaryota > Metazoa > Chordata > Mammalia > Artiodactyla > Bovidae > Neotragus > Neotragus pygmaeus. Next base: position 483,087 of record SJYV01046692.1, on the reverse strand, counting down.
AAGTAACTGAGAGTCAAGCGGATCTGAGGATACTGTTTAGACCTTCACAAGCTCCTTCATGTCATAACACTCACAAAAATGTGAAGATGCTAATATGGCACCTGAGGACGTGAGGCTGCCTGCAGGTTAATAGATATATGGGTCGGAGCTCAAGACAACTTTGAGATGCATGATACTCTGGAGCATCATGACTGATACTTTTCTGAAAGAATCAATATGCACATTGCAAAGGCTCAGAATAAATGATGGGATTTGGGCAAAGAAGTGGAGAAATAAATATGTGTTTGCATATACAAGTATAAGATGCTTTCATTTAAGGTAAAACTAAACATTTTTGGGCAGGGAAAGAGAAAAATAGCTGAAGGGATGATGTAGGAAGAACACTTGTTATGATCTTCTCTTCCATTTTGAATTTTGGTTGGTGAGAAATATGACTTATCCTCATATGTAAACACAAAGTTCATACTTTGACAGGTTGGTGGGTTATAAAGAGCAGAGGATAGCATTCTGTTAAATTATACTACAAACATGGGCTCTTTTGCTATATTATGTCCTCTGACTATGGTCAAGCATAATGGCTTAGTTTACACAACTTAAATCAGTTACTTTTAAAATAATTCATCAAACTGTATAGTACAATTTCTTATAATGTTTGTCATGCTCATATTTATATGTTAATCCTAATAATCAAAGCTGAACAACCCCAGAGATTCCACAAATTGGACCACAGTGTGGAAAAACCTTATCATCTAGAAAAAAATTTTGACATCAACAGTTTTGTTCCAAACTATTTGGCAAAATTTTATGACCAAACCAACACCAGAGAGCTCCACCTGCTTCTCTCGGGAAAAAAGTTCAAGATGGAAGGCAGATTCAACTGTTAAATGTTAGGGTATAAATGATGCATCCAGAGAGGAAGAAGAAGTTATAGCCTAGAAGCAGGTCTCTGAGGAAATTGCAACATCATCCCATGTCTGGGGTCATCTTGTCCTCAGATCTCAAGGACATTATTCTCACTGAGCTGATTGAAGTCTAGGCTTCTCAAGGGATTGAGCATAAAATCATAGAAACTAAAGATGATTTTATTCGATCTCTTCATTTTACAGCCACAAGAAAAAAGTGCTCAAGGAGGTTGAATAAATAGCCTGAACCAGTTGCAAGGCTGGACTAGAAAGCAGGTCTCTGCATTAAATCTTACTTTATGAACTCACCATGGGACAGAGTAGATAGGAAGGGTGATGCCACAGGATGATTCAAATATCTATGATTCCAGGGTCTAATAATTCAGGACATTTGATCCACAAGCTTAAAAAATGGTCCTTAAGAAGAAGATTGTATTGTCAAATAAGTCTGATAATTGAATGAATTAACCATAGGCAAACAGACTTTTGTGTTATGTTGGTAAGTAGGTTAGTTGGTTTTTACTGCAGGAGTACTTAGTGCCTTTATATCTGAATTGATCTTTAAGGGAACATTTTAAAAATAAGATGTTTCAAACTAATATACTATAGAGCATCATTTTTATGGAACATCTATCATCATCTTACTTCCATGGAGAAATATTAGCTTATCAAGTTCAGAAAGCTTCATCATGACTTTCAAGTTTTTTTTTTTACAATAGGAATATAAACAACCTTTTAAGCCTATACATATTTCAGACTCTTCATGAAATTCATGACTTCCTGTATTTGTTCACATTGCTGTCTCTTCCATCTCCACTGTGGAACTTCATAACCCGTCTTCATAGAATTATTTCGAATCCTTTCTGTTAGAGTTCGCTTACGTTTCCTTTCTGTCATTCCCCAAGCCTTTCTTTAATTTGATGGACATTTGGAAAGTGCTACTGTGTGCCAGGTACTATTCTGGGAACTGAGGGTACAACTGTGAACAAAGTAAAAATCACTGCCCCATGGAGCTTACGTTCTTCTGAGATGCAGAGGTGAGGAAAGAGAACTTTTTTTTTAATTACTAAGCATACTTATAACAACATTTTATCTCTAATATAGTATTTTCATGATACCTTAGGGTGTTTACACATTTGTCTCCACTCAAAGGACTTGNTGGACTGTGAAGAAGGCTGAGCGCCGAAGAATTGATGCCTTTGAACTGTGGTGTTGGAGAAGACTCTTGAGAGTCCCTTGGACTGCAAGGAGATCCAACCAGTCCATTCTGAAGGAGATCAACCCTGGGATTTCTTTGGAAGGAATGATGCTAAAGCTGAAACTCCAGTACTTTGGCCACGTCATGCGAAGAGTTGACTCATTGGAAAAGACTCTGATGCTGGGAGGGATTGGGGGCAGGAGGAGAAGGGGACGACAGAGGATGAGATGGTTGGATGGCATCATAGATTCAATGGACGTGAGTCTGACTGAACTCCAAGAGATGGTGATGAACAGGGAGGCCTGGCGTGCTGCGATTCATGGGGTCACAAAGAGTCGAACACGGCTGAGTGACTGAACTGAACTGAACTGAAAAAGATTTTCACCTATTAAGTATATTTCTGTGTCACATAGTAAAGCAACATGTTCAGTTTTGGTTTATCTGGCAACTTCCAGTTCTCCAAATGCTTATTTATGAAATAAGACGAGAGACTTTTGTTTTGCTAACTCTTTTTTTTTTCCTGGTTAAGATATTTTATTATGATTTTGCAAAATGTTAACAACTAGAGGAATATGTACAAGGAATTTCTCTGAATTATTTCTTACAATTACATGCTCTTGCTTTTTTAATTAATTTATTTTTAAATTGAAAGATAAATGCTTTGCAGAATTTTGTTGTATTCTGTCAAACCTCAACATGAATAAGCCATAGGTATACATGTGTACCCTCCCTCTTGAAACTCCCTCCTATGTCCCGCCCCATCCCACCCTTCTAGGTTGACACAGAGCCCCTATTTAAGTTCCCTGAGACATACAGCAAATTCCCGTTGGCTATCTATTTTACATATGATAATGTAAGTTTCTTCTCTCCTCCCGTATCCCCATGTCCGCAAGTCTATTCTCTACGTCTATCTCTTCATTGCTGCCTTGCAACCAAATTCATCAGTACCATATTTCTAGATCTGATATATATGCGTTAGTATACATATTTATATTTCTCATTCTGACTTACTTCGCTATGTATGATAGGCTCTCAGTTCATCCACCTCATTAGAACTGACTCAAGTGCATTCCTTGTTATGGCTGAGTAACATTCCATTGTGTATATGTACAACTTCCTTATCCATTCATCTGCTGATGGACAGAGAGACGTTGTGGGGTGGGAGGTGGGAGGGGGATTCAGGATTGGGAGCTCTGTACACTTATGGTGGATTCATTTGCTTACTCTTTAAAAAGTCTCATAAAACTAATTTTCAGTAGAACGTATTTTCAGAAAAGCCACACTTCTCCGATTCAAGCTTTATACTTGTTAGAAAATATAGTTCTTTTTTCCTTTATGAAACATACACAGTATTAGCATGATATTAACAAGTCTTATTTAATATGCATTCATATCCTCAGTGTATACATTTGAGGCATTCACTAAACTCTGGAAATTGAGGATATAAGAGGCAGGTCCTGACCTCACGGAAATGAAAGACCAGCACTGTTAACAGCAACACCAGTGTTATGATGAAGATGTACAAAATCCAAGGAGGATTTCAAAGGATGGAAGGCAAGTCCTAATTCTAAGAACACTAGAAAATTTCAAGATCATTTATTAAAAATAATGTGTATTTTATCATTTTAAAAATTTGTTGTGTATTTGTATCAGGGTATATAAAAACATTTCATTTATTTAAAACTGATCTATTCAAAGTTCCAAGGTAATAAGGTAGGGGAAAAGATCAATTTGCATAATAGATTTGGACGATTTTATTCTATTCTTTTGAAGCCAGCAAGAATTCCTTCAAACTGCTTCTTAATCATGTCCACTTCTCACCCATAATAAAGGAATGCAAAGGAGAAGAGGGGAGAGCTATAATCAGTCTCCTTTCAGAGGCATCATTCAAGTATTCATCTCTTTCTCAGAACTTGTGAGATTTCATGATCCCTCAGCCCATCAGCTAAGCTAAGCTTTTCAATGTAGGAAAGTGAGGATGTCGGGTAAGGTGTTGTGTCTTCTGCATAGAGAAGATGGAAAAACTGCAAGAAGTCTAGTGCGAATGTGTGCATTCAATTCCTTAGCCAATGAGTTATCACAAAACTTCATTTAGCTGATTACCAGCTAAATGAACCAAACATCCTATTCACCTAGCTGTCAAGACACTAATTTTCAGTGTTAGGGAGATATTCCTGAACTTATTCCATTTCTAATGAATGGACTACTATCCCCTTGCTCCCTGACATAGAATAGGACACTGAAACAAAGGTTGCACATCTTCAGAAACTTGGGAAATGAAAGATTTATATGACATGGTCTTGGCTTCCTATTTGTACAAAGTTAAAATGAATTCCACGTGCAAAAAAGAAAATAAAACTATCTCATGAGAATTGAGTTCAGGGAAGACTGTCAGAGAATGCAATGATGAACACACAGGGTATTTCACAACTTTAGTTAATGGTCCTTTGTCTTACCATATATTAATGGGACTTTTCTCAATAATTAATTCAAAATGTTCCATCAGTTTTGATATGCTTCTCCATATAGACATATTTGTTAACTAGATCAAGTTTCCCATACTCTACATTCATTTTATCATCTGTATTACTTTTCCTCTGTAAAAAATTTCTCCTTTGCCTCAGTCTACAAGGGAAAAATATAGATCTGAACCAAATTAAAACAAATCTTTATGTGAAAGGAGCTGAGATAGTGAGAAAACAGCCAAAAAAATCTGAAGAGAAAATGAAAGAAAATACAGAGTAGGTCCCTGTTGGGAAGAAATGTTCTTAAGTGCTCATAGCTTGAAAAATGACCTGATTTATTATGAAACTAAATCCCCTATCCAAATTCTGACCTAATTTTCCTTCTATTTTACGCTAACCTATTTTTGCATAGAAAGATTTTATGTTTAAAAATAGGAAATCAATGTACTACAATAACAATTTAACAAAATTTTCAATGGAGGAACCAAAACATCCAACTACTACAAGGCTTTGGGGAGTCCAAAAACATCTATTAGGACTTCTCAAATTTTCTATTTGGCTATTTGAGAAAGACTCTGGCTTTTAAAGTTATTTTCTTAAACGTATGCTAAGTACAGAAAAGACTGTGACTGATGTTTGCTTGTTTACATGTTTGTGTGTGGTGTGTGTAGCCTGTGTGTAGTCTGAAAGGTAATAAAGCAAGTACTACGCACACAGGACCTAGTTTAAGAATAGAGCATTACCAGCCCCTCTGAAATGCTTCCTGATTTTATCCCACTCTCTATCTTCTCCAAGGTAACCACTGTGCTGATGACTCACTAATCCCTTCCTTAGTTTTATTTGTAGTTTTTTCATGTACATGTGTATACAGGATAATTACATTATTCAGATGTTTTAAGAGTTGCTCCCTCAGAAAAGGTCAATCTTACCACTGTTAGAAAAGTTTCCTGGATAAGAGAGGTAGGTCCGCATCTTTCCCATGACCACAGTGTGACTTTAGTTTACTTGAAACATTACCAAAGCTCCATTTGGGAATGTCAGTGGTGGATGAAAAAGTAAAAACTTATAGAAAGGCTCTAGTGTGTTCCAGCAAGAGTATGTTTTGGGGATAGGATGAGAACAGGGTGTTTTCTTCTAACCTACACAACATAGCCAATGTCCCACTCTCACAGGTAGCAGAGGAAAACGCTTCCATGGAGTGACCAAGTTATCTCAGCTGATTTGGGCAACAAAGTGTGGAAGGCAGAGCAGGAACAATTGGATATCTTTGCTCTCAACTCTGGTTAGAGCTCAAAGCCATCCTGGAGTTCCCATTGCTTCTCCCTCTGTTGCATCTTCTTTTTCCTCTTTCCTGCTCTCCAATTAACTGGTATTTTCACTTGTTTGGGTGGAAACTACCTTCCAGTAAATTCGTAAATGTAGCCTGGGAGCAGAAAAGGCTGAAAATATATTCACAGTCAGTTCTCCTTATTTGCAGCAGTTATATTCTACGAAGTTGCCAAAAACACTGGATTAGCAAATACTAAACTATTGTTCCTGGAGTTATTCCTAAGAACCTGTTCTCAGGTTTGTTTTTCTACCCATCAGTACCTTAGAAAGGGATAGACACACAGATCAAAGGAACAAAACACCTCAATTTACTAAACTGATTTTTGTCAAAGTTATAAAGGCAATTTATTGGAGAATAAAAAGTCTTTTCAACAAATGGTACTAGAATAATGGGATGTCCTCTGCAAAAGAAATTAATCTTGGCCAGGATCTCACATCTTGTGTATATGTGTTTGTGTGTGTGTGTGTGTGTGTGTGTGAGAGAGAGTTAGTTGCTCAGAGTGTCTGACTCTTTGTGACCCCATGGACTGTAGACCACCAAGCTCCTCTGTCCATGTGGATTCTCAAGGCAAGAATACTGGAGTGGTTGCCATGCCCGTCTTCAGGGGATCTTCCCAACCCAGGGATCAAACCTGTGTCTTTTGTCTCCTGCACTGGCAGGTGGGTTCCTTACCACTAGCACCACCTGGGAATAGCATATCTCAAAACGCAAAATATAAAATTACAAAAAAAAAAAAAAAGGAAAAAAAGTCTCTGTGACCTTGAGGTAGGTATTCTTCAAAATGACACCAAAAGCCCTACCCATGGAAAAAAAGCAAATTGAATTCATATATATTTAAAGCCTTTTGCTATTCAAATGCCACTGTTAGGAGATTGAAACCACAAGTCACAGAAATAGATATAATATTTACAAATCACATTCTGACAATGAACTCGTACCCAGAATGCGTGTAGAATACTTAAAAACCCGACATTTAGAAAACAATCTAATTTTTTAATGAGCAGAAGATTTACACAAAGGCCTGATAAAGGGAGGCTTGTATAGATGACAAATAAACATATAAAAAGATTCTGCACATGATTACTCATTAAGAAATGTAAACTGAAACCACAATGAATACCATCACACAACTATTAGAATAGCTAAAAAGTAACAACAAAAATTGGCAATACCAAGGAGTCATCAAAAGTGTCAAGGTCATTAACAATAAGGAAAAACCAAGAGAAATATCACAGACCAGAGGATAGTAAAAAAAAACATGACACTGAAGGCAATGTGGGATCCTGGAGAGATTCCTGGAACAGAAAATAGCATCAATGAAAACCGATGTAATCAGTTTGAAGTTTGATTAATATTCAAGCACCAATTTCAGAAGAGCTACTAAAAAAGGTCTTGGTACAGAAGGAATATGATTCCAATCAGAACCAAAATGCATGAAGACATGAAAGCCAAGGGAAGAATAAATATATCAATAAATCTAAATGAGTATTGGTTTTATAAAATAACAATAATAATATCTTCATGGTGTGAAATACTTAAAAAGTAAAATACGTGAAAATATCACAAAAGATGGGAGGTTAAATGTAATAAATGTGTTCTCAAGTTCTTACATTGTCTGAAAAGTGATAAAACTACTACTTCCTTTTAGACTCTCATTAGACAAAGGTATATGTTGTAATCTCTAGAGTATCCATTAAAGAATCATAAAAGAAAGTATCACTATTTAATGGTTAGAGAGCTGAAATAATAAAAAGTGCCCAATCAAGCCAAACAAGCAAAAGACAAAAGAAAAGGAAAACAAGTAAAAAACAGTTGTTTTTCAACTCTTTCAATCTATAAGAAAATGGATTTCAACCTAATTATATCTAGAATTACATTCAATGTAAATAAACAATTTCAATTAAAATACAGACTGCTGACCTAGACGAAAATAAATTAATAAATTCCTGACAAAAGCATCCATGCATTACATTTTTTAAAAGACATTTTGTTTGTTACTTTTCATTGTTATATATTAATTTCCCATTTAAACAATTTCTGTTTTTGTCTATTTCTCTTCATTTTGGGGGAAAATATTTAATTTGCTGTTCTTTTTATAAGTTTTTGAGATACTACTATAATCATTACTTCTCACAGTGTGTTTTGATAAGAACTAGACAATTTAAGGCTTCCCTAAGTGGCTCAGATGGTAAAGACTCCACCTGCAATGTTGGAGACCCGGCTTTGATCCCTGGGTGGGGGAAGATTCCCTGGAGAAGGAAATGGCTAACCACTTCAGTGTTCATGGACAGAGTAGCCTGATGGGCTGCAGTCCGTGGGGTCACAAAGAGTCGAACACAACTGAGTGATTAACACTTTAGACAGCTTAAAGCATGTTCTCTCAAAAGATAAATAAATTAAAAAAATTTTAAGTAAAGTATGTTCTCTTATGCCATGACAAGAATGAATCCTTCTGTAGAACAGAGAGAGGACCTGTCCTGGCTGAGATGAGCTGCCCTCACACATATGTGTATGTGCTTAGTTGCTCAGTCATGTCTGACTCTTTACAACTGCATGTACTATAGCCTGCCAGACTCCTCTGTGTATGGGATTCTCTAGGCAAGAAAACTGGAGTGGGTAGCCTTCTCCAGGGAATCTTCCCGACCCAGGTCTTGAAACCATGTCTCCTGCATTGGCAGGTGAATGCTTTACCTCTGAGCCCCCAGGGAATGAAGATCAAGGTTTTACTAGTCTCACAAAATGATTTGAGGATGGACTTTCCTAGCAGTGGACATGACTGAGAGAGTAATACTTTCACTTTCAAATTAAGTATGGGTAATCACATTAAGTGGGCAAAGGTGTAATGTTAAAATGCCAGTAACAGGTTATCAGTTGTAAAGACATCCAGGTTACCAGTTTTAAAGACAAACTTCTGCCACTGAAAAGTCTTATTATAATATTAGACTTTAATTTCCACTGTTGAGATCTTGACACTATGAGACCACACATGAGAGTGGTTAAACGTGTTACTTTAGTTGCTGGTATACTAATGATCAAAGATCAGAAGTGGACTTAATGCAAAACAATGCCCTGGAGCCAAGTGCAGGCTAAATGATATTGTAGCACATTGGGATAATGAAGGGATAGAATTTGCTAGAGTAGAACAAAGTAATGAAGAAGTGAGCTAACTTGCAGAGTGGGTCAGGGTAATCGGCCAGAGAAACTCAGCAAGTCAGCACTTTATTGTGCTGATGAAGAATTCAGTCACCTTTGTGCCAGTCTGAAACATGCATTTAGTAGCAGGGATACTAATTAAAAAGCAATGGTTTTTATAAATGGAATTTTAAAATTGATAATGCATTTTGAAGTGTATAACTAAGTGCAGGCTTGGATTTAAGTGTTAATATAAAATGTCATCTCCAACTATGAATTCCAACAAGTATCACCAGTCAATATGAATTAATGTTGTTTTTGATTTTTATGGTATTTGCTTAGTAAATGTGTTTGGTTTTAGAGCTGTGTACGGATGATAAATGCAGGAAGTTATGTTGAATGCATACAAAAATAATATAAATAATATATCAACATAGGATATATTGAGCTTCTTTTTTCCTTTAAAAGGAAGTCTTTCTTGAGAAAAACACATCAACATCAACTCTGGAGCTTTGTTAAAAGTAATGAACAATGCAGCTCAGATCACATAAGTCAGGATTTCCTGGGTGGGAGCCTGGGGATGTGGGTGAGTCTGTGACCCAGATACAAAGAGTCGCAAAGAGGTGAACACGGCTGAGCTACTGAACAGCAACTGGATATCAGCCTAAAATGGCTTCATCTGATGCAGAAGAAATATAGCTCCTGAGCCTGACAGGGCTGAACCGTGGGGAACGCAGACCATCTGGAAGTGGCAAGAGGAGTCTGTGGCAGCCGCCGGAATCTGTGTGTCTCCATTGCTATGGAAGTTTCTTTACAACGAGAAAAGCGAGGAGAGTTCAGGGCCATTTAACACGTAGTGACATTTAGTGAACTTTCTGACACTAAACCCAGAAATCCAAGTCTGGAAGCTGCACTCCTCATCCTAGCAGTCCCCACTCTCCTGCAAACCTTCCAAGCATATGAGCTGGAAGGGACGAGGAATTGTTGACAACTGTGGACATAAAGTCTAAGGAGCCTTGGAAAGGTGGGCTGCACAGCATCCAGTGTGCCCTTCAGCCATGGTGCCCTGTGACGCCCCACGCAGANCTGCAAACCTTCCAAGCATATGAGCTGGAAGGGACGAGGAATTGTTGACAACTGTGGACATAAAGTCTAAGGAGCCTTGGAAAGGTGGGCTGCACAGCATCCAGTGTGCCCTTCAGCCATGGTGCCGTGTGACGCCCCACGCAGACTTTGATACAGAATAAGCAGCATCAATTGTGCAATACAGTTTAACAAATCAAACGTACAGAGAAAAAAACAGCATTGGGTTCATTCTAGGGTAATTGATGTAGAAAGAGTTCAAAGTTAACAAAGGGTGATGAAATGGGAGTGATTCTCTGAGCCAAGAGATAAACTGTTGCAAGCACTTTAAATGTAAATATTTCATGATGTCAGGAAAGAGCCTACACCTGCCAGATGAAGTTGGAAGTGTCCTTTTTCTTGTGGACAGTTACATTTTTCTGAGTTTGAAGTGTATTTTGACAGTTCAGTTTATCAGAAAATTGCCTTTTCGTTTAAATTTATTTGCATGCCTGGTGTATCATATTCTTTTATAACTGCTTCCTACATATGTAGATTATTTTCATTTTCACTTTTGAAACGCTTGTGTGTTCTTTTACATAATTACATTTTCTAATTTATGCTATTTTCCTTCTAAGTTCCTTCTTATTTTCTAGTGAACTGTCTAGTATAAATATTTTAAGAGCCAACTTTTGTTATCTCTGTTTATTGTTTTCTTTATTTTAATTGCCAATTTCTGATTTAATATTTCAAGACTGTTTTTTAAGACTACTGCTTTTAAAAAAAAAAAAACTTTTTTATTTTGTATTGGGGTATAGCAGATTAACGATGTTGCAATAGTTTCAGGTGGTCAGCAGAACAACTCAGCCATACATAAATGTATATGCATTCTCCCCTAGACTCCTCTCCCATCCAGGCTGCTGCATAACATTGAGCTGAGTTCCATGTTCTTGTTGGTTATCTATTTTAAGTTAGCAGGGNAATAGTTTCAGGTGGTCAGCAGAACAACTCAGCCATACATAAATGTATATGCATTCTCCCCTAGACTCCTCTCCCATCCAGGCTGCTGCATAACATTGAGCTGAGTTCCATGTTCTTGTTGGTTATCCATTTTAAGTTAGCAGGGTGAACATGTCCATCCCAAACTCCATAACTATCCTTCCTTCCAGCACCATAAGTTCGTTCTCTAAGTCTTTGTATCTCTTTCTGTTTTGTAAGTAAGTTCATTTGTATAATTTCCTTTTAGATTCTACATATAAGGGAGGGCTATTGCTTTTTGTACATTATGAAATCTAATGGAATATATTAGTTTCTCTCTTAAGTTATTTCTGGCTGTAAAATTATCAGAGCCTTGAACATATACTTCAAAAAGGAAGATATACAAATGCCCGATAAGGATATGAGAAAGTATCCAGCAGCATTAGTCATCAAGTAAATACCAAATCAGAGATCACAACCCACCCACCAGAATGGTTAAGATAAAGAGAACAACAGCTCCACATCACTGGGGGCAGTGAAAATGGAACAGCCACCTTGGAAAAGGCTTTGCGTTTTTCATCAAACACACATCTACCCTGTGGCCCAGCACTTCCACTCCTAGAAATGAAATAATTTAACCACAGAAAGATCTGTACATGAGTGCCCATAGCAGTTTCATTCATAATATGCAAAAACGGGAAGCAGTCCAGATGCCCACCAACAGGAAACTGAAGGCAAAGTGCAAGACAGTCATACATTGGGCTCTTACTGCTCAGTATTAACAAAAAAATGAAAATAACAGTAACATGGATGAGTCTCAAAAATATGTCACTGAATAAAAATGTGTGTGTTACTCACTCAGTTATGTCTGACTCTTCGTGACCTTCATGGAGACTGTAACCCACCAAGCTCTCTGTTCTTGGAATCTCCAGGCAAGAACACTGGAGTGGGTTGCCAACTCCTTCTCCAGGGGATCTTCCTAACCCATGGATTGAACCCAGGTCTTCCTCATTGTGGGCAGATTCTTTACCATCTCACCTCCCAAGGAAGACTTACACAAAAGAGAAATTTCATTTATATAAGGTTCTAAAGTAAGAAAAATAATACATGATAAAAAAAAAGTCAGAACAATGCTTCCCTTTTTGGTGAGGGAGTAAGTAGGGTAGAAATTAATAAAGAAATAGCCCAAAGGAATTTTCTGCATTCTAGCTATTTTTCTATTTTGTTGATAGAAGTTTGTCAAAATTGCAAATTATACACTTAACATTTGTGCCTTCCATTGTATGTCAATTCTACCTTAAAAAATGAAGAACCAGAAACAAATGCTGATTAAACAGTTGAAATATTTAGAAGTAAAGTATATTGATATTTGCAACTTACTTTGAAGTACATCAACAAATTAGGAGGATTGATGAATAGATAGACTAACTATATATGTGGGTTAGCTAGAACCCAGGAAATTCCCGTGGGCCACACCCTATCGATTTTCACCCTTCGTACTCTTCACTCCAAAAGTAATCATGGTTCTAATTTTGTTTTATTTTGCCATATCATTTTTTCCACTTTAGAGCTTCATATAAATGGAATCATGCAGTATTTCCCTTTGTAAATTTTACCTTAAAAATTAAGAATCAGAAACAAATACTGATAAGAACGTTGAAATTTTATAAGGAAAGCATACTGATATTTGCAACTTACATTGAAGTGTGTCAAAAAATAAGATGGATCAATGTATGAAGAAATTGATTATATATGTGATAAAATAAAAGTAACAAAATGTTAGCAATCATGAGACCTAGGTTGTGGGTATGTGAATATTCATTATTTAGTTATTCCAACTTTTCTGTATAGTTGAAATTTTTAATTGGGTTACATGTATCTTTTTGAAGCAAAATATGAGGAAAATATCTTTGGGCACACTTGAGTTGTAGCCCGGTGGTGGACCCTTGGATAAAGCCTTGCACCATGAGCAGAGGCTGAATGACCTGGACTTTAACTGGAATGAACAATTATGAAACACTGTAGAGGCAGGCTACTGTGTGTGTGCTTAGGTTTCCAATAAGCACTGTCACCAGCAGAGGAACAGGAAGGCTGTTCATGGGAAACCTGTGATTACCCACAAGCAGCCCCATTGCAACTTTGGGCTTGTTCCTGTGTCACTTAGTGTTTTAATTTGCGCATCACTTTGCAATTCATGATCCACTATTGTTTTATAATTTGGTTATGAGGAAAATTAAGTGCAATGATAGTTTTTAATAACATGATNCCATTCAGGTATGACCTAAATCCTGTCTCTTATACACATCTCTTAGTGTTTTAATTTGTGCATCACTTTGCAATTCATGATCCACTATTGTTTTATAATTTGGTTATGAGGAAAATTAAGTGCAATGATAGTTTTTAATAACATGATATGACCTTTAATTCTTTAAAAAAAGATTAAGTCAGAACAGAAATACCTCTCAAAATAGTAAGAAACAATGGGCATGGATTTTTAATATTTTGTCTAATGTATAGTTTTTCTAAACACATCTCAATATACTACAAAATATTCAAAAGACATAATTCATACGTGAAATAGTGTAATGTAAATACTTATTTAGAATGGTCAAAAACGTTTTAAAAGAGAGTGTTTTAATACAGTGATTTAAAAAATTCTAGAAAAGTTCAGAAGTATGCTGATAGGAAAAATGTATATCAAGAATGCAAAAATAGTCTTAAATGGATAAAATAAGTTTTTAATGAAACAGCAACCAAAGTATGATTACTAGTTTTTATTTAAATTGTTGATAGCAATGCCTTTAGAAAACTGGCTAAAATATTTTTGAATTGTTCAGAGATTCAATTCAGTTCAGTTGCTCAGTCATGTCCGACTCTTTGTGACCCTATTCACTGCAGCACACCAAGCTTTCCCTGTCCATCACCAACTTCTGAAGCTTGCTCAAACTCATATCCATCGAGTTGGTGATGGTTGGAAGCTGATCCAGCCATCTCATCCTCTGTCATCCCCTTCTCCTCTTGCCCTCAATCTTTCCCAGCATCAGGGTCTTNATGCATTTTGAAGTGTATAACTAAGTGCAGGCTTGGATTTAAGTGTTAATATAAAATGTCATCTCCAACTATGAATTCCAACAAGTATCACCAGTCAATATGAATTAATGTTGTTTTTGATTTTTATGGTATTTGCTTAGTAAATGTGTTTGGTTTTAGAGCTGTGTACGGATGATAAATGCAGGAAGTTATGTTGAATGCATACAAAAATAATATAAATAATATATCAACATAGGATATATTGAGCTTCTTTTTTCCTTTAAAAGGAAGTCTTTCTTGAGAAAAACACATCAACATCAACTCTGGAGCTTTGTTAAAAGTAATGAACAATGCAGCTCAGATCACATAAGTCAGGATTTCCTGGGTGGGAGCCTGGGGATGTGGGTGAGTCTGTGACCCAGATACAAAGAGTCGCAAAGAGGTGAACACGGCTGAGCTACTGAACAGCAACTGGATATCAGCCTAAAATGGCTTCATCTGATGCAGAAGAAATATAGCTCCTGAGCCTGACAGGGCTGAACCGTGGGGAACGCAGACCATCTGGAAGTGGCAAGAGGAGTCTGTGGCAGCCGCCGGAATCTGTGTGTCTCCATTGCTATGGAAGTTTCTTTACAACGAGAAAAGCGAGGAGAGTTCAGGGCCATTTAACACGTAATGACATTTAGTGAACTTTCTGACACTAAACCCAGAAATCCAAGTCTGGAAGCTGCACTCCTCATCCTAGCAGTCCCCACTCTCCTGCAAACCTTCCAAGCATATGAGCTGGAAGGGACGAGGAATTGTTGACAACTGTGGACATAAAGTCTAAGGAGCCTTGGAAAGGTGGGCTGCACAGCATCCAGTGTGCCCTTCAGCCATGGTGCCGTGTGACGCCCCACGCAGACTTTGATACAGAATAAGCAGCATCAATTGTGCAATACAGTTTAACAAATCAAACGTACAGAGAAAAAAACAGCATTGGGTTCATTCTAGGGTAATTGATGTAGAAAGAGTTCAAAGTTAACAAAGGGTGATGAAATGGGAGTGATTCTCTGAGCCAAGAGATAAACTGTTGCAAGCACTTTAAATGTAAATATTTCATGATGTCAGGAAAGAGCCTACACCTGCCAGATGAAGTTGGAAGTGTCCTTTTTCTTGTGGACAGTTACATTTTTCTGAGTTTGAAGTGTATTTTGACAGTTCAGTTTATCAGAAAATTGCCTTTTCGTTTAAATTTATTTGCATGCCTGGTGTATCATATTCTTTTATAACTGCTTCCTACATATGTAGATTATTTTCATTTTCACTTTTGAAACGCTTGTGTGTTCTTTTACATAATTACATTTTCTAATTTATGCTATTTTCCTTCTAAGTTCCTTCTTATTTTCTAGTGAACTGTCTAGTATAAATATTTTAAGAGCCAACTTTTGTTATCTCTGTTTATTGTTTTCTTTATTTTAATTGCCAATTTCTGATTTAATATTTCAAGACTGTTTTTTAAGACTACTGCTTTTAAAAAAAAAAAAAACCTTTTTTATTTTGTATTGAGGTATAGCAGATTAATGATGTTGGAATAGTTTCAGGTGGTCAGCAGAACAACTCAGCCATACATAAACGTATATGCATTCTCCCCTAGACTCCTCTCCCATCCAGGCTGCTGCATAACATTGAGCTGAGTTCCATGTTCTTGTTGGTTATCCATTTTAAGTTAGCAGGGTGAACATGTCCATCCCAAACTCCATAACTATCCTTCCTTCCAGCACCATAAGTTCGTTCTCTAAGTCTTTGTATCTCTTTCTGTTTTGTAAGTAAGTTCATTTGTATAATTTCCTTTTAGATTCTACATATAAGGGAGGGCTATTGCTTTTTGTACATTATGAAATCTAATGGAATATATTAGTTTCTCTCTTAAGTTATTTCTGGCTGTAAAATTATCAGAGCCTTGAACATATACTTCAAAAAGGAAGATATACAAATGCCCGATAAGGATATGAGAAAGTATCCAGCAGCATTAGTCATCAAGTAAATACCAAATCAGAGATCACAACCCACCCACCAGAATGGTTAAGATAAAGAGAACAACAGCTCCACATCACTGGGGGCAGTGAAAATGGAACAGCCACCTTGGAAAAGGCTTTGCGTTTTTCATCAAACACACATCTACCCTGTGGCCCAGCACTTCCACTCCTAGAAATGAAATAATTTAACCACAGAAAGATCTGTACATGAGTGCCCATAGCAGTTTCATTCATAATATGCAAAAACGGGAAGCAGTCCAGATGCCCACCAACAGGAAACTGAAGGCAAAGTGCAAGACAGTCATACATTGGGCTCTTACTGCTCAGTATTAACAAAAAAATGAAAATAACAGTAACATGGATGAGTCTCAAAAATATGTCACTGAATAAAAATGTGTGTGTTACTCACTCAGTTATGTCTGACTCTTCGTGACCTTCATGGAGACTGTAACCCACCAAGCTCTCTGTTCTTGGAATCTCCAGGCAAGAACACTGGAGTGGGTTGCCAACTCCTTCTCCAGGGGATCTTCCCAACCCATGGATTGAACCCAGGTCTTCCTCATTGTGGGAAGATTCTTTACCATCTCACCTCCCAAGGAAGACTTACACAAAAGAGAAATTTCATTTATATAAGGTTCTAAAGTAAGAAAAATAATATATGATAAAAAAAAAAGTCAGAACAATGCTTCCCTTTTTGGTGAGGGAGTAAGTAGGGTAGAAATTAATAAAGAAATAGCCCAAAGGAATTTTCTGCATTCTAGCTATTTTTCTATTTTGTTGATAGAAGTTTGTCAAAATTGCAAATTATACACTTAACATTTGTGCCTTCCATTGTATGTCAATTCTACCTTAAAAAATGAAGAACCAGAAACAAATGCTGATTAAACAGTTGAAATATTTAGAAGTAAAGTATATTGATATTTGCAACTTACTTTGAAGTACATCAACAAATTAGGAGGATTGATGAATAGATAGACTAACTATATATGTGGGTTAGCTAGAACCCAGGAAATTCCCGTGGGCCACACCCTATCGATTTTCACCCTTCGTACTCTTCACTCCAAAAGTAATCATGGTTCTAATTTTGTTTTATTTTGCCGTATCATTTTTTCCACTTTAGAGCTTCATATAAATGGAATCATGCAGTATTTCCCTTTGTAAATTTTACCTTAAAAATTAAGAATCAGAAACAAATACTGATAAGAACGTTGAAATTTTATAAGGAAAGCATACTGATATTTGCAACTTACATTGAAGTGTGTCAAAAAATAAGATGGATCAATGTATGAAGAAATTGATTATATATGTGATAAAATAAAAGTAACAAAATGTTAGCAATCATGAGACCTAGGTTGTGGGTATGTGAATATTCATTATTTAGTTATTCCAACTTTTCTGTATAGTTGAAATTTTTAATTGGGTTACATGTATCTTTTTGAAGCAAAATATGAGGAAAATATCTTTGGGCACACTTGAGTTGTAGCCCGGTGGTGGACCCTTGGATAAAGCCTTGCACCATGAGCAGAGGCTGAATGACCTGGACTTTAACTGGAATGAACAATTATGAAACACTGTAGAGGCAGGCTACTGTGTGTGTGCTTAGGTTTCCAATAAGCACTGTCACCAGCAGAGGAACAGGAAGGCTGTTCATGGGAAACCTGTGATTACCCACAAGCAGCCCCATTGCAACTTTGGGCTTGTTCCTGTGTCACTTAGTGTTTTAATTTGTGCATCACTTTGCAATTCATGATCCACTATTGTTTTATAATTTGGTTATGAGGAAAATTAAGTGCAATGATAGTTTTTAATAACATGATATGACCTTTAATTCTTTAAAAAAAGATTAAGTCAGAACAGAAATACCTCTCAAAATAGTAAGAAACAATGGGCATGGATTTTTAATATTTTGTCTAATGTATAGTTTTTCTAAACACATCTCAATATACTACAAAATATTCAAAAGACATAATTCATACGTGAAATAGTGTAATGTAAATACTTATTTAGAATGGTCAAAAACGTTTTAAAAGAGAGTGTTTTAATACAGTGATTTAAAAAATTCTAGAAAAGTTCAGAAGTATGCTGATAGGAAAAATGTATATCAAGAATGCAAAAATAGTCTTAAATGGATAAAATAAGTTTTTAATGAAACAGCAACCAAAGTATGATTACTAGTTTTTATTTAAATTGTTGATAGCAATGCCTTTAGAAAACTGGCTAAAATATTTTTGAATTGTTCAGAGATTCAATTCAGTTCAGTTGCTCAGTCATGTCCAACTCTTTGTGACCCTATTCACTGCAGCACACCAAGCTTTCCCTGTCCATCACCAACTTCTGAAGCTTGCTCAAACTCATATCCATCGAGTTGGTGATGGTTGGATGCTGATCCAGCCATCTCATCCTCTGTCATCCCCTTCTCCTCTTGCCCTCAATCTTTCCCAGCATCAGGGTCTTTTCAAATGAGTCAGTTCTTTGCATCAGATGGTCAAAGTATTGGAGTTTCAGCTTCAGCATCAGTCCTTCCAATGAATATTCAGGAATGATTTTCTTTACAGTTGACTGGTTTGATCTCCTTGCAGTCCAAGGGACCTTCAAGAGTCTTCTCCAACACCACAGTTCAAAAGCATCAATTCTATAGCACTCAGCTTTCTTTATGGCCCAACTCTCACATCCATACATGACTACTGGAAACCAAGCTTTGACTAGATGGACCTTTATTGGCAAAGTAATGTCGTTGCTTTTTAATATTCAGGGGTTAGAAAAATATAAATAAGCATATCTTAAAATTTTTTTCAAAAGATGTTGAAACAATACTGTTACACATAAGATAAAAATAATAGTATGATGCAATGTCCCAGAACATCTGTCAAAGACCAAATCAAATCCTCTTCCAATCTAGCCTACCAGGATTGCTTAGGATAAAATTATCTTCAACATTAAGTCCGTAGTCTAAAATAGTCAACTAAAGGAAGAAAAAAATGAATAAGAGTCTAAAGCAAGATTTAGACCAACATTTAAATAACAGAATATTATAATGAGGAATATAAATGCTACATAAAGTTTTAAACAATTAAGTTGAAAAAATAGATAAGAAAGATTTTTTTAAAAAACAAAGTTTAATAGATTTTAAATAGTTGGAAGATTTTTGTGAATTTGAATAAATATAGCCAGAATTCAGCACGTGGAAACAATTAACTAAAAAATATGATACAGAGGTTACAAGGCATGTTGTCTAGAACTAGAAATATGAACATATATCTAATCAAAATACAGTATTATTTCCATTATATAAATCTAATCATAAAATTAGAAAAACCGAAATTGAATTATAAAGAATGTCCTGTATTCTCTAAAACCATCAATGGCATGAACACCAAACTATTCCTAGCTAAAATTATACTAATTAGATGTGACTAGCTACAATGCACAATTCTGGACTAGATTCTATACTGGAAATCATTGTTATAAAGGACAAATTATTAAAAAGAGAGACAAAGCTATATGCTGTACCACTCTAAGTCACTTCAGTTGTGTCTGACTTTTTGTGACACTAGGGAGCCCTCTAGGCTCCTAAGTCCATGGAAATCTCCTGGCAAGAATACTGGAGTGTGCTGCTGTGCCCTCCTTCAGAGGTCTTCCCAAAGAGATGGAACCCACATCTCTGACATTGGCAGATTGGTTCTTTACCACTAGTGCCACCTGGGAAGTCCAAACTATAACATGTATTATAGTCTAAAGAACAATATTGCATAAATATTAAGTTTTATGAATTTTATAACTTAACTACAAATATTTAGAAGAATATTATTGTTCTCAGGAAAAGCATGTTGGATTTCTATGCAATGAAGGTACTTAATTTTGTAATTTTTGGAGTCCAAGCAAAAACACCACTCAGTTGTGGCTGTGACTGGTGATGGAAGTAAAGTCTGATGCTGTGAACAGCTCCTAAGGACCATGAATCAAGGTAAATTGAAAGTGCTGAAACAGGAGATGCCAAGAGTGAACATCGACATTTTTGGAATCACTGATCTAAAATGGACTGGAATAGGTGAATTTAATTCAGATGAACATTATATCAACCACTGTGGGCAAGAATCCCTTAGAAGAAATGGAGCAGCCCTAATATACAACAAAAGAGTCTGAAATGTAGTACTTGGGTGCAGTCTCAAAAACGACAGAATGATCTCTGTTTCCAAGGCAACCATTCAATATCACAGTGATCCAAGACTATGCCCCAACTGGTAACGTTGAAGAAGCTGAAGTTGAAAGGTTCTATGAAAACCTACAAGACCTTCTAGAATTAACACCCAATAAAGAGGTCCTTTTCATCATAGGGGACTGGAATGCAAAAGGAGGAAGTCAAGAGATAACCTGGAGTAACAGGCAAATTTGGCCTTGGAGTGCAAAATGAAGCAGCGCAAAGGCTAATAGAGTTTTGCTAAGAGAGCACCCTGGGCATAGCAAACACCCTCTTCCAACAACACAAGAGAAGACTCTACACATGGACATCACCAGACGGTCAATACCGAAATCAGATTGATTATATTCTTTGCAGCCAAAGATGGAGAAGCTCTATACAGTCAGCAAAAACAAGACTGGGAGCTGATTGTGGCTCAGATCATGAATTCCTTATTGCTAAATTCAGACTTAAATTGAGAAAGAAGGGGAAACCACTGTACCATTCAGTTATGACCTAAATCAAATCCCTTATGATTATACAGTGGAAGTGACAAATAAATTCAAGGGATTATATAAGATAGAGAGTGCCTAAAGACTGTAACAGAGGTTAATGACATTCTACAGGATACAGGGATCTAGACCATCCTCAAGAAAAAGAAATGCAAATGGGCAGACTGGTCGTCTGAAGAGGCCTTACAAATATCTGGGAAAAGAAGAGAAATGAAAGGCAAAGGAGAAAAGGAAAGATATATCCATTTGAATACAGAGTTCCAAAGAATAGCAAGGAAAGATAAGAAAGCCTTCCTAAGTGATCAGTGCAAAGAAATAGAGGAAAACAATAGAATGGGAAAGACTAGAGATCTCTTCAAGAAAATTGGAGATAGCAAGGGAATATTTCATGCAAAGATGGGCACAATAAAGGACAGAAAGGGTATGAACCTAACAGAAGCAGAAGATATTAAGAGGTGGCAAGAATACACAGAAGAACTATACCAAAAAGATCTCCATGACCCAGATAACAACAATGGTGTGGTCACTTACCTAGAGCCAGACATCCTGGAATGCGAAGTCCAGTGTATCTTAGGAAGCATCACTACAAACAAAGCTACTGAAGGTGATAGAAGTTAAGCTATTTCAAATTCTAAAAGATGATGCTGTGAAAGTGCTGCACTCAATATGTCAGTGAATTTGGAAAATTTGAGAGTGGCCACATCGCTAGAAAAGGTAAGTTTTCATCCCAATTCCAAAGAAAGGCAATGCCAAAGAATGTTCAAACTACTGCATAATTGCACTCATTCCACACGATAGCAAAGTAATGCTCATAATTCTCCAAGTGAGGCTTCAAAAGTATGTGACCCATGAGCTTCCAGATGTTCAAGCTGGATTTAGAAAAGGCAGAGATCAAATTGCCAACATCCATTAGAATATCGCAAAAGCAAGAGAGTTTCAGAGAAACTTCTACTTCTGGATTATTGATTACACCAAAGCCTTTGACTGTGTGGATCACAACAAACTGTGGAAAATCTTAACAAGATGGGAATACCAGACCACCTTACCTGCCACCTGAGAAATCTGTATGCAGGTCAAGAAGCAACAGTTAGAACTAGACATGGAACAATAGATTGGTTCCAAATTGGGAAAGGAGTATGTCAAGGCTGTATATTGTCCCCCTATTTATTTAATGTATATGCAGAATACATCATGCAAAATGCCAGGCTGGATGAAGCACAAGTTAGAATCAAGATTTCCGGTAGAAATATCAATAACCTCAGATACACAGATGACATCACCCTTATGGCATAAAGGTGAAGAAGAAGTAAAGAGCTTCTTGATGAAATNCACAATAAAGGACAGAAAGGGTATGACCCTAACAGAAGCAGAAGCAGAAGATATGAAGAAAAGTTGGCAAGTATACACATACAAACTATACAAAAAAGATCTTCATGATCCAGATAACCACGATGGTGTGATCACTCACCTAGAGCCAGACATCCTGGAATGCAAAGTCCAATGCGTCTTAGGAAGCATCACTACAAACAAAGCTAGTGAAAGTGATGGAATTCCAGTTAAGCTATTTCAAATTCTAAAAGATCATGCTGTAAAAGTGTTGCAGTGAATTTGTAAAATTCAAGAGTGACCACAGTGCTAGAAAGGGTCAGTTTTCATTCCAANTAAACAAAGCTAGTGAAAGTGATGGAATTCCAGTTAAGCTATTTCAAATTCTAAAAGATCATGCTGTAAAAGTGTTGCAGTGAATTTGTAAAATTCAAGAGTGACCACAGTGCTAGAAAGGGTCAGTTTTCATTCCAATCCAAAAGAAAGGCAATGCCAAAGAATGTTCAAACTACTGCACAATTGCACTCATCTCACATGCTAGAAAAGCGATGCTCAAAACTCTCCACACTAGGTTTCAACAGTATGTGAACCATGAACTTCCAAATGTTCAAGGTGGATTTAGAAAAGGCAGAGGAACAAGAGACCAAATTCCAACATCCTTTGGATGATCAAAAAGCAAGAGAGTTCCAAAGAAACATCTACTTCTGCTTTATTGATGATGACAAAGCTTTTGACTGTGTGGATCACAATAAACTATGGAAAATTCTGAAAGAGATAGGAATGCCAGATTACCTGACCTGCACCCTGAGAAATCTGTGTTCAGGTCAAGAAGCAACAGTTAGAACAACAGACTGGTTCCTAATAGGAAAAGAAGTACATCAAGGCTGTATATTGTCACCATACTTATTTAAGCTATATGCAGAGTACATCATGAGAAACGCTGGGCTGGATGAAGCACAACTCAGAATCGAGATTGCTGGGAGAAATATCAATAACCTCAGATATGCAGATGACACCACCGTTATGGCAGAAAGCAAAGAAGAACTAAAGAGCCTCTCCTTGAAAGTGAAAGAGGAGAGTGAAAAAGTTGGCTTAACACTCAACATTCAGAAAACTAAGATCATGACATCTGGTCCTATCACTTCATGGCAAATAGATGGGATACAATGGAACCAGTGAGAGACTATTTTGGGGGGCTCCAAAATCACTGCAGGGGTGATTGCAGCCATGAAATTAAAAGACGCTTGCCCCTTGGAAGAAAAGTTGTGACCAACCTAGACAGCATATTGAAAAGCAGAGACATTACTTTGCCAACATAGATCTGTCTAGTCAAGCTATGGTTTTTGCAGTAGTCATGTATGGATGTGAGAGTTGGACTATAAAGAAAGCTGAGCACCAAAGAATTGATGCTTTTGAACTGTGGTGTTGGAGAAGACTCTTGAGAGTCCCCTAGACTGCAAGGAGATCAAACCAGCCTATCCTAAAGGATACCAGTCCTGAATATTCATTTGAAGGACTGATGCTGAGGCTGAAACTCCAATACTTTGGCCACCTGATGCGAAAAACTGACCCATTGGAAATGACCCTGATGCTGGGAAAGATTAAAGGCAGGAGGAAAATGAACAACAGAGGATGAGATGGTTGGATGGGATTACCAACTCAACGGACATGAATCTGAGCAAAGCCTGGGTGTTGGTGATAGACAGGGAGGCCTGGCGTGCTGCAGTCCACGGGGCGCAAAGAATCAGACACAATTGAGTGACTTAACTGACTGACTGACTGCCTATAAATTAAACAACAGGGTTTCAATCTACAGCCTTAAGGTACTCCTTTCACAAGTTGGAACCAGTCTGTTGTTCCATGTCCAGTTCTAACTGTTGCTTCTTGACTTGCATATGGATTTCTCAGGAGGCAGGTAAGGTGGTCTGGAAGTCCCATCTCTTTAAGAATTTTCCACAGTTTGTTGTGATTCACAGAGTCAAAGGATTTGGTGTAGTCAATAAAGCATAAGTAGATTTTTTTCTGGATATCTCTTGTTTTTTCAATGATCCAACAGATGTTGGCAATTTGATCTTTGTCTTTTCTAAATCCAGTTTGAATATCTGGAAATTCATGGATCACATTCTGTTGGAGCCTTGCTTGGAGAATTTTGAACATTAGTTTGCTACCATGTGAGGTGAGTGCAATTGCTCAGTAGTTTGAACATTCTTTGGCATTGTCTTTCTTTGGGATTGGAATGAAAGCTGACTTTCCAGTCCTGTGGCCACTCCTGAGTTTTCCAAATTTACTGGCTATTGAGTGCAGCACTTTCACAGCATCATCTTTTAGAATTTGAAATAGCTTAACTGGAATTCCATCACTTCCACTAGCTTTGTTCATAATGATGCTTCCTAAGGCCTGCTTGACCTTCCAGGATGTCTGGCTCTAGGTGAGCGATCACATTAACATGGTTATCTGGGTCATGAAGATCTTTTTTGTATAGCTCTTCTGTGTATTCTTGCCACCTCTTCTTAATATCTTCTGCTTCTGTTAGATCCATACCATTTCTGTCCTTTATTTTACTCATTTTTGCATGAAATATTCCCTTGGCATCTATAACTTTCTTGAAGAGATCTCTAGTCTTTCCCACTCTATTGTTTTCTTCTATTTCTTTGCAATGATCTCTTCAGAAGGCTTTCCTATCTCTCCTTTCTATTCTTTGGAACTGTGCATTCAGATAGGTGTATCTTTCCTTTACTCCTTTGCCTTTCGCTTCTCTTCTTTTCTTAGTTATTTGTAAGGCCTCCTCAGACAACCATTTTGCCTTTATTGCATTTCTTTTTGTTTTTCCTGCCCACCAAATCTATTAAGAAACTTTCGTCCTTTAGCATAAGATTTATTTTCCTGTTTACATTTAAAAAGCTTTAGACAGGGACATTCATTCAACCTGATCTTTCATCTTTTATGAAGCTGGTAGTTTTCTCAAAATTTTTACTGGAAGCAGTTTTAATAAAAAGGGAGGTGGGGACATGGTAGTTAATAGCGAAGTTCCAATGAGAAGAAAATAATGCAATGAAGAGAAACCTGGGAATGTGTCGTTTATTGTTTCAGCTGAGATTGCTTTTCATGCCACACCTTGCTCAAACCTGGCCATGCAACTCTGAGATGGGTGTGACACCGCTTGTCCCAGGATGAGTTCAGGCAAAGACTCTTCCTGAACCCCTGTCAAATTTACTGCACAAAGTCTTGAGTTTAAGCCAAATCCCCTAAAAGGAAAGTCTTCACTCACTTAATAAGCTCAGTTTCCCCACTTTCTCATCAGTTGCCCATAGAAGAATGATTGGGAAGAAAAAAAAAAAAATCTTGCTATTGTAATCCCTGGGTGTGTCTGGGATGGAAGCTGAGAGCAGAGAGGGAAGGTGAAGAGGAAGGATGCCTGCTATTTGGTTGTCTGTATCCAGGAAGTTAATCCCTTTCTTTGAACAAGTCAAAGTGATTTGACAGCTATAATTAAGAAATAGGTTCTGTCTTAGAACTGAAAACCGGATAAAAAGTACATTTCCAACTCTCCTGCTTGAACATAAAACATCACTATCTGTCCTTTACTTTCATCTGTGTGTGGGTTTCCACAAATGAAGCAACAAAATTCTCAAAGCTCTCCCTCTTGTCCAGAGTCACATAACAATGGGAGGTAGTAACCAGGTCACAGAACAGTTGTGACCTTCAGCGGCCACTCAAGGTTCTAAAGTTCACTTGCACTTATAGGGGTGGGAATGGGGTCCTCAACACAGCCTAAACCTGAATCTTTGCACCCATTCTGAAAAGGTTAGAGAAGGGGTGTGTAAAGATGAGATTAGGTGTGGGGAGTGTGTGGTATGCAGTTTCTAGTTCACAGGTTTTAACAAAACCTTTCAATCATCCACATCAGTTTTGTTCCATTTGCCATTTAATATGTTATTATAATGCTTCAAACAAGGCTTCATAAGCAGAGTCTCTAAAACCATGTGACCTCACACAAATAATAGTTTAATGATGTAGTAAGCTGTGACATTCAAGATTCATAATCAAATGTTCATTATATTTTATATTATATTAATTTATTGTTTATAATTTATAATAAATTTATTATTATTAATTTATAATTTATATTATATTATAAAGTAATTAACCTCCAATTAAAATAAATAAATTTATATTTTAAAAATTAAATTAAATTTAGTGAGTGATGTCAGTGAAAATGGCAGAGTAAAGAAATCCAAAAATCCTCTCCTTCATAAAACCAATGAGAACACTGACAAAAATTGCCAGAATTAACGTTTTCAGAATTCTGGGCATTAACCAAAATTCTTTCAGCAATCTAGGAAACATTTATTCTTCAAATAACTGCTGACTGCAGATGGTAATTGCAGCCATGAAATTAAAAGACGCTTACTCTTTGGAAGGAATATCACCAACCTAGATAGTATATTTAAAAGCAGAGACATTACTTTACCAACAAAGGTCCGTCTAGTAAAGGCTATGGTTTTTCCAGTGGTCATGTATGGATATGAGAATTGGACTGTGAAAAAGCTGAGCATCAAAGAATTGGTGCTTTTGAACTGTGATGTTGGAGAAGACTCTTGAGAGTCCCTTGGACTGCAAGGAGATCCAACCAGTTTACCCTAAGGGAGATCAGTCCTGGGTGTTCATTGGAAGGGCTGATGCTCAAGCTGAAAGTCCAATACTTTGGCCACCTCATGCAAAGAGTTGACTTATTGGAAAAGACTCTGATGCTAGGAGGGATTGGGGGCAGGAGGAGAAGGGGACGACAGAGGATGAGATGGCTGGATGGCATCACCAACTCGATGGACATGAGTTTGAGTAAACTCTGGGAGTTGGTGATGAACAGGGAGGCCTGGTGTGCTGCGATTCATGGGGTCGGAAAGAGTTGGATACAACTCAGCGACTGAACTGAACTGAACTGAACTACTGACTTTCAGTAAGAACAGCAATATATGTGGCATTTCAGTGTGATCCCTCCTATCCCGCTTCCCAATTCTACATTAGCCTGGAAAACAGCCTGCAGTGACCATGGAAGCCAGCAATCTGGCAGCCACTGGAGGGAGAAGAGCCTGGGTGGAGCTCCTTCAGAGCCCCATTTTCAGATTATCATCAGTGTTTGGCCTTCCTAGTGGTTCCTTGGAAGATCTTATGTATAAGACTGGCTATTTCACCAAACTTGGAGATTCCCCAGTGCAGTGCCTTTTCTCCAGGGATATTTGTCAAAAACTGCCAAAGAAAGAGAGAGAGAGAGAAGATTCTAAAAAAAAAAAGAAGAAGAGAAACAAAAGAGGGGACATCACTACCTAACCTACAGAGGGACAAGAACACTAAAAAAATATATGCTAACAAATGAGATAATGTAAATGAAATGGACAGATTCACCGAAAAACACAAACTACTGAAATTGACTCTAAAAGAACTAGACAACTAAACAGACTTACAGCAAGCAAAGAGATTGAATGAATAATTTTAAAAAGCTACCCACAAAGAAAGACTCAGGTCCATATAATTTCCCTGTTGAATTCTACCAAGCATTTAAAGAAGAATTAATACTAATTCTTCAAAACTTTTCCCAAAAAATAGAAAGGCGTGAATACTTCTCTATTCATCTTGTTGTTCACTCGCTGAGACATATCTGACTGTTTGCCACCCTATGGACTGCAGCATGCCAGGCCCAATTCATCTTACAATGTCCGCATTATCTTCATTCCGAAACCACTCAACAACATCACAAGGAAATAAAACTCCAGGCCAATATCTCTCATGGATACGGATACAAAATTATTCAACAAAATAGTAGCAAACTATATCCAGCAACATATGAATGGAATTATACATCATACCAAAGTGCAATTTATGTCAAGTATGCAAGGCTGGTCTGGAAATTAGTTAATACAATGCACCATATTAATATTTTTCAATGACAAGACCATCTGAATAAATGCAAAAATCTTTTGACAAAATCCAATATCCTTTCATAATAAATGCACTCAACAAACTAGGGACATAAGGTCATATTCTCATCTCAATGAATGGCATGTATAAACACCCACACTAGCATCACGTATCATTGTTCAGCACTGGATGCTCTTTATTTAATATCAGGAATAAGACAAAGACGTCATTCTTGCCACTTCCACTCAACAGTGTCCTAGAGGGATTTGAGACAGTACAGTTAGGAAAGAAAAAGAAATAAAAGGCATTCAGACTGAAAAAGATGAAGTAAAACTATCTCCGTTCACATATAACATGCTCTTGTATTAAATATATAGAAAATCCTATGGAATCCACTAAAGAACAATTAGAACTACTAAATGAGTTCAGCAAGTCTTCAGGATATAAAAATCAATTATAATTCTAGATACTTGTAATAAACAATTTAAAAATAAGGAAAACATTTCAGTTACAATAGCATCAAAAAGAATAAAATACTTAGGAATAGATTTAACAAAACAAATGCCTGAATGCTTTTACACTGAAAACTACAAAAGAATGTTGAAAGAAATTGAAGAATATCTTAAAAAATGAAAAAATAGCACATATTCACGGATCAGAAAACTTAAATTTGTGAAAAGAGTAACACTATTCAAATTAATCTGCAAATTCAGTGGGCAATCTCTATCATAATTTCAGTTTGTTTTTTTTAAGAAATTGACAAGTTGATTCTAAAATTCATATGGAACTGCAAGTGATCCAGAACATTACCTCATATTTGATGATCACTTCTTAGATGCAACACCAAAAGCACAACCAGCAAAAGAAAAACAGATAAATTGAACGATTAAAATTTTAAACTTTTATGCATCAAAAATACAATCAAGAAAGTGAAAAGCAACCCAAAGAATATGAGAACATATCTGCAAATTATGTATCACATGAGGATCTAGTATTCAGAACATAGAAAGAATTCCTACAACCTAACCACAAAAACACAAAGTACTCAATTAAAAACCAGAGCTGATATACACCTGTGGTGGATTCATGTTGATGTATGGCAAAACCAATACAGTAATGTAAAGTAAANAAATGAGTCAGCTCTCCGCATCAGGTGGCCAAGGTATTGGAGTTTCAGCTTCAGCATCAGTCCTTCCAATGAATATTCAGGACTGATCTCCTTTAGAATGGATTGGTTGGATCTCCTCACAGTCCAAGGGACTCTCAAGAGTCTTCTCCAATACCATAGTTCAAAAGCATCAGTTTTTCAACGCTCAGCTTTCTTTATAGTCCAACTCTCACATCCATACATGACTACTGAAAAAACCATAGCCTTGACTAGACATTAACCATTGCTACTGCTGCTGCTGCTGCTAAGTCGCTTCAGCACACTACGCTCCTCTGTCCCTGGGATTCTCCAGGCAAGAATACTGGAGTGGGTTGCCATTTCCTTCTCCAATACACGAAAGTGAAAAGTGAAAGTAAAATTACTCGTTCGTGCCCGACTCTTAGCGACCCCATGGACTGCAGCCTACCAGGCTCCTCCGTCCATGGGATTTTCCAGGCAAGAGTACGGGAGGACATTAACCATTAAGGAACTGCAAACCAAAGCCACAAAGAAATACAACTTCATACCTACTAGGATGATTACAACAAAAACGTTAATGGAAATTAAACATCAGCAGGGATATGTAGAAATAGGACCTCATACATTGCTGGCTGGAGAGTAAAATAATGTAGTCACCTTGCAAAACAGTTTGGCAGTTACTCAACTGGTTAAACATAAAGCTATCATGTGACTCTGCAATTCCATTTCTAAGTATATACCCAGAATATTTGAAGACATGTGTGTATAGAAAAGCTTGTGCATAAAGTTTTTATACATTTGTGCATTGCAGCTTTGTTCATAATAGCTTCAAATTGAAAACAACTCAAACACCCACCAGTAGTTGAAAGGGTAAACCAACTGTGATATATCCATACAACAGAGATTATTATTCAACTAGGAATAGGAATACTTCAGGCAACTATGTGGATGAACTCTGAAAACATTACGCTAAATGAAAGAAGTCAGACACAAAGAGCATGTATCATATTATTTCATTCATATGAAATGTCCAGAACAGGCAAATCCATACAGACAGAAAGCTGAATAATGGTTGCTATGGGCTGGGGACAGGAGAGGAATGGGGGGTGACTGCTAACAGAAATCATACTTCTTTGGGGGAAAATGAAAATACTACTTTGGAATTAGATAAAGGTGATGGTTGCTCGACTTTGTGAAAATACTAGAAACCATTTTTTTGTTGTTCAGTTAGTCATGTCTGACTCTTTGTGAACCCATAAACTGCAGCATGCCAGGCTTCCCTGCCCTTCACCTTCTCCCAGAGCTTGCTCAAACTAATGCCCATTGATTCTCTGACGACATCCAGTCATCTGGTCCTCTGTTATTCCCTTCTCCTCTCACCTTCAATCTTTGCCAGCATTAGGATCTTTTCAAATGAGTAAGTTCTTCGCATTAGGTGGCCAAGTATTGCAACTTCAGCATCAGCATCAATCCTTCCAATAAATATTCAGGACCAATTTCCTTTAGGATTGGCTGGTTTGATCTCATTGCTGTCCAAGAGACTCTCAAGAGTCTTCTCCAACACCACAGTTCAAAAGCATCAATTCTTCAGCATTCAGCCTTCTTTATNTGACATCCAGTCATCTGGTCCTCTGTTATTCCCTTCTCCTCTCACCTTCAATCTTTGCCAGCATTAGGATCTTTTCAAATGAGTAAGTTCTTCGCATTAGGTGGCCAAGTATTGCAACTTCAGCATCAGCATCAATCCTTCCAATAAATATTCAGGACCAATTTCCTTTAGGATGGGCTGGTTTGATCTCATTGCTGTCCAAGAGACTCTCAAGAGTCTTCTCCAACACCACAGTTCAAAAGCATCAATTCTTCAGCATTCAGCCTTCTTTATGGTCCAACACTCACATCCATATATGACTACTGGAACAACCATTGGTTTGACTAGACGGACCTTTGTTGGCCAAGTGATGTCTGTGCTTTTTAATATGCTGTCTAGGTTGGTCAAAGCTTTTCTTCCAAGGAGCAAGTGTCTTTTAATTCCATGGCTGAAGTCACCATCTGCAGTGATTTTGGAGCCCAGAAAAATAAAGTCAGCCATTGTTTCCAATGCTTCCCCATCTATTTGGCATGGAGTGATGGGAAGAGATGCCATGATCCTAGTTTTCTGAATGTTGAGTTTTAAGCCAACTTTCTCACTTTCCTCTTTCACTTTCATCAAGAGGCTCTTTAGTTCCTTTTCACTTTCTACCATAAGGGTGGTGTTATCTGTGTATCAGAGGTTACTGATATTTCTCTCAGAAATCATGATTCCAGCTTGGGCTTAATCCGGCCTGCATTTCACATGATGTTCTCTGCATATAAGTTAAATAAATAAGATGACAATATACAGCCTTGACATACTCCTTTCCCGATTTGGAATCAGTCTACTGTCCCATGTCTGGATCTAATTTTTCCTTCTTGACCTGCATTCAGGTTTTTCAGAAGGCAGGTAAGGTGGTATTGTTTCCCATCTCTTAAAGAATTTTCTACAGTGTGTTATGATCCACAGAGTCAAAAGCTTTAGTGCTTTCAATGAAGCAGAAGTAGATGTTTTTCTGGAACTCTCTTGCTTTTTCCATGATCCATTGGATGTTGGCAATCTGATTTCTAGTTCCTCTACCATTTCTAAATTCAGCTTGAACATCAGGAAGTTCATGGTTCAGGTATTGCTGAACCTGGCTTGGAGAATTTTGAGCATTATTTTACCAGTGTGTGAGATGAGTGCAATTGTGCAGTAGTTTGAGCATTCTTTGGCATTGCCTTTCTTTGGGATTGGAATGAAAACTGACCTTTTCCAGTCCTGTGGCCACCACTGAGTTTTCCAAATTTGCTGGCATATTGAGTGCAACACTTGCACAGCATCATCTTTCAGGATCTGAAATAGCTCAACCGGAATTCCATCACTTCCACTAGCTTTGTTCATAATGATGCTTCCTAAGGCCTGCTTAACTTCACATTCCAGGATGTCTGGCTCTAGATGAGTGATCACACTATCGTGATTATCTTGGTCATGAAGATTTTTTTTGTACAGTTCTGTGTACTCTTGCCACCTCTTCTTAATATCTTGTGCTCTGTTAGATCCATACCATTTCTGTCCTTTATCAAGCCCATATTTGCATGAAATGTTCCCTTGATACAGTACACAGAAAACCCTAAAGATAGTATCAGAAAATTACTAGACCTAATCAGTGAATTTAGCAAAGTTGCAGGATACACAATCAATACACAGAAATCACTTTTATTTCTATATACAAAAAATGGAAAATCAGAAAGAGAAATTAAGGAACCAATCTCATTCACCCCTGCAACAAAAATAATTAAACATCTAAGGATAAACGCTAGTTTTAGAAAAGGCAGAGGAACCCGAGTTCAAATTGCCAACATCTGCTGAATCATGGAAAAAGCAGGAGAGTTCCAGAAAACATCTATTTCTGCTTTGTTGACTATGCCAAAGCCTTTAACTGTGTGGATCACAATAAACTATGGAAAATTCTGAAAGAGATGTGAATACCAGACCACCTGACCTCCCTCTTGAGAAATCTGTATGCAGGTCAGGAAGCAACAGTTAAAACTGGTCATGGAACAACAGACTGATTCCAAATAGGTAAAGGAGTACGTCAAGTCTGTATATTGTCAACCTGCTTACTTAACTTATATGCAGAGTACACCATGAGAAACTCTGGACTGGAAGAAACACAAGCTGGAATCAAGATTGCCAGGAGAAATATCAATAATCTCAGATATACAGATGACACCACNGCCTTATGTGGTACCAGTATCTTGCCTCATGCTACCCAGTGGCTGCTGAAACATAAGCCTTTTAATTACTGAGCGTCTTGGTTACTCAGAGGCAGAGGCCTCCAGAGCAGTGTAGTTTCCTCATTCCACTATGGTTTTTAGTTCCTGCTTCCTTTTGGCTCCTGAAGACTTTTTGATGAGCTCAATATGTTTGCTGTATTTGTCCAGGATTTCTTATTGTGTGCTTTGAGAGGATTTTCAGATGATCTTCTTTACCATTTTGCACTAATTGCTTGAAATAAGTAGTGGCCCTGAACAAAGGAAACTTCAGTTGTTGAAGAGAGATGGATCAGGAAAGCATGATAATGACTTGTTCACTGAAGAGTTCCACTCTTGTATTTGGCACATATAATCATATGTGTGGAAAATGAAATATGTACAAGGATATTCAGCGCAATGTTTTGATAGTAAGAGAGTAGTATGAATCTAAATACCCGTCAGTAGTGGACTACTTAAGTGAATTATGGTGTGCCTTTATAATGGGAAAAAAATTCAGCAACTCTAAATGTATGAATATGGAGTGGTTACCAGAAGTACTAAGTGAATAAAGGCAGATACAGGACTACTTTCATTATATACTACCATTTTCTGCCACTGTGTGAAAAGTAAAGGTTAATATAATACCTATTCTTATGTTATAAGCCATTAATAGTAATCTTAAGGGAGGGGAACTATTAGAGGAGGACAGGAGTGGGAATTATGTCCTCTTTTGTACCTTTTTTGAATTTTAGACTGTGCATGTTATATTTATTTAAGAATAAATAAATGATTTTTTTTAATGATAATTTTTTAAAAATTGATAAATGTGGTAGGACCATTATACATTTTTAGTTGTAGTTATAGTCTTCGGAAAGTATTCTGATACTCAGATAAAATTCCATGTTTTTATCCATGGCTTCATCTTTTCAGTTGTATTTTAGCTTTTTATTTTATAGGAAGCCATGGGTAGCAAACCTGGAGATTATCTAGATTGTGTTTGAATAACATCTCCTTTGGTTGCCTAAGTTCCTTATTTTATTTTCCTGGGCTACTAGGGTCTGAGCTGAGGATTCAGCAGTGAGGGGCAATGTATTTTGAGTTGTCATTTGGAAAAAAAGAATTGGACTGAGGATTCCTCCCCAGTAATATATTTACCTTATCTCCAGGCATATGCTCTCTTGTGTGGTCTAACCTCTTATTCCCTAGGAGTGGACCCAGCTTTTGACCTTCCTCTTCGGGCAGTTTGTCTCCACATGACCCTGACCCTCATTTCTAAGCAGCCCAGTCTATCTTCATTCCTTTACCACTGTCAACTTAGAACTGAGCTGCTATCTTACATTTGGCTCAGAGTTCTTCGGCTCTCTGTCTATGGGTCTGTCTTAAACTTAGAGTGTTTAGATAGTAGAAGTATGTCCATTGTTAAACAGTATGAATTGATATTTGAGCTCCAGTCCTGTTTCAGAAGCTAGCCACTAGATGTCTCTCTTGTAAAGAAATAATCTTTTACAGAGTCTTAAAATTACTTTTTGTAAAAACATCTAAATGTGTATAACTAAGTCACTTTGCTGTATAGCAAAGATTGGCAAAACATTCTAAAAAAACTACATTTCAGTAAAATTATTTTTCATTACTTTTTGAATACAATTATAACATTCAAATTNGTCTTAAAATTACTTTTTGTAAAAACGTCTAAATGTGTATAACTAAGTCACTTTGCTGTATAGCAAAGATTGGCAAAACATTCTAAAAAAACTACATTTCAGTAAAATTATTTTTCATTACTTTTTGAATACAATTATAACATTCAAATTTTATTGCAGTGATATACCTATCCATCACTGTATTAACATCAGTAGCACTTTTTTCCTTCAACAATTACATGGCAATACATTTCTTAAAGGACAGGTTTTTGGTTTTGTTTTTGTGGGTTTGAGCTTTTTGTTTCGTTTTGGGCATGGTAGTATGGTTTTTACCTTGCTGCAAACTAACTTTAGAAAAGAACAAAAGAAAATGAAATAATGGGTTTAGCAGTTATGGTCATGATGAGAGAGGTGGATTAGAGAATATGACACTGTAGGTTTTCAGTGCAAACTTGTTAACTAATTGAACGTGGTTAGCTCTGTGGTTTCTTTCCCATAACTGATAAGAGTTTGATGGAAGAATTTCAAAGCAACAATAAGGACTTACTGCCTCTATTCTTTCACACTGTTTTTCTAATGGTTCTTTGGTTAATCAGGTATTTCCTTACTGGGGCCATGTAGACAGCGGTAAGGAAGTTTTTACTCCACAGCATCAGAGAGGGTGTACCTTTCCACAGCAACAGGCAGCATTCACACAAGTGGAAACCAAACATGGTTGATCATGTTATGGTCCCTGTATTGGTTCAGTTAGGAAAGCCTGTCCTCAGTCACCAAGTCTGCTTGTTCATCTCAGGAATGAGTACCTTTCCACTTGCTTTACTGTAGCATCTATCATCTATAGCATCCAGCAGCTATCATCTTCTCCCATGCAGGCCCATGTTGCCTCACCCAGGCTTACTGGGGAACCTCTAAGGAACTCTCCTTACCTTCAGTGTCTCCTTATTTCAGTCACTCTTATACACTGATGCCAATACATCTTCTGAAAGCATGTGTTTATGGTCACCTGCTCAGAATCCTTTAATGCTTCTGTGCCCACAGGAGTCATTCATTAGCTCCGAGATAACTTTACTAGTCACAGGCAGAATTGCCAGTAGGTGAAATTTGTCACCTCACCAGCTTTGGACTATCTTGAAGGTCTCAAGTGTTTTACTCTTTTCTGTGACCTAAAATTACCTTCCTTTATCCCTCCCTACCCGCCCCCCATTTGAGCTTTTTAGCAGTTNCAGAGTACCTGATGAACTATGGACAGAGCTTCGTGACAGGAGACAGGAATCAAGACCATCCCCAAGAAAAAGACATGCAAAAAAGCTAAATGGTTGTCTGAGGAAGCCTGGAAAATAGCTGTGCAAAGAAGGGAAGTGAAAAGCAAAGGAGAAAAGAAAAGACATACCCATTTGAATGCAGAGTTCCAAAGAATAGAAAGGGGAGGTAAAAAAGACTTCCTCAGAGATCAATGCAAAGAAATAGAGGAAAACAGTAGAATGTAAAAGACTAGAAATTTCTTCAAGAAAATTAGAGATAGCAAAGGAACATTTTATGCAAAGATGGGCTCAATAAAGGACAGGAATGGTAGGGACTTAACAGAAGCAGAAGATATTAAGAGGTGGCAAGAATACACAGAAGACCTGTACAGAAAAGATCTTCACGACCCAGATCATCACAATGTTGTGATCACCAAGAGCCAGATATCTGGAATGTGAAGTCAAGTGGGCTTTAGTAAGTATTACTACGAACAAATCTAACGGAGGTGATGGAATTCCAATTGAGCTATTTCAAATCCTGAAAGACGATGCTGTGAGAGTGCTACACTCAATATGCCAGCAAATTTGGAAAACTCAGCAGTGGCCACAGGACTGGAAAAGGTCAGTTTTCTTCCTATTCCAAAGAAAAGCAATGCCAAAGAATGCTCAAACTACCACACAATTGCACTCATCTCACATGTTAGAAAATAATGCTTAAAATTCTTCAAGCCAGATTTCAGCAATACGTGAACCATGAACTTCCAGATGTTCAAGCTGGTTTTAGAAAAGGTAGAGGAACCAGAGATCAAATTGCCAACATCTGCTGGATCATGGAAAAATCAAGAGAGTTCCAGAAAAACATCTATTTCTGCTTTATTGACTATGCTAAAGCCTTTAACTCTGTGGATCACAAGAAACGGAAAATTCTTAAAGAGACAGGAATCCCAGAATACCTGACCTGCCTCTTGAGAAACCTGTATGCAGGTAAGGAAGCAAATCTCTATGCAGACATAGAACAACAACAGACTGGTTCCAAATAGGAAAAGGAGTACTCAAGGCTATATATTGTCACTGTGCTTTTTTAACTTACATGCAGAATACATCATGAGAAATGCTGGTCTGGAGGAAGCACGAGCTGGAACTAAGATTGCTGGGAGAAATATCAATAACCTCAGATATGCAGATGACACCACCCTTATGGAAGAAAGTGAAGAAGAACTAAAGAGCCTCTTGATGAAAGTGAAAGAGGAGAGTGAAAAAGTTGGTTTAAAGCTCAACATTCAGAAAACTAAGATCATGGCATCTGGTCCCATCACTTCATGGGAAATAGGTGGGAAAGCAGTGGAAACAGTGGCTGACTATTTTTCTGGGCTCCAAAATCACTGCAGATGGTGATTGCATCCATGAAATTAAAGGATGCTTACTCTTTGGAAGGAAAGTTATGACCAACCTAGACAGCAAATTAAAAAGCAGAGACATTACCTTGTCATCAAAGGTCCATCTAGTCAAGGCTATGGTTTTTTCAGTTGTCATGTATGAATGTGAGAGTTGGACTGTGAAGAAAGCTGAGCACAGAAGAATTGATACTTTTGAACTGTGGTATTGAATAAGACTCTTGAGAGTCACTGCGACTGCAAGGAGATCCAACCAGTCCATCCTAAAGGAGATCGGTTCTGGGTTTTTATTGGAAGGACTGATGTTGAAGCTGAAACTCCAATACTTTGGCCACCCGATGTAAAGAGTTGAGTCATTGGAAAAGACCCTGATGCTGGGAAAGATTGAGGGCAGGAGGATAAGGGGACGACAGAGGATGAAATGGTTGGATGGCTTCACCAACTCAGTATATATGGGTTTGGGTGGTCTCTGGGAGTTGGTAATGGACAGGGAGGCCTGGCGGTCTGCAGTTCATGGGGTCACAGCATGTCAGACATGATTGAGCTACAGAATTGAACTGAACTGAAAGAGACAAAAAAACTGTACACAGAGAATTATAAGACACTAAAGAAAGAAATGATTCCATTTTTATTTCAAGATTTTAGATCATTTTCACTATCATTATTCAGAATTCTTTATCAGGTAGATTCCCTATGATTTCCTCTTTGGTTTGTTTTGGTGGGCATTTATCGTGTTTCTTTATCTGTTGGGTATTCCTCTGTCTCTTAATCTGGTTTATATTGCTGTATTTGGGGTGGCCTTTGTGTATTTTGGCAGTTTGTGGAACTCTCTTTATTGTGGAGTTTTCTCACTGTGGGTGGGGTTGTATCAGTGTCTTGTCAAGGTTTCTCAGTTAGGGAAGTTTGTGTTGGTGTCCTGGTGGGTAGAGCTGGATTTCTTCTCTCTGGAGTGCAGTGAAATGTCCAGTAATGAGTTATGAGATGTAAATGGTTTGGGGGTAACTTTGGGCAGCCTGTATATTGAAGCTCAGGGCTCTGTTCTTGTGTTGCTGGAGAATTTGTGTGATATGTCTTGCTCTGGTACTTGTTGGCCCTTAGGTGGTGCTTGGTTTTCAGTGTAGATATGGAGGCGTTTGATGATGGGAGAGGGTGTGGAGAAAAGGGAGAAAAGGGAACCTTCTTACACTTTTGGTGGGAATGCAAACTAGTACAGCCACTATGGGGTGTGGATTCCTTAAAAAACTGGAAATAGAACTGCCTTATGACCCAGCAATCCCACTGCTGGGCACACACAGCAAGGAAACCAGAATTGAAAGAGACACGTGTACCCCAATGTTCATCACAGCATTGTTTACAATAGCCAGGACATGGAAGCAACCTAGATGTCCATCAGCAGACAAATGGATAAGAAAGCTATGGTACATATACACAATGGAATATTACTCAGTCATTAAAAAGAATGGATTTAAATAAATTCTAATGAGGTGGGTGAAACTGGAGCCTATTATACAGAGTGAAGTAAGCCAGAAAGCAAAACACCAATACAGTATACTAACGTGTACATATGGAATTTAGAAAGATGGTGATGATAACCCTATATGCGAGACAGCAAAAGAGACACAGCTGTAAAGAACAGTCTTTTGGACTCTGTGGGAAAAGGTGAGGGTGGGATGATTTGAGGGAATCGCATTGAAACATGTATATTACCATATGTGAAACAGATCTCCAGTCCAGATTTGATGCATGAGACAGGGTGCTCAGGGCTGGTTCACTGGGATGACCCTGAGGGATGGAATGGGAAGGGAGGTGAGAGGGGGGTTCAGGATTGGGAACACATGTATACCCATTGCTGATTCATGTAAATGCATGGCAAAAACTACTACAATACTGTAAAGTAATTAGCCACCAATTAAAGTAAATAAATTAATTTTTTTTAAAGACAAAGAATGGAACAGAAACCATTCAGAAACAGCAGCATGAACTTATGCTCCTTCCCACAACTTCCAGTGTCGTATTTGAAGGCACAAAAGGGGACTGACATTTATTTATCACTTGACATGACACCTCCATTTCCCATGTGAGGTCTCTACCACAAGGGGAAGTTGACTCATCAGGCTAGTGGATACGGCTGGTGCTGCTTTGGGAAAACTTCCAAGCAGTATTTATAAAGCTAAGCCTACAAGTACCCTTGACTCAGCAAGTCCAATTCTGAGTATTTATCTAACACAAATGAAACCTAATGTCCACACACACACAAAAACTTATGCATAAATGTTCATAATAACTCCAAACCATATGTCAATTTGTAGATGAATCAGTAAGTTATGGTCTATTTCCAAAATAGATTACTACTCAGGAATAAGAAAGAACAGATTAGTTACATACACAAGTGTGTAACTTGATTTCATTTACACAAATGTCTAACACAGGTGAAAACTGTGTTGAAAAATTCAGAACAGCAGTTACCTCTAGAAGCATGGGGTTACAGATCGACTGTGATGAGGCATGAAGGAACATGGTGATGGTAATTGCCTGTATAATTATAGGGATTTGGGTTGCATGAGTATAAGAATTTGTCAACTTCAAATCATATACTTCAGACGGTCATCTCATGGTATGAAAATTTTACCTCAAAAAGAATAAAGGAACCACAGAAAATACCAAACTCTGGTTGATGATAATGCATGCGGAAGTAATTAGGAAGAAAGTATTAATGTCTGCAAACTATTTCAAAGTATATCCAAATAATAAGATAGACTGATGGGTGAATAGAGAGATGCAGCAATGGATAAATATATGCAAAAGCAAATAAGATAAAGTGTTAAATTTGAGTCCGTGTGGTAGTATATAAGTATTTGTAAGGTTCATTGTAGTTTTTCAAATTTCCCATATATTTACATATTTTCCATAATAAAATTGTGAAAATTTTGCTGTTACATTGAAAAATTTTGTAACAACATAACAGCAAAAAGATAAAGATTTAACAGGCAAATCATTTGCAAAATCATTGAGAAATGTTAGGAATGAATCTAACAAAATATATTTCTCCATAGAAAATCTGAAACCTTATTATTGTAAAATGAACACCTTAATAAACCAAAGAATTCATCATAGTCATGGTCTGGAAGGTACAATGTTATAGATATGTCAACTCCTTCAGCTGATCTGTAGATTCCATGAGATTCCCATTCAGTTCCCCAGCAGGTATTTATTGTTATGTTGAAGTTGACAAGCCAATTTCAAAAACTCATTAGGAAATACGAAAGGTCAGAAATAGATAAGGCAATCTTGTAGTAAATTGTCAATAAAACGGCAGTAATCAAGACAATGTGGAATTTATCTGAAGACAGGCAAATTGACCAATGGAATGAACAGCAAATCCAGAAACAGACTCACATAAATACAGCCACCAGGTTTATAACAGTACACAGGACAGGGCCAATAGAAGATTCCCTTACGAAAAAATTAATCTTGGCTCTTGCCTCACATCATACACACAAAAAAAGATCAATTCCAAATGTATCATAGACTGATATGGAAGGAAAAACAATGAATCTTTTAGAAAAAAGCCAAGTGGAATGTCTAAACAAGGCACAAAAAGATGCCAACTGCATAAAAGAGAAAAACAATAAACTGGACTATTTTAATTTAAGAAAATATGTTCATACTGTAAAGGGTATGGGAATGAAAGCTACAAAGAGAGGAAGACGTGTCTACTGTTTATTTCCAGCAAAGGGCCATATCTTACTAAGCTGTAGTATAAAGAACTACAGCTCAATAAGAAAAGAGAGAAATCCAGTTTTCAAAATGAGGGTAGAACTTGGTCAGATTCAACACCACAGGAATTAGATTTGCTTACTTTTCCTCTTCCTGGACTTTTTATTCCCCTCCAGTTTTACAGTGATATAATCAAAGCAAATCACTGTATATGTCTAAGGTAGACAGCACAACAGTTTGACTTATAAATATTATGAAATGAATACCAAATTATTGCTAAATTTAGCTAACATCCATCATCTCATATAGTATAATAAAAAAGAAAAAAAAGAACTTGTTTTTCCTTGTGATGAGAAATCTTAGGATTTAATCTTTTCTCAACTTTCATATATATCAGAGTGGCCTTGTCTACAGCTATCTTGCCATAGTTCACATTCCTGGCACTTAAGGGAACTTCTAGCACTGAATTATACAAATGATCCCTGAAAGTATAGTCTTCCCAGGGTTTTTTCTACTTACTTACCTTCTAGGTTATTTGAAATTGTACTAGGAATTATCTCAACCTTCATCAAAGTTCTCTTCTATCTATCCATCAGTTTTGTTCAGTTAGAACCCTTCTATTCAAAGACTCATCAGTAGAGTTGTGATTTTTTTTTTTTCTTTCTGTCTACTTGTAGAGCATTTCTTTCTACTGTATAGGTCAGATGATAAACCATCAAACAGCTTGAAAACTTGGACCCTTCAGATAAAATGTAGGGCATGTTGGTGGGTGGAGGAACCTCTCTGTTCTTAAGCTCTCTTGACTTGATCAAATTAGGAATTCAGCTTAGTGTTGCAGTTCTTTTCAATCTGCTGGCTGGTGTCAGCAAGATGCTGCTTAAAGTATTCTGAACGACAAACCCATTTCCCCAGACAGTCTGATTGGTATCTCTTGGGAATCTCTAAAACATGCTTTCCTAGGGTCTTCTTGTAAAAGACAAGACTTCTGTCTGAATCCTGGACCCAGGTGTGTATCCTGGGATCACAGGTCCATTAGAGCACTTGGACCTCCGAGTGTATTGCCTGTGCAAGCATGGAGTTGCGAAGAAGATGATGCCACATGTGCATGTTCAGGCTTCCATCTTCCAGGGTGTCTTCCATGACAAAGGCTGGCTTCATGTGCAGATTGATGCTCCCTGCTAGCTCCATTTACCAATTCATCTCTCATTTTTCT
The DNA here is from genome assembly GCA_006410875.1 of Neotragus pygmaeus. Taxonomy (NCBI): domain Eukaryota; kingdom Metazoa; phylum Chordata; class Mammalia; order Artiodactyla; family Bovidae; genus Neotragus; species Neotragus pygmaeus. The sequence goes on along the minus strand of SJYV01046692.1, from coordinate 440,903 downwards.
CAGTTCCCCCCGAGGTGTTGCCTCTATCCACAGGAACTCTGGACCCACCTCTATTGTGCCCTTCCATGTCTGCTGCTTATGGAGCTTTATTCTGTGTCTCACATTGTCCCTGGCCTTGTCTTTAACTAAAGTGCCACATTTAAGTGGGTAGTCATTGCTTTCTCCAGGGGATCTTCCTGACCCAAGGATCTAAACCCAGGGGTCCTGTATGGTGGACAGATTCTTTACTGTCTGAGCCACTGGGAAAGCCCATTAGTTAGTGGCTCAATAGTTGTGGTTCACGGGCTTAGTTGCTCCAAGGTATATGGGATCTCCCCGGACCAGGGACCGAATCCGTGTCTTCTGCATTGGCAGGAAGATTCTTTACCACTGAGCCGCCAAGGAAGCCCTTATTACTGACTTTTTATTTTGACAAAATATCTATCTATATATATAATAAAATTTCCCATTTCAACTATTTTTACATGTATAATTCAGTGGCATTGATTGCCTTCACAATGTCCTAAAACCATCACCATAATTTATTTCCAAAACCCCATGCAGGAATTCTAGACTGTGCTGATTCTAAAATCTACTACTGATTTTAAGTGATGAAAACATTCATTTCTTGGATTTGAGAAAAGGTAGATTTAGCAATCACTTAAAGTCTCTTCTCATATTTAAAATACTTCTAATGGGAAGGGAGGAATGACAATTAATTCTAAACTGGCTATAGTTATGTTCCTGTTCCAGAGCTAACCTTGTCTTCAGGAGGGTTAGATCTCCTCCTCTAAGGCATGAACTGCATTCTCTATTTCATGATAAGATCCCCTGGACGCCCACTAGGACAGACATGAAACAGATTGGGAAGATGTGTCCAGAGTAAATACGTTATGGCAGCTCAGAAGTGGCGCTCAGTCACGGACACATACGTACACCTGCCCCATTATCAGCATCACCACCACCTGAGGCAAGGTGAGGCGGGTCAGAGGACAGAGCAGAATGTAGACACTATGACTAAGAAAAGGGTATGACCTTTAGTGTTTCGATACCAGGACATCTGTTTTGACCTTTCAAAAACTTTTGTTTGTGTTGGTCATACACCACACAGTGCAGTGTTAAGTACATGAGTGGATTCTGGAATTAAGTTACCTAGGTTCAAATAAGAGCTGTGAAATTTACTAAGCCTTATAACTTCCTAAGACTTTTACTTACTAAGGCAAGTTAACAAACCTCTCTAAGTCGCAACTCTCTAATCTGTATAAAACAGAAAGAAATTGTAACTAAGGCTGTCATAAGACTTTAATGAAGTAAATCTTCTAAATTGTTTAGCACTGTATCTGAGCAATACTTAGTGCAATAGTTATAATATTAAAAATACAAATGAAACAGATCAACAAATAATTTTCAACAAATGAAATATTTAGTTACTGATTTTGAGGTGTAAAAGTATGACAGAAAAGACAGAAAGGTTTTAATTAATAAGACTGTTCAAAATGTCATGCTTCCAGATTACCAAACTATTTCTTTAAATAACATTTGGATGTCAAGTTTCTGCGTGGAGCAAATTAAACATTCTTTTCATAGTTTTTGCCTTTTCAGTTCCAAGATGCCAAGTTTCAGACAAGCACCTGAATTCCAAGTGAAAATCTAGCATAGCTCCAGTGTAAGGCCCATTCATGATTACTCATCTACAACCTGGATTTAGTCCATTTGTTTTCTGTGGGGGAGGGGTTGACATTCAATAGTTACATGGGGAGTCCAGAGAAAACTTCAAGTTCATGAGAAGTTTGTACTTTGTACTGTCTGAGGTTATTCTAACTCCAGCAGAACATCCCATTTCTATGGATTGCAACAGCCAGGGTGATTGCACACCTGAACGTGTCCTTGGAATGTGCCGAGACATAAACCCATGCCAACTATTCCAGGTATGTCTCCAAAGCTCAGCACACATATCTTTTCACAAACAAGAGCTGAAACAACCCCTGGTCCCACTGATTGAATGAGTTTGGGAAACTTACACTCTCAGATCAACATCTCCCATCTCAGGTCATGCAGTAAACATCATAAATAAGGATGACTCAGACTGAAGGCTAAAAAATAAATGAATAAGTTACCCAGCTGAAGTCATATTATCCAGTGTAAAGCTTTTTAGAGATGGTAGACAGAGAAGTGATTGGTCCTATTCATAATCAGATCAATGAAAATCCTATATATATCCAACAGATGTCATCAACTCTGGCCCTCGATAGACTGGGCAGCCCAGAAACGTGATGACAAGTGGCAGAGTGCACAGAAGTGGTTGACATCGGAGGGGATGGGCAGCCACGATCCAGAGAAGGGAGGCTCACCCGAACTCTCTGCGGAGTTATGCTTGATTACAGACACAAAAAGAATCTAGCAGAACTTACAGAACTGAAAAAACAAACAAATAAAAAAGAAAGTTCACCAACGTGACCTGGAGTATAAAACAAGAGACCTAGTACACGGCAGGTCAGCCATGTAGCTGACCGTACCTGATGGGGGGTTGGGGGGGGACAAAGCTGACCTCGTCTGCTATAGACACTGTCAGCCCTATGCCCGGGCATTTGGCAGAAAACTAGTTGCAGCCTGCGTTTTGCATTCGAGGCTCAGCTCCCAAACACTCATGTGTATATATTGGAGGCCCAGAAAGACTGAGGGCACAGGTGCCAGCCTGGGGTTGGGAGAGACAGGGACTGACATTCACAAAGCCTCTTAATACCACCAATATCAGTCATAAGGAATTAAAGTATATTTTGATATTACATACCCCACATTTAATAACAATTCATTTCAAAAATTGATCTCTGCTTAAATTAATTTCTGTTGTTAAATTAATGCTGCTATCCCATTATGCCAATCTATTCATTTTTCTGTTGCAGAGAAAGGTAGAAATGAGTTTTTATTTTTCTTTTCTGTCAAGCATTTTCACAACCCCATGGACTGCAGCCTCCTCCACCCATGCTCCTCCCCAGGCTCCTCCCCATGCCTCCTCCCCAGGCTCCTCCACCCATGGGATTTCCCAGGCAAGAGTACTGGAGTGGAATGCCATTGCCTTCTCCACATATGGCATAAACTCTATAATTATTATTTGAAGTTTTACATCCTTTAATTCACTTCCATTTTAATTTTTTGTGGAATATTATGTTTGATGCCAATATTTTATATTGACCTCTATTGTGAATAAATACTACAGTAATCACCTTTTTGCTTTTGGATACAGTCTTTAGTTTAAATTCCCAGAAGTAGGATTCTGATCAAAAGGTGTCTTTTACTTGTCACTGTGTATATCTATTCATTTGTTATTTTTCTCATAAAAGGTGCTGCTAAATTAATGGCAATAAGCATTGCATTAATTTACATCAGACATATTATGGGTGAATGCACCACCTTCATCTCTAACACATCAGTTATTTGTCAGGCCGCTAGGCACAAAAGACAACTCAGCAGTCTTTAAAATAAAAATTCATTCATAAATTACTGTGTAGACTACAGTTTGCTATTTACATATTTAAAACATCTCCTACTAGGTAAATTTTCTATACCTAAACACAGATATTTCATTTGATGCTTACTAGTTTAAAATAACAATTTTTCCATATAAGCTGAAAACAACACAAATATCTTATAAGTTCAGGAGGTCAGAAATCCAAAATGAGTCTGTCTCGGCTGGCAGGGCTATGACCCTTGTAGAAGCTCCATGAGAGAATTTCCCTCCTCATTTTCCAGCCTCCAGAAGCTGCCTTCACTCCTTGGCTGGTGGCTTCCTTCCTCCACCTTCAGAGTCAGCAGCATCAGGCCAGGTTCCCCTCATGCTGCTGTCACTCTACCCTTCTGTCCACTTTGTCCACGTTTAAGGATATCGTGATTACACTGGGCCCATCTGGATAACTCACAGATCTCATCATCTGAGCATTCATAAGTTAATTCCAATCTTCAAAGTTCTTTATACCGTGTAAGGTTAACACACTCAAGTTCCAGGGATTAGAATGTGGGAAATATCTAGGGGCCATTATTCTGCCTACCATTGCCCCTAAATCGGAAGTACTCCCTAGACGCTGACGGAAGAAGATGCACATCCTCTTTAGATAAACACATCCTCAGTCTAATTTCACAGGATTTACACAGAGGAAAAACAAGCCTTAAGCCCACAATCAGCAAGTATATGAGGAAAAAAGCCACCATGACTGAGAGACAGTGGGAACAACAAATAGAAGACTTAAGCCCCAAGAATTAGCGTAAACAGATTATTGTGATGATTATAAATAGTAACAAGACTCAAAGAAATGAAAAAACAATTGTTGAAATGAAACACACCACACACACACACACACACACGCATACATAAGAAGTCAGACTGGATGATAGAGTGTGAGATATTACACAGGGTACAGCATAGAGGGGCAAAGATATGGGAACAATTTTTTAAATTAAAGCTACATAGAGAAAAAAATTAAATGTCTAAATCCTGCCCAATCAGAGTCACAGAGAAAAAGAAGATCAAAGGAGAGAGAAGAGAGGAAGGACAGCGTTTGAAAAGATAACAGTTGAAAGTTTTCTGGAAATTATAAAACACAAAATCCATAGATTCGGGATATATAATACAACATACATAAAACTGAAGAAACAAAAATGAAATGTGTAGGACAGGACTTCCCTGGTGGTCAGAATTCACCGGCCAATACAAGGAACATGGATTCAGTCCTTGGTCTGAGAAGATTCCACGTGCCGCGGGGCAACTGAGCCCAGCACCGCAGCTCCTGAGCCTGCACATCCTAGAGCCCGTGCTCCACGAGAGAAGCCCACGCCTCAGCTGGAGGGTAGTCTCGGCTTGCCACAGCTGGAGAAAGCCCACGGGGAGCAGCAAAGGCCTAGTGCAGCCAAGAAAAGAGAAAATTTTAGAAAATACGTGGGACGCTTCTTGTGCCCCAGCTCACATTTTCTTGGCCACTTTTTACTCCAACCATTACTACAACAACCGTCTTTCTTCAGGTGTAACTCACAGCTTTTCCCTTCTGTTCTGGCACTTCTCTGGTGCGTGTGGGAACCTGACAGACCCACCTGTGTATCAACCCTGATATTTCAAGAGACTTAATACTTCATAGAACAATCCTTGACCAGCAAGGAACAGGAACTGATGGATAAAAGCCCCCCTAGTGCATCCCCACACAGTCATTTAAAACCTACCTCAGAGAGTCCCAGAGGGCTTACATCCCAGTTTTCTATAGCAGTGACCAGATCAGTAAGGTGCCCTTGCATTGGCTCTCCCTACATCCCTGTTTCATTTTCTCTACTTCAACTTTTCTATTCCCTCTGATCAGTTTCTAAATAAATAACCTATCCAGATCTATACCTCAGGTTCTGATGTATGTGGGGAGGGGGAGATCAAGGCTTGTATAAAAAGTCATTTCCAGTTCTATCAAAGTGTAACTGTAAAATACCAAAGATAACAGAACATCTTAGTATTATCCAGAGATAAAAGAAAAATCATATAAAAAGTAAAGACAGGAAGACTGACATCAGATTTCTCAATGATATGAACACAGAAAACAGTAGGATAATACTTGAAAAAACTGAGAGAAAACAATTGTTAATCTACTCTGCATCCAGCAGAGCCATATTTAAAAGGACAGGACGAAATAAAGATGTTGTGGGCTTCCAGGTGGCACCATCTCTGCCGATGCAGGAGGCATAGAGACGCAAGTTCAATCCTTCGGTTGGGAAGATCCCCTGGAGGAGGGAAAGGCAACCCACTCTAGTATTCTTGCCTGGAGAATCCTATGAACAGAGGAGCCTGGCAGGCCTATGATCCATAGGGTCTCAAAGAGTCAGACACGACTGAAGCAACTTAGCACTAATTCATAGACAAATAGAAATTAGAAAGTTTACCATTAATACACTTACATTAAAGGAACTTTTAAAGAACGTTCCTTAGGAAGTAGAAAAATAAACTCAGAAAAATGTTATGAAATGCAAACAATGACAGGGAGAAAACTGGTAAACAAGTGTAAATATAAACAAACATAACATCTATGATATAATAGAAATAATATCTGGTTTGAAAGCTAACAGTAAACAAGAACTATATTTTGGTAAATGATAAAGTAAAGAAGTGGCTATCAAAGCTAGANAATGCAAACAATGACAGGGAGAAAACTGGCAAACAAGTGTAAATATAAACAAACATAACATCTATGATATAATAGAAATAATATCTGGTTTGAAAGCTAACAGTAAACAAGAACTATATTTTGGTAAATGATAAAGTAAAGAAGTGGCTATCAAAGCTAGAATGTTCCAAGTTTCCCATAGCATTTGGTTGGGGGGTTAAGATATTAACTTTTAACTAGGTTAAATATATATTCTAACATGTTAAAATTTAGCACAAAAGTAGAAATAGGATTTTAAACTTTATTTAAATGGAATGCAAATCAAGTAAAAAGAAACAAAGTATAATCACAGAGAGCAAAAACATAAAATAAGAGGCCAAATGAATCTGTGATCATAATGAATACAAAACTCTTTCACTAAAACACTGAGAATTTCTTCACAAATACAATGGCTTAACAAGTAAAACCAAAACAAGCCATCTCTAGGTTGCTTGCAGAAGCCTCACCTAAATCATAAGAGCACAGAAAAGTTGAAACTAAAAGGACTGAAAATTTTACCAAGCATATACTTCCCAAATGCATATCTCTAAATGCTTACAGCGCAAAAGAATAAATTCAAAGAAATTTAAAGGGAAAAAAACAGANAGTTTTAACCAGGCTACAGGGAATATGCTGTCTGGCTGAGTCTCAAGGTCGGGGGGATGATGATTTCAGCTCCTTCTGGGCAGTGACCCAGCTTTTCCCGTGATTGTAACTTTTTTTTCCTGATTGTAGCTCTGGCCTACTTCAGTTACGGCTTCTGTCAGGTCTCAACAGATACCTGGGTTGGGAAGATCCCCTGGAGAAGGGCATGGCCACCCACTCCAGTATCCTTGCCCAGAGAATCCCATGGACAGAGTTGCCCGGTGGGCTACAGTCCGTAGGGTCACAAAGAGCTGGACACGACTGAAGTGACTTAACACACAGAGAAAGCTAAGTAAACCGCTTGCTGACAGCCCCTCCTGACTGAGCTGCATGCAGATGAGTCAAGGGACTAGAATGACTGATAATGAACTTGGGCTGTCACAGGCCAAAAATCCACCGTGTGTTACATAGGAACTGCTCCCCCCAAGCTGCACATGCAATCCGTGAAGAGGCTGGAAGGACCTGCATAGGGAACTTTTTTTTAATATGGACCATTTAAAAAGTCTGTATTGAATTTATTACAATATTGTTTCTGTTTTTCATGTTTTGGCTTTCCGGCTATGAGGCACGTGGGATCTGAGCTCCCCGACCAGGGATGCAACCGTACCCCCTGCATGGGAAAGTGAAGTCTTAACCACTGGACCACCAGGGATGTCCCCGTAGAGAACTCTTAAAGTTTACACAGAGAGTTAAACCTAGTTTCCATCAGTCATTTCCCAGCCCCCTCCCTTTATAAGTTGCCACTTTCAGAATAAACATCCCAGTCGCAAGCCATGGGAGAGACAGGTCTGAACTTTGCCTCCTGTCTCCCTGCTTGTTGTTCAGTCACTAAGTGTGTTCAACACTTTGCAACCCCGTGGCCTACAGAATGCCATGCTTCCCTGTCCTTCACTACCTCCCAGAGTTTGCTGAAACTCATGTCCATTGAGTTGATGATGCTATTTAACCATCTCATCCTCTGTCACCCCCTTCTTTTGCTCTCAATATTTCCCAGCATTAGGGGCTTTCCCAGTGGGTTGGCTCTTCCCATCAGGTGTCCAAAGTATTGGAGCTTCAGCTTCAGCATCAGTCCTTCCAATGAATATTCAAGGTTGATTTCCTTTAGGATGGACTGATTTCACTCCCTGTTTGGCTGCCCTGCAATAAAGCCTTTTTCTTTCAGCAAAAAAAAAAAAATTTCCCAAAATGATATTTGGGCTTTCGTGTGCAGTGGGCAACAAGCCCACTTGCTCTGTTACACAAACACATTTGAATCCACAATTTATTATTATTATTTTTTTGCTGTGCTATGCAGTATGTGGAATTTTAGTTCCCTGACCAGGAATTGAACCCGTAGCCCCTAGATTGGAAACACAGAGACTTAACTACCAGACCACCAAGGAAGTCCCTGAGTCCATATGTTTAAGTCCAGATTTGGGTTCACTGTCCTGCTGCTCCTGCTTAGTCACTTCAGTCGTGTCCTGTGGTCTGCAGACTGCCAGGGTCCTCTGTCCATAGGATTGTCTAGGCAAGAATACTAGAGTGGGTTGCCATGCACTCCTCCAGGGGATCTTCCTGACCCAGGGATCGAACCTGGGTCTCGTACATTGCAGGCAGACTCTTTACCGCTAAGCCACCAGGGAAGCCCAGTGCGCTGCTGTTTTTTTCTAAAAAGAGTCAGAATTCTTTGGAGGGTGACAGCACAATTTGTCAGGATATCAAAAAAGGTGGGGCAAGCCTAGAACATCTTGCTGATCTTTAAAAGTGAGGGAGCCATCAGTAGACTGTCTCAGATGACGTTAGAGCAAGAGGCCACACAAAGACTCCCACAGCTAGAGTGAACAGCAGATTACGCATGAAAAGATAATTATGATCGTTGGGATAAGCTCAGCCACGGATCTGTGAAGATTTTTTAAAATGATAAAGTTTTTGTAAAAGGGTCTTGTCATAAACCCATGTATCTGAAATATGTTTACCAAAACTAATTTACCACATAAATCTTATGCTTTGATCATCACACAATACAACTATTAAAAACATAGAAAAATACTGTATATATAAAAAATAGAATGTAAATCTATATTAACATGGAAAATAAATCATAAAATATTAAATGGAGTGGTGTGTCTTGATTGGATGGTGCTCAAAATGAATTTTCTAGATGGGAAAACAGTGCAAACAGTGACAGACTTTATTTTGAGGGGCTCCAAAATTACTACAGGTGGTGACTGCAGCCATGAAATTAAAAGACGCTTGCTCCTTGGAAGAAAAGTTATGACCAACCTAGACAACATATTAAATTTAAAAGCAGAGAGACACTGACAAAGGTCCATCTAGTCAAAGCTATGGTTTTTCCAGTAGTCGTGTATGGATGTGATAGTTGGACTATAAAGAAAGCTGAGCGCTGAAGAATTGATGCTTTTGAACTGTGGTGTTGGAGAAGACTCTTGAGAGTCCCTTGGACTGCAAGGAGTTCCAACCAGTCCATCCTAAAGGAGGTTAGTCCTGGTGTTCATTGGAAGGACTGATGCTGAAGCTGAAACTCCGATACTTTGGCCACATTGTGAGAAGAACTGACTCATTTGAAAAGACCCTGGTGCTGGGAAAGACTGAAGGTGGGAGCAGAAGGGGATGACAGAGGATGAGATGGTTAGATGGCATCACCGACTGGATGGACTTGAGTTTGAGTAAACTCTGGGAGTTGGTGATGGACAGGAGGCCTGGTGTGCTGCAGTCCATGGGGTCACAAAGACTCGGACATGACTGAGGGACTGAACTGAACTAAAAGAAACAGATGCGCCCATGCTGGCCTGTGTAACCCCGGGCTTGATTTGTCCGCTGGTTCCGGAGATTCAGGAAGGGGCTTCCTGCTCCAGGTCAGTGTTGGGGCTCCATGAGCACTCTCCCTTCAGCCCTTCACTGCCAACTGTGCCCCCAGCGGCTCCTGCACTCTCCCAGGAGCCATCCCCCTACCTCTACACTCTCTCAGCAGAGTCTGCTCATCAGGACATTGAGGTCAACTCGGGAAGGTATAGGGGCACACAGTGCCTGGGGCCCGTGGTTGAGAGAAGCTCGGAACCCCACNAAGTCAAATAGAGAAAGACAAATGTTACATGATATCACTTATATGTAGACTCTAAAAAAATAGAATAAATGAATTTATTTGCAAAATGGAGACTCACAGACATAGAGAACAAATTCATGGTTACCAAAGAATGAAGGGGAGAGAGATAAATTTGGAGTATGAAATTAACAGGCATAACAGAGCATGAAGTTAACACTCTATATAAAGTATATAAACAGCAAGGATTTCCTGTATAGCACAGGGAACTATTGGGTTGACTAAATAATTCATTTAGCCTGCAATGTGGGAGCCCTGGGTCCAATTCCTGGGTTGGGAAGATCCCCTGGAGAAGGAAAAGGCTACCTACTCCAGTATTCTGGCCTGGAGAATTTCATGGACTGTATAGTTCATTGGATCTCAAAGAGTCAGACTTGACTGAGCGAATTTCAGTTTCATTTTCAATACATTCACTATCTTGTAATAAACTACAGTGGAAAAGAATATATATACACACACACACATGTACATACACACACACACATGTATATACATGTGACCGAATCACTTTGCTGTACACCTGAAACTAACACAATATTCTAGATCAACTATACTTCAGTAAGGGACGTCCCAAGCAACGCTAGTGGTAAAGAACCTTCCTGACAATGCAGGAAATTCAAGAGACACAGTTTCCATCCTTGGGTCAGGAAGATGCCCTGAAGGAAGGCATGGCAACCCACTCCAGTATTCTTGCCTGGAGAAACCCATGGACAGAGAAGCCTAGCAGGCTATAGTCCAGGGGGTTGCAAAGAGTCAGACATGACTGAAGTGACTTAGCACGCATGCACACGTGCTTCAGGAAAAATAAAAAATAATTTTTAAAAGTCTGATGGTAATTGCTTCAGGGAGGCCTCAAGGGGCATTCAGTCATGCTCAGAGACAAACCCAGGTCACCTCAATGTCGATCTTTCCATGTCTGTGCAGTCTCCAATGATCTTCCTGCGCACTCAAGCCCTGGATCTCACTGGTCCTGCCAGTCCTAGGTTCCTACTTCTCTGAAAGAATGTGTAGTCCTGCCCAGGGATTTCCTCAGGACTTCCAAAGCTACAAACGATTTCAACACAGCCAACTATTTTTACTCGTGTCAGACATGTTTTTCTGCCTGCCCTCACTCTGCACTGCCTGGGAATTATTTTATAGGGTTACCGTTAAAGTTAGAGTCAATATCTCTCTTTCTTTCTTGCAGTGACAGAACTCATAGAATATATACAAGATCCTTAGCAAGGATATGCAAGCCCATCAGGACACAACACTTGTCTTCCTCTGTATCTTTATTTCCTGCAACTTCATTGTTCCTAGAAACATGCTTTCTAACAGTACAAAAATCTTGCAGGCTGTTCCATCCCTCTTTGCCTCTGTCCAGGCTATTTCTGCTGGATCTCAGATTCTGTTCCAAAGGAAGGGTTAAACGTTCACCTCCTCAGTGAAGACTGAGAGGATCTTGGAGGAACACTTAATCTTTGCTTCCTCTGGACCCTGCGGTTTGTCTATGGTACCTAATCAGCTGTATTGCTTGTTTTGCTTTGTTTTTAATTTAGATCTTTCATACTAGTCCCTTCAGAGGCTCAGGCAATTTTAAAATTCCTTTGGAAATCCCTACCACCTAGCAAAGTGTTTGACACATAACTGACATTCCACCAACAGTTGTTGGATGAACAATGACACTCATCAAAAGAGGTTGGTATCAAGGTACCCATCACCATGGGGCTCTGCCTGGATTGATCCAAGGCTGCCTTTTAGAGCAGCACTGAGCTCTCCGGGCATCACAGATACAGCAAATGACTTAAGAGATGAGAGTGCCTGAAGAGGCACAGAGAACAGTCAAGTTCAAACGATGAGAGATGCTGGGTTTTTCTCATCACCACTGTCAGGAGCCAATGTAACCTGAAGGCAAAAGCACAAATGATACTAGGTCATGGGCAGCTGCACCTGCAATGAGTAAGCGCTGAGAAGACGGAAGCCACAAAGGGCTCACGTGTCTTGAACTTCCGTAAGAAGCACCAGCTGTGTGAAGGCCGGCAGGGCTGCCATCACTACTCAGAGACCAAGAGTCTACCCCCTGCCAAAGGCGTCATCTCAGCCATCCCTCAGGGAAAAGGAGAGAAGGTTTTCAGCGTACTATCCCTCAGAAAGAAAGAAAAAATATTTCCCATCAGAAAACAAAGGAACAAGAGCTCAGTGGGGCTTTCAGTGGGAAATTGCAAACTTGAAATGAAATCCAACTTTCCTATTTTGGTGGAGGGCAGGGGCAGGAAAGAGAGCTAAAAATAGAACAACAAAAACTAACTTTATTTGAAATATACAGTGAAAGAAGTTTTGAATAAGAACCAATGTAAATAACAAAAAAATGAGGAATTTCAAACCTAAATGAGGGTTTAATGACCCTTTTATTGCTTAAAAAAGAATGAATCCTTTTTCCAATTTCTTATCTACAAAAGAAACTAGTATGTGGACTATGCAGTTCCAAAATTACAGCAAATCATTTTAACTCCTGAGTTTTCTAAGTGTAAAGGATGTCTTTTCCAAAAGGCAGATATTTCCTAAATTCTGCTAAATAGAAGAGTTTTCTTACTTTCTCTCCCTGTTACTACCATGGCCTATGAAATTCAATCAGTCACCTAAATTAAAATATTTCTGAAAAGACTACAAAACTGAATGCTGCTTTTGCCTCAGATTTTTCTGCTAAAAACAAGTTTTTGCACAGACATTAAATATATAATGCACATTGACTTGAAGTTATCTGGTATTCTTGAAAAGTAGAGGAGACAATCTAAAACTATGAAAAAATTGTCCTTCATGGGAGATATTGTAACAAAGGGGCAAGAAACAGTCATTCCCACTTTTCTTTAAGGAAAGAAAATCATTTTAGGACTTGCTTCCCTTTTTCTCACCTCCCCATCACTAAACTCTCTTGTAGGAGAAACATTATTATGGAAGATAAGTCTGAGCTTCTAAAACAACCCCTCATGAGCAATCCTGAATGTGACTTAGGAGGAGAGTCACTTGGGCATTCCTCTCATCCCTTTTCTTCTCACTCCAAACACAGTTCTAAACTAAGCTGTCTGCTCAGAGCAAAGCAAAGATAGAGGTCCTAAGGAGAGGACACCATAGCACGTGGCATCAGTGAAGCGACAGAGAACCACAAAATCAGAAAGGAACTAGTTAGTCTGTTAGCCCAGGCCCCTCACAGGTTTACAGTTAATAATTCGCACACTAGGGCTCCACACAGATTCAACTGATCACCTGATTTACAGAGATAAGTGTCATAATTGCTCACACTTGCACAGCATCACCTTCCTTGTCCAGAAGTCACCTACTCCAAACCTTACTTGTCAGAATTTTGCCAAGACCCCAGAAGCAAATTGAAGCAGGACCCCAAGAAACTTGATGAGCTGGTGCAGAATTAAGGCGCTGAAGTTTCGGTTTTCTGTTCATGCGGGGACTCATCCAAAGCCAATTTCATTTTCATCTTTGTGTGTTTCTCACCAGCAGACTGGGTTTCCCAGGTGGCGCCTAGCGGTAAAGAACCTGCCTGCCCATGCCGGAGACGTGAGAGACATGAGTTTGACCCCTGGGCCAGGAAGATCCCCTGGAGGAGGAGACGGTTTCATGGCAACCCATTCCAGTATTCTTGCCTGGAGAATCCCATGGACAGAGGAGCCTGGGAGGCTACAGTCCATGGGGTCACAAAGAGTCAGACACGACTGAAGTGACTAAGCATGCGGGCACGCAGCATAATTATGAAATTTCTCAGCTCACAAATAGATGAGAAATAGCAAACATTTAAAAGATGACTGACTTAATCAGCTGACAGATGGTGAAGGAGAAAGAAAAATACTACAAGTTAATAAGGGATAGCCACCTAGTTAATAAGGATTCCATGTAGAGACTGATGTACAAACATTTCACTAGTTCCTTGGGGATCTCTGTGTTATAGTTCAGACTCTCAATGAAGGTCAAAATGATGAATGTCCTTCATTCCTTCACACCTTCAGATGGCAGCTTACACACAAAATTCTCAGAAAAACCTTCCTCCAACGATTCCGCTTGCTGCTGCTGCTGCTACTGCTAAGTCCCTTCAGTCGTGTCCGACTCTGTGCAGCCCCCGCAGACGGCAGCCCACCAGGCTCCCCCGTCCCTGGGATTCTCCAGGCAAGAGCACTGGAGTGGGTTGCCATTTCCTTCTCCAATACATGAAAGTGAAAAATGAAAGTGAAGTCTCTCAGTCATGTTTGACTCTTGGCGACTCCATGGACTGCAGCCTACCAGGCTTCTCCATCCATGGGATTTTCCAGGCAAGTGGGGTGCCATTGCCTTCTCTGATGTCTCCACTTAAAGCACCCCTAACCCATCATTTTGTTTCTCAGCACCTTTTGTATGTCCTGCCCAGTATATATCAAAATTTACAACCATGTTTTTATGACTTTACTCTTGTGTTATGTTATCTACCTGCTGCACTAGATTATGAATTTCACGTGGCACTGAGCCACGTCCTGACTCATCACTGACTGCCCAAATCCTGGCTCTGGGATTGTCACCTGGAAGGGTCTTGATAAATAAACATTGGGTGAATAAAGAAATGTTACCAGGGAAGTGCCTACATTCCCTCATTACAATATGTCACTTTAGAAAGGCTGCTTTAAATTTGGGAATGCTCCTTACAAAGATGATTAAAGAGATGTTGTTTCCTGAAAGGGCAGCAAAGTTGGGGGAAAGTAACTTACCATTTATTGAACAATGATTGTGTACCGGGAATGCTAATCCTCACAATGACACAGTAAAATAGGTATGATCAGTCCTCCTTCACTGATGAGGAAGCTGAAGTTAAGTAACTTTCCAATTTTGTGCAATTAGTGGTAAGTCTGGATTCAAGCCTGAGGTCCACATCTCATTACTCTGATGGGTAAAGCTTCAATTATCCTCACTTAAGAAATAGCTTATATGTTGTCTGGGATGCTGGCTGGACTGGAATCAAGAATGGGGCTTCAAAGGCACTATTAGGAAAGAAGGAAGGTCTTGTAGATTGGAGCTGAGTCAAGTCTGAGAGTCAAGACAAGGAGACCAGGTTCAAAGGGCAGACAAAGAATTATAAAAGGGCAGAATCAAAATCAGGAGTCCTATGAAAACAGGATCTGAGTCATGCTTCAACCCACTTAAATCTGGCATCCACCCCCCCAAACTTTCCCAAAACAGCTCTCACTAATGTCACCGATGACTCTGACATCACCAAATCCATGGGTAATATTTATTCTCTATCTTGCGTGGCTTCTCCGTAGCGTTTGGCAGTCTGGCCGTTTCCTCCTTTGTGAATCATTGTTTACCTTTGGCTTTCCCAGCACACTCTCTCCTGGCCTCCTTTTATATATCTGTCTGCTCCATCTCTGTCTCATTTGCCACTTCATCCTCCTCCAGCTTGGCAATAAACATGGGGCTTTTTCAAGATCAAGGTGAGATTTCTTTCTCTTCTACCTCTCAGTTTTTCTTCTCTCTGGGTGAACTTACTAATTTTTAAAGCTTTAAATATTATTGACAGATTGACAACTCTTCATTTCCATTCTATGCTACATTTCTGAGCTTCAGACTTGATTTCAAAATTTTCCTACTTGACATTACTGTTTGGATATTTAAAAGACAGCACAAATGTAATAAATTCCAATACAAATTCATCAAACTTAATCCCAATAATTGAGCCCATATGTCCTTCAATCCTCACATGTAAATGCTACTGGTTATCCTGTTTTTTTTTTTTCCTGGAACCACAACTAATTGATTTATCTAAACACTTAGTCTTCTCCAATTCATTCTCCATGTTGCCATCAGAGACACCTTTTCAAAATACAAATTTCTCCATATCATGTTACTAACCAGGGTAAAAGTCCATGTTTGTACTTGATCTGTATGCTGCTGCTGCTGCTGCTGCTGCTGCTAAGTAGCTTCAGTTGTGTCCGAATCTGCATGACCCCATAGACGGCAGCCCACCAGGCTTCTCTGTCCCTGGAATTCTCCAGACAAGAATACTGGAGTGGGCTGCCACTTCCATCTCCAGTGCATGCATGCATGCTAAGTCATTTCTGTCGTGTCCGACTCTGTGCAACCCCATGGACAGCAGCCCACAAGGCTCCTCTGTCCACAGGATTCTCTAGGCAAAAATATTGGAGTGGGTTGCCGTCTCCTTCTCCACTTATCTGTATATTCTTGAATAATCAGACTTCTGCATGCCTTTCTCAGGCAATCTCAATCTATGCCAATTCTCTTTTCTGGGTTCCACCCACCAAAGCTGCACTTTCAGTTTGTAGAATCCCCTATGCTCCCTCTGACCTCAGGGCTTTGATATAGTCTATGCTTCTTCCTGGAATAGTACCTTAGCACCACCCTTGATTTGGCCACCCATAGAGCTCAACTCTAGTGTAACTTCCTCAGGAATCCTTGTACTTTTTGGACCCCTGTCACACACACACACACACACACACACACACACACACACACACACACAGAGGATCAAGTTCCCCTAATACATATTATTCTTGTTCATAGGTACCTACACATTGTATACTTTGATTAATGTCTCTCCTTCTCAATGAAACGTAGGTTCTGAGGGGGCAAGGGCCATAGAGATGGCTTCATCACTGAACGCCTGGGCCAGCAGAGTATTTTGCACAAAGACGATTTACAAGTCTTTGTAAAATGCAGCAAGGAAGATAGCAGGGAAGTAGTTCTGAGATTACCTATGGGCATCTAAATTTCAAATACATCAGACATTGGGTAGGTGGTATCCATGTATGTTTGACTTAAAGTAAAGGTGATTTGGTGGTATCAGTGAAGAATATGTGCAATTCTTTATAAGGCAATAAACATTTTACTTCATCTTTAGATTATTTTGACTTTACAAAGTTGAATTATGTCTAACAAATTTTTATTGTTGGGCTATTACTGTTTTGTTAAATCATATATCCTAATTAACTTTTCATTCTGAATTTAAGATGTATTTCCATTATAGCAACTTGCAATACATTTTTCAATTTCTGACTTTTTCAGGGTGCCATTTTATTTATTCATTCATTGATTAACTCATTTATTTTTAATAAGAATATGTTTGANATATCCTAATTAACTTTTCATTCTGAATTTAAGATGTATTTCCATTATAGCAACTTGCAATACATTTTTCAATTTCTGACTTTTTCAGGGTGCCATTTTATTTATTCATTCATTGATTAACTCATTTATTTTTAATAAGAATATGTTTGATTTATAATGTTATATTAGTTTCAGGTGTACAACATAGTGATAGATTCAGTTCAGTTCAGTCGCTTGGTCGTGTCTGACTCTTTGGGACCCCATGGACTGTTGCACACCAGGCCTCCCTATCCATCACCAACTCCCAGAGCTTACTGAAACTCATATCCATTAAGTAGATGATGCCATCCAACCATCTCTTCCTCTGTCATCCCCTTCTCCTCCTGTCTTCAATCTTTCCCAGCATCAGGGTCTTTTCCAGTGAGTCAGTACTTCGCATCAGGTGGCCAAAGTATTGGAGCTTCAGCATCAGTCCTTCTAATAAATATTCAGGACTGATTTCCTTTAGGATTGACTGGTTTGACGCCCTTGCTGTCTGTCCAAGGGACGCTCAAGACTCTTCTTCAACACCATCAAAAGCATCAATTCTTCAGTGCTCAAAAGCTCTTTATGGTCTAACTCTCACATCCATATTAGACTACTGAAAAAACCGTAACTTTGACTATGTGGACCTTTGTCGGCAATGTCTTTGCTTTCTAATATGCTTTTCTAACACGGTCTAATATGGTCATAGCTTTTCTTCCAAGGAGCAAGCATCTTTTAATTTCATGGCTGCAATCACCATCTGCAGTGATTTTGGAGCCCCCCCAAAATAGTCTCTCACTGTTTCCATTGCTTCCCCATCTATTTGCCATGAAGTGATGGGACCAGACGCCATGATCTTCGTTTTCTGAAGGTTGAGCTTTAAGCCAACTTTTTCACTTCCTCTTTCACTTTCATCAAGAGGATCTTTTGTTCTTCTTCACTTACTGCTATAGTGTGGTGTCATCTGCATATCTGAGATTATTGATATTTCTCCCAGAAATCTTGATTCCAGCTTGTGCTTCATCCAACCCAGCATTTCTCATGATGTACTCTGAATATAAGTTAAATAAGCAGGGTGACAACATACAGCCTTGACGTACTCCTTTCCTGATTTGGAACCAGTCCATTGTTCCATGTACAGTTCTAAATGTTGCTTCTTGACCTGCATACAGATTTCTCAGGAGGCAGGTCAGATGGTCTGGTATTCCTATCTCTTTAAGAATTTTCCATAGTTTGTTGTGATCCACACAGTCAAAGGCTTTGGCATAGTCAATAAAGCAGATGTAGTGTTTCTGGAACTCTCTTGCTTTTTTGATGATCCAGCGGTTGTTGGCAATTTGATCTCTGGTTCATCTGCCTTTTCTAAAACCAGCTTGAACATCTGGAAGCTCACAGTTCATGTACTGCTGAAGCCTTGCTTGGAGAATGGGAAAGACTAGAGATCTTTTCAAGAAAATTAGAGATACTAAGGGAATATTTTAGAGATACCAAGGGAAGATTTTATGCAAAGATGGGAACAGTGAAAGACAGAAAAGGCAAGGACCTGACAGAAACAGAAGATTAAGAAGAGGTGGCAAGAATACATAGAACAACTATACAAAAAAATCTTCTTGACCCAGATAGNGAGATACCAAGGGAAGATTTTATGCAAAGATGGGAACAGTGAAAGACAGAAAAGGCAAGGACCTGACAGAAACAGAAGATTAAGAAGAGGTGGCAAGAATACATAGAACAACTATACAAAAAAATCTTCTTGACCCAGATAGTCATGATGGTGTGATCACTCACCTAGAGCCAGACATCCTGGAATGCGAAGTCAAGTGGGCCTTAGGAAGAATCACTATGAACAAAGCTAGCGGAGGTGATGGAATTCCAGTTTAGCTGTTTCAAATCCTAAAAGATGATGCTATGAAAATGCTGCACTCAATATGCTGGCAAAGTTGGAAAATTTAGCAGTGGCCATAGGACTAGTAAAGGTCTGTTTCCAACCCAATCCCAAATAAAGGCAATGCAAAAAAATGCTCAAACTACCACACAATTGCACTCATCTCACATGCTAGCAAAGTAATGCTCAAAATTTTATAGACTATACTCCATTTAAAGTAACTAGCCTCCAATTAAATAAACTTATATCCAAATAAATAAATAAATAGGACTTAGCTGGGCTTCACTGGTGGCTCAGAGGTTAAAGCATCTGCGTGCAATGCGGGAGACCTGGGTTTGATCCCTGGGTGAGGAAGAGCCCCTGGAGAAGGAAATGGCAACCCACTCCAGTATTCTTGCCTAGAGAATCCCATGGATGGAGGAGCCTGGTTGGCTATAGTCCATGGAGTCACAAAGAGTCGGCAAGGACTAAGCAGTTAACAAAGAAAGAAAGAAAAGAATAGGCCTTACCTGGTGGCTCAGTGGATAAGAAACCGCCTGCCAACGCAGGGGATATGTGTTCAATCTCTGGTCCAGGAAGATTCCACATGTCAAAGAGTAACTAAGTTTGTGCGCCACAACTACTGAGCCCAAGCTCTAGAACCTGTGAACGCCACCTGCCGCGCCTGTGTGCCACAACTACAGAAGCCTCAGCACCCGAGAGCGCGTACACTGCGACCAGTAAGCCCATGTGCGGCAACAGCTGAAGCCCATATGCCTACAAGAGAAGCCACCACCGCGATGCGAAGCCCTCACACCAACGTGGAGAGCAGCCCCTGTTCACTCCAACCAAAGAAAACCCACACGCAACAGCAACTCAGTGAAGCCAAAAGTAAAATTAATTAATTAAAGTTATTATAAAAATATTGGCTATATTCCCTGTGCAGTACAATGTATCCTTGCAGTTTATTTTACACCAGAAAGCCTGTACCTTTATTCCCCTACTCTAATCTTGCCCCTGCCCCATCCCTCTCCACACTAGAAACCGCTGCCGCTGCCGCTGCTGCTGCTGCTAAGTCGCTTCAGTTGTGTCCGACTCTGTGCGACCCCAGAGACGGCACTAGTTTGTTATATATATATATATGAGTCTGTTTCTTTCTTGTTATATTTATTCAATTGTTTTATGTTTTTAGATTCCACATATAAGTGATAACATGCAGTATTTATCATTGTTTGATTTATCTCAATAATCATAAAAAACCTCCAGGTTCATCCATGTTATTGCAGATGGCAAAATTTCATTCTTTTTTATGACTGATTAATAGTCCACTGTTTATCTATACCATATCTTCTTTCTGGGGCCATGCCATGCAAGCTGTGGGATATTAGTTCCCCACCAAGAATCAAATCCATGCCCCGTGAAATGGAAGTGTGATGTCTCAGCCCCTGGACCACCAGTGAAGTCCATACCACATCTTTTTTGTCCATTCAACTATTCATGGGCATTTAGGTTGATCCCATATCTTGGCTATTATAAATAATGCTGCTATGAACACTGGGAGCATGTTTCATTTCTAATCAGTGTTTTCATTCTCTTCAGATGTATACCCAAGAGTGTAATTGCTAGATCATATAGCAGTTCTATTTTTAGTTTCCTGAGGAACCTACATACTGTTTTCCGTAGTGGCTGCACCAATTTACATTTCCACCAATGCTGTAGGAAGGTTCCATTTCTGTACATTCTCATGAACATTTGTTATTTGTGGTCTTGCTGGTAACAGCCACTCTGAAAGATGTGAGGTGATATCTCATTGTGGTTTTGTAAAACAGCAATGAAATGTTTCTGAAAACTAATTCTTGATTTCATTGATCTTTTCTATTTTTTGTCTATATTTTATTTCCTCTTTTATCTTTATCACTTCTCTCTTTACTTTTTAATTTATATTTTTATTGAAGGATAATTGCTTTATCAAATTTTGTTGTTTTCTGTCAAACTTAAACATGAATCAGCCATAAGTATACATATATCCCCTCCTTTTTGAAACTACTTTTCTTCTGCCTCCCCGTCCCACCCCTCTAGGTTGACCCACAGCCCCTGTTTGAGTTTCCTGAGCCATAGAGCAAATTCCCGTTGGCTATCTATTTTACATATGGTAATGTATATTTCCATGTTACTCTTTCCATACATCTCCCCCTCTCCTCCCCCTCCCCATGTCCATAAGTCTATCCTCTATGTCTGGTTCTCCACGGCTGCCATAAAAATAATTTTTTTCAATACCATTCTTCTAGATTCCATGTATATGTGTTAGAATATGATATTTCTCTTTCTCTTTCTGACTCACTTCACTCTGTATAATAGGTTCTAGGTTCATCGACCTCATCAGAACTGACTCAAATGCATTTCTTTATATGGTTGAGTAATATTCCATCTTGTATATGTACCACAACTTCTTTATCCATTCATCTGTTGATGGAAACCTAGGTTGCTTCCATATTCTAGCTATTGTAAATAGTGCTGCAATGAACAATGGGATACATGTGTCTCTTCCAATTTTGGCTTCCTCAGGGTATATGCCTAGGAGTGGTATTACTAAGTCATATGGTGGTTCTATTCCTAGTTTTTTAATGAATCTCCATACCGTCTTCCATGGTCCCTGGATCAATTTACATTCCCACCAGCAGAGCAAGAGTGTTCCCTTTTCTCCACACTCTCTCCAGAATTTATTGTTTGTAGACTTTTTGATGAGGGCCATTCTGACCAGTGTGAAGTGATAGCTTATTGTAGTTTTGATTTGCATTTCTCCAATAATGAGTGGGGCTTCTCTTGTAGCTCACTCAGTAAACAATCTGCCTGAAGTGCAGGAGACCCAAGTTCGATCCCTGGGTTAGGAAGATCCCTTGGAGAAGAAAATGGCAACCCACTCCAGTATCATTGCCTGGAAAATCTCACGGACAGAGGAGCCTGGTGGGCTGCAGTCCATGGGGTCGCAAAGAGTTGGGCACGACTGAGTGACTAACACAACACAGTAATGAGTGACGTTCAGCATCTTTTCATGTGTTTGTTAGCCATCTGTATGCCTTCTTTGCAGAAATGTCTGTTTAGGTCTTTTTTCCACTTTTTGATTGGGTTGTTTGTTGTTCTGGGATTGAGTTGTATGAGTTGTTTGTATATTTTGGAAATTAATCCTTTGCCAGTTGTTTCATTTGCTATTATTTTCTCCCATTCTGAGGGCCATCTTTTCACCTTCCTTATAGCTTCTTTTGCTGTGCAAAAGCTTTTAAGTTTAATCAGGTCCCCCTTGTTTACTTTTGCTTTTATTTCCATTACTCTAGGAGGTGGGTCATAGAGGATCTTGCTTTGATTTATGTCATCAAGTGTTCTGCCTATGTTTTCCTCTAAGAGTTTTATAGTCACTGGACTTACACTTAGATCTTTAATCCATTTTGAGTTTACCTTTGTGTATGGTGTTAGGAAGTGTTCTGATTACATTCTTTTACATGTAGCTGTCCAGTTTCCCCAGCATCATTTATTGAAGAGACTGCCTTTGCCCCAGCGTATATTCTTGCCTCCTTTATAAAAAATGAGGAACCCATAGGTGCATGGGTTTATTTCTGGTCTTTCTATCTTGTTCCATTGGTCTGTATTTTTATGCCAGTACTATACTGTCTTGATGACTGTAGCTTTGTGCTATAATCTGAGTGCAAGAAACTTGATTCCTCCAGCTCCATTCTTCTTTCTCAAGACTACTTTGGCTATTTGAGGTCTTTCATGTTTCCACATGAATTATGATTTTTTTTTTTGTTCTAATTCTGTGAAAAATGCCCTTGGTAATTGGATAGGGATCACATTGTATCTGTAGATTGCATTTGATGATATAGTCATTTTCACAATATTGATTCTTCCTAGCCAGGAACATGGACCATCTCTCCATCTGTTTATGTCATCTTTGATTTGTTTCATTAGTGTCTTATACTTTTCTGTGTACAGTTCTTTTGTCTCCTTAGGTAAGTTTATTCCTAGATATTTAATTTTTTTGTTGTTGCAATGGTGAATGGGATTGATTCCTTAATTTCTCTTTCTGATTTTTCATTGTTTGTGTGTAGAAACGCAAGTGATTTCTGTGTATTGATTGTGTATCTTGCAACTTTGTTAAATTCACTGATTAGCTCTAGTAATTTTCTGATATTATCTTTAGGGTTTTCTATGTACCGTATCATGTCATCTGCAAACAGTGAGAGCTTTACTTCCTCTTTTCTGATCTGGATTCTTTTTATTTCTTTTTCTTCTCTGATTGCTATAGCTAGGACTGCCAGAACTACGATGAATAATAGTGGTGAAAGTGGACATCCTTGTCCTGTTCCTGATTTTAGGGGGAATGCTTTCAGTTTTTCACCATTGAGAATAATGTTTGCTGTAGGATTATCATATAGGGCCTTTACTATGTTGATGTAGGTTCCTTCTATGCTCATTTTTTTGAAGAATTTTAATGATAAATGGGTGCTGAATTTTGTCAAAGACTTGTTCTGCATCTATTAAGATTATCATATGGCTTTTATCTTTCAATTAGTTAACATGGTGTATCACATTGATTCATTTGTGTATATTGAAGAATCTTTGCATTCCTGGAATAAACCCAGCTTGATCCTGGTGTATGAGCTTTTAGATGTGTTGCTGAATTCTGTTTGCTAAAATTTTGTTGAGGATTTTTGCATCTATGTGCATCAGTGATATTGGCCTGTAGTTTTCCTTTTGTGTGTTGTCTTTGTCTGGTTTTAGTATCAGGGTGATGGTGGCCTCGCAGAATGAGTTTGTAAGTGTTCCTTCCTCTGCAGTTTTATGAACGAATTTTAGAAAGACAGACATTAGCTCTTCTCTAAATGTTTGACAGAATTCTCCCGTGAAGCCATCTGGGGTCCTCGGCTTTTGTTTTCTGGGAGATTTTTTATCACAGCTTCAAATTCAGTGCTTGTAATTGAGTTGTTCTTAATTTCTATTTCTTCCTAATTCATTCTTGGAAGACTGAACTTTTCTAAGAATCTGACCATTTCTTCCAAGTTATCCATTTTATTGCCATGTAGTTATTCATAATAGTCTCTTAGAATCCTTTGTATCTCTGCATTGTCTGTTCTAATCTCTTCTTTTTCATTTCTAATATTGTTGATTTGAATCTTCTCTCTTTTTTCCCCTTGTTTATTTTATTATAAATTTGTTTATTTTAATTGGAGGCCTTGATAAGTCTCACTAAAGGTTTGTCAGTTTTGTTTATCTTCTCAAAGAACCAGCTTTTAGCCTTAGTAACCTTTATTATTATTTTTTTCTTTTCTCTTTCATTTATTTCTGCTCAGATCTTTCAGATTTCTTTCCTTCTACTAATTTTGGAGCTTTTTTGGTCTTCTTTTTCTAGTTTCTTTAGGTGTGAAGTTAGAGTGTCTATTTGATGGTTTTCTCATTTCTTGGGGTAGGATTGTACTGCTATAAGCTTCCCTCTTGGAGCTGCTTTTGCTGCATCCTGTAGGTTTTGCGTTGTCATGTTTTCATTGTCTTTTGTTTCTAGAATTTTTTTAAATTTCTCTGTTGATTTCTTCAGTAAACTTTTGGTTATTTAGAAACTTGTTCTTGGATCACTATATGCTTATGTTTCTTCCACATTTTTTCTTATAATTGTTATCTCATCTCATAGTGCTTTAGTCAGAGAAGATGCTTGATATGATTTCAATTTTCTTAAATTTAGTGAGGTTTGATTTGTGACCCAAGATGTGGTCTATCCTGGAGAATGTTCCATGTGCACTTGAGAAGGTGTATTCTGCATTTGGATGGAATGTCCTGAAGATATCAATGATATTCATCTCATCTAATATATCATTTAAGACTTGTGTTTCTTTATTAATTTTCTATCTTGATGCTCTGTCCATTGGTGTGAGTGGGGTGTTAAAGTCTGCTACTATTATTGTGTTACTGTCAATTTCTCCTTTTATGTTTTTATTGAGGTGCTCTTATGTTGGGTGCATAGATATTTATAATTGTTATGTCTTCCTCTTGGATTGATCCCTTGATCATTATGTAGTGTCCTTCCTTATCTCTTGTAATCTTCTTTATTTAAGACCTATGTTTTCTGATATGAGGATTGCTATTTCAGCCTTCTGTTGCTTTTCATTTGCATGCAATATATTTTTTGATCCTCTCACGTTCAGTCTATATGTGTCTTTAGATCTGAAGTGGGTTTCTTATAGACAACATATATATAGGTCTTGTTTTTGTGTCCATTCAGCCAGTCTGTCTTTTGGTTGGAATATTTAATCCATTTACATTTGAAGTAAATATATATATATGTTCCTATTGTCATTTTCTTAATTGTTCAGGGTTGATTTTATAGATCTTTTTTCTTCTCTTGTATTTATTGACTATATAAGTCCCTTTAACATTTGTTGTAAAGCTGGTTTTGTGGTACTGAATTCTCTTAACTTTTACTTGTCTGAAAAGATTGTATTTCTCCATCAATTTTGAATGAGATACTTGCCAGGCACAGAAATCTTGGCTTTAGATTTTTCCCTTTTAGTACTTTAAATGTATCATGCCATCCCCTTCTGGCCTGGAGAGTTTCTGCTGAAAGATCTGCTGTTGAGCGTGTGGGGTTTCCCTTTTATGTTACTTGATGCTTTTCTCTTGCTGCTTTTAATATTCTTTCTTTGTGTTTAGTCTTTGTTAATTTGATTAGTATGTGTCATGGTATTTCTCCTTGTGTTATCCTGTATGGGACTCTCTGTGCCTCTTGGACTTGATTGGCTACTTTCTTTTCCATGTTGGGAAAATTTTCAACTGTAATCTCTTCAAAAATTTTCTCATACTCTTTCTTTTTCTCTTCTTCTGGGATCCCTATAATTTGAATGTTGGTGCATTTGATATTGTCCCAGAGTTCTCTGAGACTATCCTCAGTTCTTTTCATTCTTTTTACTTTATTGAGAAGGAAATGGCAACCCACTCCAGTGTTCTTGCCTTGAGAATCCTGGGGATGGGGGAGCCTGGTAGGCTGCCATCTATTGGGTCACACAGTGTTGGACATGACTGAAGTGACTTAGCAGCAGCAGCAGCAGCCCTTCAGAAGCTATTTCTACCATTTTATCATCCAGCTCACTGATTTGTTCTTGTGCTTCAGATATTCTCCTATTGATTCCTTCTAGAGTATTTTTCATTTCAATGACTGTGTTGTTTGTCTCTGTGNGAAGTGACTTAGCAGCAGCAGCAGCAGCCCTTCAGAAGCTATTTCTACCATTTTATCATCCAGCTCACTGATTTGTTCTTGTGCTTCAGATATTCTCCTATTGATTCCTTCTAGAGTATTTTTCATTTCAGTGACTGTGTTGTTTGTCTCTGTGTGTTTATTCTTTAATTCTTCTAGGTTTTTGTTAATTGATTCTTGCATTTTCTCCATTTTGTTTTCAAAGTTTTGGGTCATCTTTACTATCATTATTCTGAATTATTTTTCGGGTAGTTTGCCTATTTCCTCTTCATTTATTTGGACTTCTGTGTTTCTCATTTGTTCCTTCATTTGTGTAGTATTTCTCTGCTTTTTCATTATTTTTTTTAAACGTATTGGGTTTGATGTCTCCTTTTCCCAGGCTTCAAGGTTGAATTCTTTTTTCCTTTTGGTATCTGCCCTCCTAAGCTTGGTGTAGTGGTTTGTATAAACTTCCTATAGGGTAGGTTTGTGCTGAGTGTTTTTGTTTGTTTGTTTGTTTTTACTCTGATGGGTAAGGCTAAGGGAGGAGGTAATTCTGTCTGCTGATGATTGGGTTTGTATTTCTGCTTTGTTGGTTGTTTAGATGAGGCATCCTGCACATGGTGCTATGGGTGGTTGAGTGATGCTGGCTCTTGGATTCAAGTGGTTTCCATTGTGTGAGTTCTCATTATCTGATATTCTCTAAGGTTCAGTTCAGCTCAGTCACTCAATTGTGTCTGACTCTTTGTAACCCCATGGACCACAGCATGCCAGGCCTCCCTCTGCATCACCAACTCCTGGAACTTACCCAAACTCAAGTCCATTGAGTCGGTGATGACATTCAACCATCTCATCCTCTGTTGTCCCCTTCTCCTGCTGCCTTCAATCTTTCCCAGCACCAGGGTCTTTACCAGTGAGTCAGTTCTTTGCATCAGGTAGCAAAAGTATTGGAGTTTCACCTTCAGCGTTAGTCCTTCCAGTGAACACCCAGGACTGATCTCTTTTAGAATGGACTGGTTAGATCTCCTTGCAGTCCAAGAGACTCTCAGGAGTCTTTTCCAACACCACAGTTCAAAAGCTTCAATTCTTGAACATTCAGCTTCCTTATAGTCTAACTCTCACATCCGTGCATGACCACTGGAAAAACCATAGCCTTGACTAGATGGATCTTCATTGGCAAAGTAATGTCTCTGCTTTTTAATCTGCTGTCTAGTCTGCTCATAACTTTTCTTCCAAGGAGTAAGCGTCTTTTAATTTCATGACTGCAGTCACCATCTGCAGTGATTATGGAGCCCCCCAGAATAAAGTCAGCCACTGTTTCCCCATCTATTTCCCATGAAGTGATGGGGCTGGATGCCATGATCTTGGTTTTCTGAATGTTGAGCTTTAAGTCAACTTTTGCACTCTCCTCTTTTACTTTCATCAAGAGGCTCTTTTGTTCTTCTTCAATTTCTGCCATAGTATGGTGTCATCTGCATATCTGAGGTTATTGATATTTCTCCCAGAAATCTTGATTCCTGCTTCTGCTCATCTAGCCCAATGTTTCTCATGATGTACTCTGCATATAAGTTAAATAAGTAGGGTGACAATATACAGCCTTGGCATACTCCTTTTCTTAGTTGAAACCAGTCTGTTGTTCCATGTTCAGTTCTTAACTGCTGCTTCCTGACCTGCATACAGATTTCTCAAGAGGCAGGTTAGGTGGTCTGGTATTCCCATCTCTTTCAGAATTTTCCACAGTTTATTATGATCCACACAGTTAAAGGCTTTGGCATAGTCAATAAAGCAGACATAGATATTTTTCTGAAACTCTCTTGCTTTTTCCAGGATCCAGTAGATGTTGACAATTTGATCTCTGGTTCCTCTGCTTTTTCTAAAACCAGCTNGGTTGTGTGCCGGGATATCCTTGTGCCAAGGTCCAGGCTGTGTGCCGAGGTAGCCTTCTGCAGAGGTCCGGGCTGTGTGCTGCGGTCGCCCTGCCCCAAATTCCAGGCTGTGTTCTGCGGTCAGCTAGTGATGAGTTCATGCTGTGTGCCACTGTCGCCCTTCACTGAGGTTCGGACTGTGTGCCGTGGTCACCCTGCGTCATGTTCCAGGCTGTGTGCCGTGGCCACCTTCGATCAAGGTCCGTGCCTTGTGCCAGGGTTGCCCTGCGTCGAGGTTGGTGATGTGCTGTGGTTGCCCTTCACTGAAGTTCAGGCTGTGTGCTGCGGTCACCGTTTACTGAGGTTCAGGCTGTGTGCAGCCGTTGCCCTGCTCGATGTCCTAGATGTGTGCCGCGATCACCCTGTGCCTTGGTCAGGCCTGTGTGCTGCGATTGCCCTGACCTGAAATCCGGGCTATGTTCCGCGGTAGGCTAGCGATGAATTACTGGCTGTGGGCCATGGTCGCCTTTCACTGTGTTTCGGGCAATGTACCACGGTCTCCCTTTTCCAAGGTCCAGGCTGTGTGCCGCGGTCACCCTGCGCTGAGGTTTGAGCTGTGTGCCATGGTCCACCGCACTGAGGTCCACGCTGTGTGCTGCGGGCACCCTGCATCCAGGTCCGGCCTGTGTGCCTCTGTAGCCTTGAACCGAGTTCCAGGCTGTGTGCCGCGGTAGCCTTGTGAAGAGGTCCAGACTGTGTGCTGAGGTAGCCTTCTCCAGAGGTCCGGGCTGTGTGCTGCGGTTGCCCTGTTCTGAAGTCCGGGCTGTGTGCCGAGTTCGCCATCTCCCCAGCTCTGGGCTGTGTGCCACAGTCGCCTTATGCCCAGGTCCAGCCTGTAATCCGCCCTCGGCTTCCAACCTGTTCCCGGCTCTATGCTGCAGTTCCTCTTTGCCAAGGTCCGGGCTGTGTGCCCTGGTAGCCTTGTCCAGAGGTCCGGGCTGTGTTCCATGGTCCCTCTGTGCTGAGGTCCGGGCTGTGAGCTGCAGTCACCCTGAAATGAAGTCCGGCCTGTGTTCCGCAGACGCCCTGCACCGAGGTCCAGCCTGTGTGCCACGGTCGCCCTGTGCCAATGTCCGTCCAGTGTGCCACGGTCACCCTGGGCTGAGGTCTGATCTATGTATCGTGGTTGCCCTGTGCTGAGGTCCGGCCTGAGTGTCACGGTCACCCTGCTCTGAGGTCCAGACTGTGTTCCGTGGTCGGCTAGCAACGAGTTCCAGGCTGTGTGACGTGGTCGCCCTTCACTGAGTTTCGGGTGGTGTGCCGCGGTGGCCCGGCGCCGAAGTCCGGGCTGTGTTCGGCGGTTGGCTACTGACAAGTTCCATGCTGTGTGCAGCAGTTGCCCTTCACTGAGGTTCGGGCTGTGTGCCGCGGTCGCCCTGCACCAAGTTCCGGGCTGTGTGCCGCAGTTGCCTTTGCTCGAGGTCCGTGCTGTGTTCCAGGGTCGCCCTGCATCGAGGTCTGTGATGTTTTCTGTGGTTGCCCTTCACTGAAGTTCGGGCTGTGTGCCGCCGTCACCCTTCACTGAGGTTCAGGCTGTGTGCAGCGGTCGCCCTGCTCGATGTCCTAGATGTGTTCCGTGATAGCCCTTGCCTCGGTCTGCCTTGTGTTCTGCGGTCGCCCTGTGCCAATATCCGGGCTGTGTTCCGTGGTCGGCTATCAACGAGTTACTGGCTATTTGCCACGGTTGCCCTTCACTGTGTTTCGGGCAGTGTGCCAAGGTCGCGCTTCACCAAGGTCCGGGCTGTGTTCTGTGGTCACCCTGTGCCGAAGTCCGGGCTGTGTGCCATGGTCCCCTGTGCTGAGTTCCACGCTGTGTGCCGCGGTCACCCTGCACCGAGATCAGGCCTGTGTGCCTAGGTAGCCCTGAACCGAGTTCCGGGCTGTGTGCCGCGGTAGCCTTGTGCCGAGGTCTGGGCTGTGAGCTGAGGTAGCCTTCTGTAGAGGTCCGTGCTGTGTGCCGTGGTCGCCATCTCCCCAGGTCTGGGCTGTGTGCCACTGTTGCCCTTTGCCTAGGTCCGGCCTGTGTTTCACCCTCAGCTTGCACCCTGTTCCCGGCTCTGTGCTGCGTTTCCTCTTTGCCAATGTCCGCATTGTGGGCCGCGGTAGCCTTCTCCAGAGGTCCGGGCTGTGTTCTATGCTCCCCCTGCGCTGAGGTCTGGGCTGTGAGCCGCTGTCGCCCTGAGCCGATGTCCGGCCTGTGTTCCGCAGATGCCCTGCGCCGAGGTCCGGCCTGTGTGCCACAGTCGCCCTGCACTGATGTCTGGCCTAAGTACGCTCTCGCCCTATGCTGAGGTCCTGCCTGAGTGCCACGGTCACCCTGCTCCGATGTCCGGAATGTGTTCTGTGGTTGGCTAGCAATAAGTTCCCTGCTCTGTGCCACGGTCGCCCTGCACAGATTTCTAGGCTGTGTTCTGCTGTCACCCTTCACAGAAGTTCGGGCTGTGTGCTGCGGTAGCCCTGTGCCGATGTTCGGGCTGTGTGTCGTGGTCGCACTGCGCCGAGGTCCGGGCTGTGTTCTGTGGTTGTCTGGCGACGATTTCCGAGCTGTGTGCCACAGTCGCCCTTCACTGAATTTCGGGCTGTGCACCGCCGTTGCCCTGTGCCGAGGTCCGGGTTGTGTGCTGCAGTCTCCCTGCGCCGTGGTATGGCCTGTTTGCCGCGGTCGCCCAGTGCGGAGGTCCGAGCTGTGTTTGCGGTTGGCTAGTGATGTGTTCAGAACACTGTGCCACGGTCTCCTTCAACAGATTTCTAGGCTGTGTGCAACGGGCTCCCTTCACTAAGTTCAGGCTATGTGCCCCGGTGGCCCTGCATCAAGGTCCGGGTAGTGTGCGGCGGTCGCCCTGAGCCGTGGTCACACTGCTACAAAATCCTGGATGTGTGTCGCACTGAACATCTGCCGACATCTGTGCTGTGTTCCAGGGTCACCTTTTCTTAAGTTCCGTGATGTGTGCTGCGGTTGCCCTTCACTAAGTTTCCGAATGTGTGCTGCAGCCGCCCTGCATCGAAGTCCGGCCTGTGTGCCGTGGTCACCCTGTGCTGAAGTCCACGCTGTGTTCCGCGGTCGACTAGTGACGAGTTCCATGCAGTGTGCCGTGGTTGCCCTTCACTCAGGTTCGGGCTGTCTGCTGCCTTCGCCCTGCTACAAATTCCGGGCTGTGTGCTGTGGTCGCCTTCACTCGAGGTCCATGCTGTGTGCCAGGGTTGCCCTGCATCAAGTTCCGGGATGTCTGCTGCGGTCACTCTTCAATCAGGTTTGGGCTGTGTGCCGTGGTCACCCGTCACTGAGGTTCAGGCTGTGTGCAGCAGTCGCCCTGATCGATGTCCATGATGTGTGCCGCGGTCGCCCTGTGCCTCAGTCCGGCCTGTGTTCCGTAGTCCCCCTGTGCCGAAATCCGGGCTGTGTTCCACTTTCGGCTAGAAACGAGTACTGGATATGTGCCGTGGTCGCCCTTCACTGTTTCGGGCTGTGTGCCATGGTTGCCCTTTGCCAAGGTCCAACCTGTGTGCCGTGGTTGCCCTGCGCCGAGGTCTGGCCTGTTTTCTGTGGGTGCCCTGGGCCGAGGTCTGGGCTGTGTTCCGTGGTCGCCTAGTGATGAGTTACGGGCTCTGTGCTGCCGGCTCCCTGTACAGATTTCTGGGGTGTGTTCTGCAGTCACCCTGCACCGAGTTCCAGGCTGTGTTCTGCAGTTGGCTGGCGACAATTTCCGGGCTGTGTGCTGCAGTCGCCCTTCACTGAGGTTTGGGCTGTGTTCTGCGGTCACCTTACGCCGAGGTCCGGCCGTGTGCCGTGGTCGCCCTGTGCCGAAGTCCGTGCTGTGTTCTGCAGTTGGCTAACGACGAGTTCTGAGCTCTGTGCCACAGTCGCCCTGCACAGATTCCCAGGCTGTGTGCCACGGTCAGCCTTCACTGAGGTTCAGGCTGTGTGCCGTGGGCAACCTGCGCTGATGTCCAGGCTGTGTGCTGCGGTAGCTTTGCGCTGAGTTCCGGGCTCTGTTCTGTGGTGGGCTGGCAACAAGATCCGGGCTGTGTGCCACAGTCGCCCTTCACTGATATTCGGGCTGTGTGCCACGGTCTCCCTGCACTGTGGTCTGGGCTGTGTGCCGCGCTCGCCCTGTGCAGAGGTCCGGCTTGTGTGCTTCGGTCGCCCAGTGCAGAGGTCTGGGCTGTGTTTTACGGTTGGCTAGTGACGAATTCCAAGCTCTGTGCCACGGTTGCCCTGCACAGATTTTTGGGCTGTGTGCCATGGTCGCCCTTCACTGAGGTACGGGCTGTGTGCCGCAGTTGCTCTGAGCCGAGTTCCATGCTCTGTGCTGCGGTCACCCTGCACCGAGATCCGGCCTGTGTGTCGCCGTCGGCTAGTGATGAGTTCCATGCTGTGTGCCGCGTTCGCTGTTCACTGAAGTTTGGGCTATGTGCTGCGGTCGCCCTGAGCCGAGGTCCGGGCTTTTTGCCCCGGTCGCTATGAGCCGAAATCCGGCCTGTGTTCCACGGTCACCCTGCCCCAATGTCCAGCCTTTGTACCACGGTTGCCCTGCCCCGAGGTCCGGCCTGTGTGCTGCTGTCACCCTTCGCTGAGTTCCGGGCTGTGTGCAACCTTCTCCGTGCACCGAGGTTCGGGCTGAGTTCTGTGGTCAGCTATCAACGAGTTCTGGTCTGTGTGATGCGATCACACTTCACTCAGTTTCAGGCTGTGTGCCTCGGTTGCCCTTTGCCAAGGTTTGGGCTGTGTGCCATGTTCACCCTGCGCAGAGGTCCTGGCTGTTATTCGCAGTCGACTAGCGATGAGTTCCAGGCTCTGTGAAGCTGTCACCCTGCACAGATTTCTGGTCTGTGTGCTACGGTCGCCCTTCACTGAGTTTCAGGCTGTGTGCCGAGGTCGGCCTGCGCCGAGGTCCGGGCTGTGTGCCACAGTCCCCTGCGCTTAGGTCCATGCTGTGTGCCGCAGTCACCCTGCGCCAAGGTCCGGCCTGTGTGCCTCAGTATCCTTGAACCGAGTTCCGGGCTGTGTGCCGTGGTAGCCTTGTGCCGATGTCCGGGCTGTGTGCCAAGGTAGCCTTCTGCAGAGGTCCAGGCTGTGTGCCACGGTCGCCCTGTTCTGAGGTCCGGCATGTGTGCCACAGTTTCCATCTCCCCAGGTCCTGGCTGTGTGCAGCTGTCGCCCTTTGCCCAGGTCCAGCCTGTGTTCTGCCCTCGGCTTGCGACCTGTTCCTGGATCTGTGCCGCGGTTCCTCTTTGCCAAGGTCCGGACTGTGTGCCGCGGTAGCCTTCTCCAGAGCTCCGGGCTGTGTTCCATGCTCCTGCTGCCCTGAGGTCTGGGCTGTGATCTGCGGGCACCCTGAGCCGATATCCGGCCTGTGTTCTGCAGACGCCCTGTGCCGAGGTCCGGCTTGTGTGCCACGGTCGCCCTGTGCCAAGGTCCGGCCTGAGTGCCACGGTCACCCTGCACCAAGGACCGGCCTATGTGTTGCCATCGCCCTGCGCTGAGGTCCGGCCTGAGTGTCACGGTCACACTGCACCGAGGTCCGGACTGTGTTCTGCGGTTGGCTAGCAACGAGTTCCAGGTTGTGTGACATGGTCGCCCTTCACTGAGTTTTGGGCTGTGTGCTGCGGTCACTCTGAGCCGAAGTCCAGGCTGTGTTCTGCGGTCGGCTAGCGATGAGTTACTGGCTGCTTGCCGCAGTCACCCTTCACATGCTTCGATGTCCGGGATGTGTGCTGCGGTTGCCATTTACTGAAGTTCGGGCTGTGTGCCTCAGTCACCCTTCACTGAAGTTCAGGCTGTGTGCAGTGGTCGCCCTGCTCGATGTCCTAGATTTGTGCCGTGGTCACCCTGTGCCTCGGTCCGGATGTGTTCTGCGGTCGACCTGTGCCCAAACCCGGGCTGTGTTCCGCGGTCGGCTAGCGACGAGTTACTGGCTGTGTGCTGCGGTTGCCCTTCACTGTGTTTTGGGCAGTGTGCCACGGTCGCCCTTTGCCAAGTTCCAGGCTGTGTGCCACGGTCGTCCTGTCCTGAAGTCCAGGTTGAGTGCCACAGTCCCCTGCGCGAAGTCCACGCTGTGTGCCACGGTCGCCCCTGCAACAAGGTCCGGCCTGTGTGCCTCGATTCCTTGAACCGAGTTCCGGGCTGTGTGCCGCAGTAGCCATGTGCCGATGTCTGGGATGTGTTCTGCGGTCACCCTTCCCTGAGGGTCGGGCTGTGTCCTCCGGTCGCACTGTGCCGAGGTTCGGGCTGTGTGCCATATTAGTTTGGCACCAAGTTCCTGGCTGTGTGCCGCGGTCGCCATCATCCCAGGTCCGGGATGTGTGCTGCGGTCACCCTGTGCCGAGGTTCGTCCTGTGTTCCGCCCTTGGATTGCGACCTTTTCCCGGCTCTGTGCCGCAGTTCCTCTTTGTCAAGGTCCGGGATGTGTGCCGTGGTCTCCCTGCGCTGAGGTCTGTGCTGTGTGCCTCGGTCGCCCTGAGCCGATATCCAGCCTGTGTGCTACAGTCGCCCTGTGCCGAGGTCCGGCCTAAGTGCCGCTGTTGCCCTGTGTTGAGGTCCAGCCTCAGTGCCACAGTCACCCGGCTCCAAAGTCCGGACTGTGTTCCGTGATCGGCTAGCGACGAGTTCCATGCTATGTGCCATGGACGCCCTGCTCAGATTTCTGGGCTGTGTTCTGCTGTTGCCCTTCACAGAGGTTCGGGCTGTGTGCCGCGGTAGCCCTGTACTGATGTTCGGGCAGTGTGCCGCAGTCGCCCTGCACTGAGGTCCGGGCTGTGTTCCTCGGTTGGCTGGTGACAATTTCCGAGCTGTGTGCCACAGTCGCCCTTCACTGAATTTCGGGCTGTGTGCCACCGTCGCCCTGCACCGAGGTCCGGGTTGTGTGACGCAGTCGCCCTGCACTGTGGTATGGCCTGTTTGCCACGGTCACCCTGTGCCGAGCTCCGGATTGTGTTTGGGTTTGGCTAGCGATGTGTTCCAAGCACTGTGCCACGGTCACCTTTCACAGATTTCTTGGCTATGTGTCTTGGTCGCCCTTCACAAACGTTCAGGCTGTGTGCCCCAGTCACCCTGCGCTGAGGTCCGGGCTGTGTGCTGCAGTTTCCCTGAGCCGTGATCCGACCTGTGTGCCATGGTCACACTGCTACAAAATACTGGGTGTGAGCTGCACTGAACATCTGCCGACATCTGTGCTGTGTTCCAGGGTCGCCTTTTCTTAAGGTCCGTGATGTGTGCCATGGTTGCCGTTCACTAAAGTTCCGGATGTATGCCGCAGCCGCCCTGCATCGAAGTCCGGCCTGTGTGCCACGGTCACGCTGTGCTGAAGTCTGCGCTGTGTTCCACGGTTGCCTTTTGACGAATTCCATGCTGTGTGCGGCAGTCGCCCTTCACTGAGGTTCGGGCTGTGTGCTGTGGTCGCCATGCACCAAGTTCCGGGCTGTGTTCTGTGGTCACCTTCGGTCGAGGTCTGTGCTGTGTGGCAGGTTTGCCCTGATTCAAGGTCAGGGATGTGTGTGCAGTCACTCTTTAATGAAGTGCATGCCGTGTACCTCGGTCACCCTTCACTGAGGTTCAGGCTGTGTGCAGCGGTTGCCCTGCTTGAAGTCCATGATGTGTGCCACAGTCGCCCTGTGCCTCGGTCCGGCCTGTGTTGCACGGTCGCCTTGTGCCAAAATCCGGGTTGTGTTCTGCAGTCAGCTACAAACGAGTTACTGGATATGTGCCGCGGTCGTCCTTCACTGTATTTCGGGCAGTGTGCCACGATCACCCTTTGCCAAGTTCCGGGCTGTATGCCGTGGTTGCCCTGCACCGAGGTCCGGCCTGTTTGCTGTGGTCGCCCTGCACCGAGGTCCAGGCTGTGTTCCGTGGTCAGCTAGTGACGAGTTACGGGCTCTGTGCCATGGCCTCCCTGTACAGATTTCTGTGCTGTGTTCTGCAGTCCCCCTGTGCCGAGGTCCGGGCCATGTTCTGCCCTCGGCTTGCGACCTGTTCCTGGCTCTTTGCCTCCGTTCTTCTTTGCCAGTGTCCGGGCTGTGTGCCACGGTAGCCTTCTCCAGAGGTCCGGGCTGTGTTCCACGGTCGCCCTGCGCTGAGGTCCGGGTTGTGTTCCGTGGTTGCCCTGCGCAGGGATCCGGCCTGTTTGCCGCGGTCGCTCTGTGCTGAGTTCCAGGCTGTGTTTGGGGTTGGCTAGCGATGAGTTCCGGCTTGTGTGACGTGGACGCCCTTCACTGAGTTTTGGACTGTGTGCCTCGGTCGCCCTTCGCCGAGGTCTGAGCTGTGGGCCAGGGTGACCCTGCTCCATGGTCCGGGCTGTGTTCTGCGGTCAGCTAGCGATGAGTTCCAGGCTGTGTGACGCGGCCGCCCATCACTCAGTTCCGGGCTGTGTGACACGGTCGCCCTTCACTGAGTTTCGGGCTGTGTGCCACGGCCACCCTGTGCCGAAGTCCGGTCTGTGTGCCACGGTAGCCTTGAACCGAGTTCCTGGCTGTGTGCCACGGTAGCCTTGTGCGGAGGACCGGGCTGTGTACTGCGGTCGCCCCTCATTGAGGACCGGGCTATGTGCCACGGTCGCACTGCACCGAGGTTCGGGCTGTGTGCCGTGGTAGCCTTGCACCGAGATCTGGGCTGTGTGTCACAGATTCCCTGAGCCGATGTCTGGTCTGTGTGCCACGGTCACCATCTCCCAAAGTTGGTGCCGTGTGCCACGGTCGCCCTGCACCGAGGTCCGTGCTGTGTGCCTCGGTAGCTCTTCACTGTGGTTCGGGCTGTGTGCCTCGGTAACCCTGCGCCGAGATCCAGGCTGCGTTCCGCCCTCAGCTTGCAACGAATTCCGGGCTCTGTGCCGCGTTCCCTCTGTGCCGAGGTTTGGGCTGTGTGCCACGGTCGCACTTTTCCGATGTCCGGGCTGTGTGCCGAAGTAGTCTTCTGCAGAGGTCCGGGCTGTGTGCTGCAGTCGCCCTTCACTCAGGTTCAGACTGTGTGCTGCGGTCGCCCTGAGCCGAGGTTCGGGCTTTTTGGCCCGGTTGCCCTGAGCCGAAATGTGGCCTGTGTTCTGCAGTCGCCCTGCCCCAAATCCGGCCTGTGTGCCACGGTCGCCCTGCGCAGAACTCCAGCCTGTGTGCTGCTGTCGCCCTGCGCTGAGGTCTGGCCTGTGTGCAACCTTCACCCTGTGCCGAGGTTCAGGGATGTGTTCTGCGGTAGGCTAGCGATGAGTTCCGGGCTCTGTGACGTGGTCGCCCTTCACTCAGTTTCAGGCTCTGTGCCTCGGTCGCCCTGCACCGAGGTCCTGGCTGTGTTTTGCAGTAGACTAGCAATGAGTTCCAGGCTCTGTGCCACTGTCGCCTTGCACAGATTTCTGGGCTGTGTGCTGCTGTCGCCCTTCATTGAGGTTCGGACTGTATGCCACGGTCGTCCCACACCAAGGTCCGAGCTATTTTCCGTGGTGGGCTGGCGACGAGTTCCGGGCTGTGTGCCACAGTCGCCCTTTACTGATGTTTGGGCTGTGTGTCGCAGTCGCCCAGTGCCGAGGTCTGGGCTGTGTGCCACACTTGCCCCCCACAGAGGTCCGGCCTGTGTGTCGCAGTCGCCAAGTGCGGAGGTCCGGGCTGTGTTCCGCGGTTGGCTAGCGACGAGTTCCAAGCTCTGTGCCATGGTTGCCCTGCACAGATTTTTGGGCTCTGTGCTGCAGTCGCCCTTCACTGAGGTCCAGCCTGTGTGCCGCGGTCACCCTGTGCTGATGTCTGGGCTGTGTTACGCCGTTGGCAGGAGACGAGTTCCATCCTGCTTACCATGGTCGCTCTGCGCCGAGGTCCGGGCTGTGTTCCGGGGTCGGCTAGTGACAA
>SJYV01046692.1:349996-402606 GCA_006410875.1 Neotragus pygmaeus | reverse complement strand
CCTGTGTGCTGCTGTCGCCCTGCGCTGAGGTCTGGCCTGTGTGCAACCTTCACCCTGTGCCGAGGTTCAGGGATGTGTTCTGCGGTAGGCTAGCGATGAGTTCCGGGCTCTGTGACGTGGTCGCCCTTCACTCAGTTTCAGGCTCTGTGCCTCGGTCGCCCTGCACCGAGGTCCTGGCTGTGTTTTGCAGTAGACTAGCAATGAGTTCCAGGCTCTGTGCCACTGTCGCCTTGCACAGATTTCTGGGCTGTGTGCTGCTGTCGCCCTTCATTGAGGTTCGGACTGTATGCCACGGTCGTCCCACACCAAGGTCCGAGCTATTTTCCGTGGTGGGCTGGCGACGAGTTCCGGGCTGTGTGCCACAGTCGCCCTTTACTGATGTTTGGGCTGTGTGTCGCAGTCGCCCAGTGCCGAGGTCTGGGCTGTGTGCCACACTTGCCCCCCACAGAGGTCCGGCCTGTGTGTCGCAGTCGCCAAGTGCGGAGGTCCGGGCTGTGTTCCGCGGTTGGCTAGCGATGAGTTCCAAGCTCTGTGCCATGGTTGCCCTGCACAGATTTTTGGGCTCTGTGCTGCAGTCGCCCTTCACTGAGGTCCAGCCTGTGTGCCGCGGTCACCCTGTGCTGATGTCTGGGCTGTGTTACGCCGTTGGCAGGAGACGAGTTCCATCCTGCTTACCATGGTCGCTCTGCGCCGAGGTCCGGGCTGTGTTCCGGGGTCGGCTAGTGACAAATTCCAAGCTCTGTACCTCAGTCGCCCTGCACAGATTTCCGGGCTGTGTGCCACCATCTCCCTTCACTGTAGTTTGGGCTGTGTGCCGCGGTCGCCCTGTGCCGAGTTCTGGTCTGTGTGCCACGGTAACCTTGAACCTAGTTCCAGGTTGTGTGCGGCAGTAGACTTGCGTCTAGGTCTGGGCTATGTGCTGCATCGCCCTATGCCGAGGTCCAGTCTGTGTGCCACGGTAGCCATTAACTGTGTTCTGGGCTGTGTGCCGCAGTAGCCTTGCGCTGAGGTCTGGGCTGTGTGCCACAGTTGCCCTGCGCCAAAGTCCGGTCTCTGTGCCGTGATCACCCTGTGCCAAAATCCGGGCTGTGTTCCGCGGTTGGCTAGTGACGAGTTCCATGCTGTATGCCGCGATTGCCCTTCACTGAGGTTCGGGCTGTGTGCTGTGATCGCCCTATGCCATGTTTCGGGCTCTGTGCCTTGGTAGCCTTTGATCGAGGTCCGTGCTGTGTGCCAGGGTCGCCCTGCGTCGAGATACAGGATGTGTGC
This sequence comes from Neotragus pygmaeus, assembly GCA_006410875.1. Taxonomy (NCBI): domain Eukaryota; kingdom Metazoa; phylum Chordata; class Mammalia; order Artiodactyla; family Bovidae; genus Neotragus; species Neotragus pygmaeus. The sequence goes on along the minus strand of SJYV01046692.1, from coordinate 401,337 downwards.
TGTGGTTGCACTTCACTGAATTTCAGGCTGTGTGTCACAGTGACCCTTCACTGAAGTTCAGGCTGTGTGCAGCGGTCGCCCTGCTCGATGTCCTATATGTGTGCCGCGATCACCATGTGCCTTGGTTTGGCCTGTGTCCTGCTGTCGCCCTGTGCCGCTATCTGGGCTGTGTTCCGTGGTTGGCTAGCGATGAGCTACTGGCTGTGTGTCGTGGTCGCCGTTCACTGTGTTTCAGGCAGTGTGCCATGGTCGCCCTGTGCCGAGGTCCCGGCTGTGTGCCACGGTCCCCTGCGCCGAGGTCTGGGCTGTGTGCTGCGGTTGCCCCGCACAGAGGTCCGGCCTGTGTGCCGCGGTAGCCTAGTGCCGAGGTCTGGGCTGTGTTTCGCGGTTGGCTAGTGACGAGTTCCAAGCTCTGTGCCACGGTTGCCCTTCATAGATTTTTGGGCTGTGTCCATTGGTGGCCCTTCACTGAGGTTCGGGCTGTGTGCCGTGGTTGCCCTACGCCGAGGTCCACGCTGTGTGCCACGGTTCACCCTTTGCCAAGGTCCAGGCTGTGTGCCATGGTCGCCCTGTGCCGAGGTCCGGGCTGTGTTCTGCCGTTGGCTGGAGACGAGTTCCATCCTGTTTGCCATGGTCATCCTACACCAAGGTCCAGACTGTGTTCCACGGTCGGCTAGCGATGAGTTCCAAGCTCTGTACCCCAGTCGCCCTGCACAGATTTCCGGNACGGTTCACCCTTTGCCAAGGTCCAGGCTGTGTGCCATGGTCGCCCTGTGCCGAGGTCCGGGCTGTGTTCTGCCGTTGGCTGGAGACGAGTTCCATCCTGTTTGCCATGGTCATCCTACACCAAGGTCCAGACTGTGTTCCACGGTCGGCTAGCGATGAGTTCCAAGCTCTGTACCCCAGTCGCCCTGCACAGATTTCCGGGCTGTTTTCCATGGTCTCCCTTCACTGAAGTTCGGACTGTGTGCCACGGTCGCCCTGTGCCGAGGTACAGTCTGTGTGCCATGGTAGCCTTGAACCGAGTTTCGGGCTGTGTGCCACACTAGCCTTGTGCCGAGTACCTGGCTGTGTGCTGCGGTCGCCCTTCATTGAGGACCGGGCTATGTGCCGTGGTTGCAATGCACCGAGGTTCAGGCTGTGTGCCATGCAAGCCTTGTGCTGAGGTTCGGGATGTGTGCCATCGTAGCCTTGCACCGAGGACCAGGCTGTGTGCCACAGGTGCCCTGAGCCGATGTCCGGTCTGTGTGCCACGGTCGCCATCTCCCGAGGTTGGTGCTTTGTGCCAGGGTTGCCCTGCACTGAGGTCCCTGCTGTGTGCCTCGGTCACTCTTCACTGTGGTTTGGGCTGTGTGCTGAGGTCACCCTGCGCCGAGTTCCAGGCTGCATTCCACCCTCGGCTTGCAATGAGTTTCGGGCTCTGTGTCACATTCCCTCTGTGCCGAGGTCCGGGCTGTGTGCCACGGTCGCCCTATTCCGAGGTCTGGGCTGTGTGCCGAGGTAATCTTCTGCAGAGGTCTGGGCTGTGTGCCACGGTCGCCCTGTTTCGAGGTCCGGGCTGTGTGCCGCGGTCGCCATCTCCTGAGGTCCGGGCTGTGTGCCGCGGTCACCCTGTGCCAATGTCCGGCCTGTTTTCTGCCCTCGGCTTGTGACCTGTTCCCAGTTCTGTGCAGCTATTCCTCTTTGCGAAGGTCCGGGCTGTGTGTCGCGGTAGCCTTTTCCAGAGGTCCGGGCTGTGTACCGCCGTCGGCTTGAGACGAGTTCTGTCCTGTTTGCCATGCTCGCCCTGCGCCGAAGTCCGGGCTGTGTTCCGCGGTCGGCTAGCGACAAGTTCCGAGCTCTGTATCCCAGTCGCCCTGCACAGATTTCCGGGCTGTGTGCCACCGTATCCCTTCACTGAGGTTCAGACTGTGTGCCGCGGTTGCCCTGTGCCGAGTTCCGGGCTCTGTGCCGCCGTAGCCTTGTGCCATGGTCCGGGCTGTGTTCTGCAGTTGCCCTGCGCCGATGCCTGTTCTGTGTGCCACGGTAGCCATCTCCCGAGTTCCATGTTGTGTGCCAGGGTCACCCTTCACCGAGGTCCATGCTTTGTGCCTTGGTCGCTCTTCACTGTGGTTCGGGCTGTGTGCCGCGGTCGCCATCAGACTAGTCCAGGCTGTGTTCCGCCCTCGGCTTGCAATGAATTCCAGTCTCTGTGCCTCGTTCCCTCTGTGCTGAGGTCCAGGCTGTGTGATATGGTCGCCCTGTTCTGAGGGCCATGCTGTGTGCCGACGTAGCCTTCTGCAGAGGTCCGGGCTGTCCGCGGTAACCTTACACCGAGGTCCAGGCTGTGTGCCGCAGTTGCCCTGTGCCGATGTCTGGTCTGTGTGCCACGGTCGCCATGTCCTGAAGACTTTTCTGTGTGTCAGGTTCGCCCTGCGCCGCGGTCTGGGCTGTGTTCTGCAGTTGCCCTGCGCCGATGCCTGTTCTGTGTGCCACGGTCGCCATCTTCCGAGTTCCGTGCTGTGTGCCAGGGTCACCCTGCGCTGAGGTCCATCCTGTTTTCCATGGTCGCCCTGCGCTGAGGTCCTGGCTGTGTTTTGCTTTTGACTAGCGACGAGTTCCAGGCTCTGTGCCACTGTCATCCTGCACAGATTTTGTGTTGTGTGCTGTGGTCTTCCTTCTCTGAGGTTTGGGCTGTGTGCCGCGGTAGCCCTGTGCTGATGTCCGAATTGTGTGCTCCGGTGGCCCTGCGCCAATGTCCGGGCTGTGTTCCACAGTCGCCCTTCACTGTCATTCGGGCTGTGTGCCACGTTCGCCCTGCACCGAGGAATGGGCTGTGTGCCGCTGTTGCCTCGCACAGAGGTCCGGCCTGTGTGCCGTGGTCGCCCAGTGCTGAGGTCCAAGCTGTGTTCCTTGGTTGGCTAGTGACGAGGTCCAAGCTCTGTGCCATGGTCGCCCTGCATAGATTTTTTGGGCTGTGTGCCGCGGTCGCCCTTCAGTGATGTTCGGGCTGTGTGCCGCGGTCGCCCTACGCCGAGGTCCATGCTGTGTCCCACAGTCACCCTGCACATAGGTCCGGCCTGTGTGCTGCCGTTGCCCTGTGCTGAGGTCCAAGATGTGTTCCACCATCGGCTGGAGACGAGTTCCATCCTGTTTGCCATGGTAGCCCTACGCCGTGATCCGGGCTGTGTTCCGTGGTCAGCTAGCGATGACTTCCGAGCTCTGTACCCCAGTCGCCCTGCCCAGATTTCCGGGATGTGTGCCGCAGTCTCCCTTCAATGAGATTCGGGCTGTGTGCTGCAACCACCAAGTGCCGAGGTCCGGTCTCTGTGCCACAGTAGCCTTGAACCGAGTTCCGGGCTGTGTGCCGTGGTAACCTTGGGCCATGGACCATGCTGTGTACTGTGGTTGCCGTTCATTGAGGACGGGGCTAGGTGCCGCGGTCGCACTGTGCTGAGGTTCGGGCTGTGTGCCATGTTAGCCTTGCACCGAGGTCGGGCTGTGTGCCGTCGTAGCCTTGCACCAAGGTACGGGCTGTATGCCGCAGTCACCCTGAGCCGATGTTCGGCCTGTCTTCCAAAGTCCCCCTGCGCCAAGGAACGGCCTGTGTGTCACCGTGGTCCTCTGCCGTGGTCTAGCCTGTGTGCCGTGGTCATGCTGTGCCGAGGTCCGGGCTCTGTGCCATGGTCACACTGCGCCGAGGTCCAGCCTAAGTGCCGCTGTCACCCTGCACCGAGGTCCAGCCTGAGTGCCACGGTCACCCTGCTCCGTGGTCCAGGCTGTGTTCTGCAGTCGGCTAGCGACACGTTCTGGGCTGTGTGATGCGGTCTCACTTCACTGAGTTTCGGGTTGTGTGCCTCGGTCGCCCTTCGCTGAGGTCTGGGCTGTGTGCCGTGGTCACCCTGCGCCAAGGTCCAGGATGTGTTCCGTGGTTGGCTAGGGACGAGTTACGGGCTCTGTGCCGTGGGCTCCCTGTACATATTTCTGCGCTGTGTTCTGCGCTTGCCCTGCACCGAGGTCCAGGCTTTGTTCTGCAGTCAGCTGGCAACGAGTTCCGAGCTGTGTTCTGTGGTCGCCCTTCACTGAGATTCAGGCTGTGTTCCGCAGTTCCCCAGCCCCGAGGTCCGGCCATTGTGCTGCGGTCGCCATGTACCGAAGTCCGTGCTGTGTTCTGCGCTTGGCTAGTGATGCCTTCTGAGCTCTGTGCCACGGTCGCCCTGCACAGATTTCCGGGCTGTGTGCTGCGGCCAGCCTTCACTGAGGTTCGGGCTGTGTGCAGTGGGTAACCTGCGCTGAGGTTCGGGCTGTGTGACGCAGTCGCCGTTCACTCAGTTTCGGGCTGTGTGCCTCGGTCGCCCTTCGCCGAGGTCTGGGCTGTGTGCCGTTGTCACTCTGCGACGAGGTCTGGCCTGTTTCTCGTGGTCGCCCTGAATGAGGTCCTGGCTGTGTTTCACGGTTGACTAGCGATGAGTTCCAGGCTCTGTACAACTGTAGTCCTGAACAGATTTCTGGGCTGTGTGCTGTGGTCTCCCTTCACAGAGATTTGGGCTGTGTGTCGTGATAGCCCTGCGCTGTTGTCAGAGTTGTGTGACACGGTCACCCCTCACTGAGGTTCGGGCTGTGTGCCGCAGTTGCCCTACGCCGAGGTCCATGATGTGTGCTGTGGTGACCCTGCACACTGGTACGGCCTGTGTGCCATGGTCGGCTAGCAACGAGTTCGAGGCTGTGTTACGTGGTTGCCCTTCCCTGAGTTCCGGGCTGTGTGCCATGGTAACCCTGCTCCGAAGTCCGGCCTGTGTTCTGTTGTAGACTAGCGACGAGTTGCAGGCTCTGTGCCACTGTCGTCCTGCACAGATTTCTGGGCTGTGTGCTGCAGTCGCCCCTCACTGAGGTCCGGGCTGTGTCCCATGGTAGCATTGCGCCGNAACTCTGCATTCAGATGCTTATATCTTTCCTTTTCTCCTTTGCTTTTGGCCTCTCTTCTTTTCACAGCTACTTGTAAGACCTCCCCAGACAGCCATTTTGCTTTTGTGCATTTCTTTTCCATGGGGAAGGTCTAGAGGTAAATGAAGAAGATTTATATGCATTAAAGATTAACTGCAATGGGAAAAGAACAGCAGGCAAGGCAAACAAAGGAATAAATGTAGAAAAAATAAAATAAGTTTAAAAAATTACAATTATAAAAAAGAGAAAAGAAGAAAGAAATGGAGGAAAGAAAAATGAAAAAAGAAAGCCAAACTCCACAGAACTCCAAAAGCACAGCTTAGAGGGAAAGGTTTAAAACAACAATAAAAATGTGACTGAACATACACATATGGAAGGCAATGGCACCCCACTCCAGTACTTTTGCCTGGAAAACCCCGTGGATGTAGGAGCCTGGTGCGCTGCAGTCCATGGGGTCGCTGAGGGTCAGACAAGACTGAGCGACTTCACTTTAAACTTTCATGCATTGGAGAAGGAAATGGCAACCCACTCCAGTGTTCTTGCCTGGAGAATCNGGAAAACCCCGTGGATGTAGGAGCCTGGTGCGCTGCAGTCCATGGGGTCGCTGAGGGTCGGACACGACTGAGCGACTTCACTTTAAACTTTCATGCATTGGAGAAGGAAATGGCAACCCACTCCAGTGTTCTTGCCTGGAGAATCCCAGGGACAGGGGAGCCTGGTGGGATGCCGTCTGTGGGGTCACACAGAGTTGGACACGAGTGAAGTGACTTTGCAGCATACACCCATAAGCAAAATCAAAACAGTTAAACAAAAATAATGTACAATAGATTGACCCGGCAAACAAAGGAAACCAAAAATTGTATCTACCAGAATAAAATTAACTAAAGCCCAAACTGGAAAACAAAACAAAAGCAAGGTGTCAGTTGGGAAATAAAGCTGTGAAAATAAAACTGACAAATACGTTGAGAGGAAAGAAAAGAAAGAATAGATGTGCAAAGTAAAATAGAGGTAAAAAAAGAAGATTTATATACATTAAAGACTAACTGCCAGGGGAAAATAACAGTAGAAAAAACAAACAAAGGAATAAATGTAGAAAAAATAATAATGGGTTTAAAAACTAAAATTAATAAAAGAGAAAAGAAAATAAAGGAAAACTCCACAGAACTGCAAAAGCCCAACACAGAGACAGAGGTTTATACCAACAATAAAAAATGTGATTGAGAAAAAAATTTTTAAAGCTCAAAAGTTTAATTAGATTTCATAGTGCCAATAAAATCAACAACTACAATGGGTGGGGGAGGACAAAAAAAGAAAAAAATCAAAAAGATTCTACAGAACAAGTTAAAACATTAGAATAATAAAGGTTTTTCTTGAGTCATTGTTGTCAGAGTCCTTTCCCTCTCTGGGAGTCACAGTCCCCCTCGCCTCTCTAGGATGCCCTCCAATGCTGTGCTAATCTCTGGACCTGCTGTGGGGGTAGCTGAAATTCTAATCTGGTCCAACTCCTGTGTGTTCTTGCCTCCAATGTCCACAGCTATCAGAACTAGTGCATTTTCTTTTGTGATAGCTCTCAATGACTTTTTATATATTCCATAGACACAGAGTTTGCCTAGTTGATCTGCAGCTTGTACAGCTGGTGGGAAAGTTTGGGGTCCTCTTCTTTAGCCACACTGCCCCTGAGTTTCAATTGTGGTTTTATTTCCACCTCTGCATGTGGGTCATCCACTGAGGTTTGCTTCTGAGTCTGCCCTGCAGGACTTGGGTCAAGGTGGTGAAGCTGCTTGGGGTGCACGGGTTCTGGCAGCGCCAGGTACTAAGGGGAGTTGGTAGCTAGGACAGCAGGAAATATAGTGCTTTAAACGGATGTGGCAACTAGTATTGGCCAATACGCTCCAGTATTCTTGCCTAGAGAACCTCCCTCCCTGACAGAGAAGCCTGACAGTCCACAGGGTCGCAAAGAGTCGAACACTACCGAAGCGACCCTGCAAGCACAGGCACAAGACTGTTTTTGTCTGTGGCAGCTCTGCCCCAGTGAGAATTGAGTGTAAAGGTGGCAGTTACTTGGCTTGCAGGGTCCCTGGTGATTCTGAGTGTGCAGGGACAGAGCCTACCTCCTCTGCAGGAGTTATGGCCCTATCAGAGTCTTTTTTTGAGCCTCTTGTAGCTGGCAATCAAAAGGCCTCTTCAGCCAGTCTTTCTCCATAGCTCTGCCCATTCAGGCACTTAGAGGGCTCGCTTGCCTGGGGTCCGTCTCTGTTGTTCAGTGCATCAGGCACATAGAGGACCCCTCTGGCTGGGGTCCTACTCTAGATCAGTGCACCAGGCACCAAGGGGCGCTCTGGCTGGGGTTCTACTCTGTAGCTCAGTGCATCAGGCGTTTTGTGGGCCAGCTTCTCTATTGTTCAGCTGCTGATGCTGGTGTGTGGGGAGAGAGAGGCTATGAGGGTGGCTCCGCCCCCTATGCATGACTCAGCAGTATCTCCTTGCTTCCATTGCTGCCTGGCTTTTCTCCACAGGCATTTCCCACCACAGTCTCCTCCCTCACATCCCGTCAATCCATCTCTCTGCAGTCAATAGCAGTCCTCACCCTGGGATTGCTCCACAATCCCTAAACTCCAGCTCCCAGCTGCTGCACCTTCCAGGGGACCTGAATCCCTGTTTGGGGTGTGTATGGCTGTGGCAAGGACTGTCTGACTCTCATTTTATTTAGGCTGCCACAGATCAGCTCTTTCACTCTCAGCCTTAAATGTTTCTCCTCTGACTCAGACAATTGCCCCAGTGTGGGGTATCAGACTCCTGCTTCAGTTAACCCTCCAGCCAAGGTCAGATACAGGCCTACTAAGACTCCTGTTTTTCCCCCTAGTTCCTCATCCTACCGAGTTTTGCATGGTTCTATATATTCTTTTCCACTGGTCAGGTACTCCTGTCTGCTCTCAGCTTGTGTTCTCCATGCACTTCTGTGTCTGAAGGTGTATTCTTGCACTTCTCTTCTCTTCTCTTGCACTTCTGTGTCTGAAGGTGTATCTGTGGAGAGAGATGTACTCCACATCCACTTACTCCTCAGCCATCTTGTTCTCTCATTTTCCTTCTTTTTCCATTAGATTGCAAATTAGGTTGTTTATTTGAGATTTTTCTGTGTTGTTTTTTTTTTCCTACTGGAATTTTTTCTTTTCTATAGATTCTTACATTTTGCTATAGCCTTTTCTTTTCCACTTAGAGAAAACCTTTTAACATTTCTTTTAGGGTTAGTTTATAATTGAGGAACTCAGTGTTTGCTTGTTGAAGTTCTGTCCTTATCTGTCCTTCAATTCTGCATGATAATCTTGCTGGGTAGAGTATCCAAGGTTGTAATTCCTTTTAGCATTTTAAACACACCATGCACTTTAAATACATCCTTCTGTCCTTCAAAGTTTCTGCAGAAAAATCAGCTTATAGCTTTATTGGAGTTCCTTCGTATGTGACTCTGTTTTTCGCTTGTTGCCTTTAGAATTCTTTCTCCAGCCTCAGCCATTTTTTTATGCTATGTCTTTGTGTGGGTCTCTTTGGGTTCATCTTGCTTGGGACTCTCTTGTGCTTCTTATGCATGTTAAGATATCTGTTTCCTTTTTCTAACTCAGAAGGTTTTCAGCTATAATTTCATCAAGTACATTTTCAACCCCCTTCTCTTTATCTTCTTCTGGGACCCCTCTATGCAAATATTAGTATTCTTGAAGTTGCCCCTGCTACTGCTAAATCGCTTCAGTCGTGTCCAACTCTGTGCGACCCCATGGACACAGCCCAGCAGGCTCCCCTGTCCCTGGGATTCTCCAGGCAAAAACACTGGAGTGGGCTGCCATTTCCTTCTCCAAGGCATGAAAGTGAAAAGTGAAAGTGAAGTAGCGCAGTCGTGTCCGACTCTTTGCGACCCCATGGGGTAGACTGCAGCCTACCAGGCTCCTCCTCCCATGGGATTTTCCAGACAAGAGTACTGGAGTGGGGTGCCATTGCCTTCTCCCCAGAGGTCCTTTAACTGTTGTCATCTATAATTTTTTTTCTTCTGTTGTTCTGAGTGGGTCATTTGCATTATTCTATCTTCTATCATTGATGAATTCTTTTGTATTGCTTAGTTAGCTCTTCATCCCTTCTAATGTGTCTTTCATTTTAGTTATTATATTTTCCAGCTCTGACTGGTTCTTTTTCATATTTTCTAGTTCCTTATTAGAAGTCTTATTGTGTTCTTCTATTCTTTTCCCAAGTTCAGTTAGCATTCTTATTACTAATGCTTTCAATTCTTTATTTGGTAAATTATTTATTTGTTTCATTAGTTGTTTTATTCAGAGTTTTTTCCTTGCTCTTCCATTTGAAAAAAAAAAAAGAAAAGAAAAAACTCTTCTGTCTTCTCACTTTGTTTAACTTTCTCTGTCTCTATGAAACTTGGTGAAATAGTTACCTATCCTGGTCTCAAAGCTGTGCCCTTATGTGGGAGCATCCTGGTACAGACTGCATGTGCCCAGTAGCTTTCATGCGGGAGCTAGAGTGAGCACAGGCCACATTTTCCCCCAGAGTGTCACTGTGGTGGGAGGTGGGGCTTGAGATGGAAGGACTGAGCCAGAACAGGGAGCTAGAGCTTCTCCTCTGTTCAGTGGCTGTCGCTACGCTGTCAGGGATGAGTTAAGTCCCAAGGTGCTGGAGCAGAAGCCCTGGGGCCATGTCCAAGCTGGTTCTGTTCCTTCTAAGTCTGTGCTCTCCCCCAGCAACCTCACCTTCACCCCCAATTGAAGCTGTGCTAAAACAAGTAGGGCTAAAGTGGGTGCCCAGTGCCAGTTGGGGTCTGAGCACTGGGATGGTCCCAGTACGCAAGTCAGAGCTCTAGCCATTCCACATCCGATGCCTCCACCCACAAGGGCTGCACTTGCTCTGTCCAGATGCAGGCATGGGTGCACACAGCTGGCCTCTCTCCGGGGCAACAGCAGCTTCACCCTAGCACGGAGCTGCACCAGAAGGGCAGGGGCCGGGCAGAGGCTTGCACAGGCAGGGAGCACACATGGGTGATCTTGGGAAACAGGCCAGAGCCCCAGGCAGTTTCAGTCTGCTTCCTCTTCACAAGGGGAGTTTTGGTTTCCTACAGCCCTCCTGTAAGCCCCACTGGATTTCAAACCAGCCAAGAGGGGTCACCTTCCCAGTGCTGAGGGCAGGGATGGAGTCCCCAATATGTGGCTGGAACCCCTTGCTCCCCAAGGGGGATCCCTGAGTCTCTATAACCTCCTCCTCTTCTGTGACCCCTCCTGTTGTACAGGTTCCAAGCCCATCGCTTCTCTTCCCTTCCTACCCAATCCATGTGGGTATTTCTTACAGCGTTGGTTGTAACAGAGCTTTCCTGCTGACTTCAGGTTGCTTCAGTGAGAGCTGTTCCACATGCAGATGTACTTTTGATGTGTGCATGGGGAGAGGAGAGCTCAGCTCCCCCTACTCCACCATCTCGATCTCCTCCAACTTTTAAGTTTTTTAATGTGGGTAAGAGTGGAGTTAAAATCTCTGACAAATGTGTGCCATATATAGGCCTGGAAGCAGTTCTGTATAGATCTAAGATGTATAACTTGATCAGCTCCAGACCGTCTTTCCTATTCTTTTCTCTAACTTTTCCTTCTCCCATAAGAGAGATTTCTTTGAGATCTGACAATCATCTCCAGTAGATTTAGATAGCTTGGGTTGGTCCGGGATCCAACACTCTTCCTGATAATAGCACCTAAGTACGCTGTCTTAGCTACCACCTCCACCCCATCTAGGTGCTCAGGGTAGAGCAGACCACCCCCTCCCCCAGCTCCCTGGGTGGGCAAGTGATCCAAATCTGGGCAGTCAGAGCTCATTCCCCTGGTGAAAGTGACTGGACCACAGATGGACAGTCAGGACAGTGGGACTCAGTTCTGGTTCATTGGACTCAGTGAGAAGAGACTCTTCTTCTTTTTCTCTTGGCTGAGAGGATAGGAAGTAAGTGTGTGCTGTTTCTGCCCTGTTGCCCTCACAAGATGGAAATGAAGCCACATGCAGAAAATAAATAGTGGGAGAGAGTGAGATGATATCTGTGGAGTAATTTGAGTGCTGGTGCCATCGTGCTTCCAGCACAAGGCTGAAAACTTCTGGAAAAAGGCTGACTAACAAATAAGTTGGATTTTGTGGGCCTATGGACTCTATTACTCCAGTATTCTTGCCTGGAAAATCCCATGGATGGAGGAGCCTCATGGGCTGCATTCCGTGGGGTCGCTAGGAGTCAGACACGACTGAGTGACTTCACTTTCACTTTTCACTTTCATGCGNAAGGTCCAGGCTGTGTTCCGTGGTCTTCTGACTACGAGTTCTGGGCTGTGTGCCACAGTAGCCCTTCACTGACGTTCGTGCTGTGTGCCACGATCACCCTGCACTGAGGTCTGGGCTGTGTGCTGTGGTCGCCCCACACGGAAGTCCGGCCTGTGTGCCGCGGTTGCCCAGGGTGGAGGTCTGGCCTGTGTGCCGTGGTCATGCAGTGCCGAGGTCCGGGCTCTGTGCCATGGTCACACTGTGCCGAGGTCCGGCCTAAGTGCCGCTGTCACCCTGCGCCGAGGTCCAGCCTGAGTGCCACGGTCACCCTTTTCCCAGGTCCGGCCTGTGTTCTGCCCTCGGGTTGCCACCTGTTCCCGGCTCTGTGCTGCAGTTCCTCTTTGCCAAGGTCCGGGCTGTGTGCCTCGGTAGCCTTCTCCAGAGGTTTGGGCTGTGTTCCATGGTCCCCCTGCGCTGAGGTCCTGGCTGTGAGCCGCAGTCACCCTGAGCCGATGGCCGGCCTGTGTTCCGCAGACGCCCTGCGCCGAGGTCCGTCCTGTGTGCTGCAGTCACCCTGCGCCAAGGTCTGGCTTGTGTGCCACAGTCACCCTGCGCCGAGGTCTGACCTATGTGTCGCTGTCGCCCTGCGCTAAGGTCTGGCTTGAGTGTCATGGTCACCCTGCTCCCAGGTCTGGACTGTGTTCCGCAGTCGGCTAGCAACTAGTTCCAGGCTGTGTGACGTGGTCGCGCTTCACTGAGTTTTGGGCTGTGTGGCTCGGTTGTCCTTCGCCGAGGTCTGGGCTGTGTGCCTTGGTCGCCCTGCGACAAGGTCCGGCCTGATAGCCGTAGTCACCCTGCGCCGAAGTCTGGGCTGTGTTCCGCCGTCGGCTAGCGATGAATTCCATGCTCTGTTCCATGGTCACCCTGCACAGATTTCTGGGCTCTGTGCCACGGTTCCTCTTTGCCAAGGTCTGGGTTGTGTGCCACGGTAGCCTTTACCAGAGGTCTGGGCTGTGTGCCACGGCCCCCTGTGCTGAGGTCCGGGCTGTGTGTCGTGGTTGCCCTGAGCCGATGTCCGGCCTGTGTTCCACAGAACCCCTATGCCGAGGTCCGGCCTGTGTGCCACAGTCGCCCTGCGCCAATATCTTGCCTGTGTGCCGCGGTAGCCCTGCGCCGAGGTCCAGCTTGTGTGCCACGGTCACCCTTCTCCGAGTTCCGGAATGTGTTCCGTGGTCGGCTAGCAACGAGTTCCAGGCTGTGTGATGTCGTTGCCCTTCACTGAATTTCGGGCTGTGTGCCTCTTTCGCCCTTTGCCAAGGTCCGGGCTGTGTGCCTTGGTCGCTCTGTGACAAGGTCCGGCCTGTTTGCTGTAGTCACTCTGTGCCGAGATATGGGCTGTGTTCCGCCATCGGCTAGTGATCAGTTCTGGGCTCTGTGCCGCGGTCACCCTGAACAGATTTCTGGGCTGTGTGCTACGGGCACACTTTACCGAGTTTCAAGCTGTGTGCTGTGGTAGCCCTGTGCCGATATTCAGGCTGTGTGCCGCAGTCGCCCTGCGCAGAATTCTGGGCTGTGTTCCGTGGTTGGTTGGTGACAATTTCTGATCTGTGTGCCAGAGTCGCCCTTCACTGAATTTCAGGCTGTGCGCCACTGTGGTCCTGCATCAATTTCCGGGTTGTGTGCCGCATTCGACCTGCCCCGTGGTATGGCTTGTGTGCCGCAGTCGCCCAGTGCGGAGGTCTGGGCTGTGTTCCGCGGTTGGCTAGCGACGAGTTCTAAGCTCTGTGCCATGGTCACCTTACACTGATAATTGGACTGTGTGCCGCGGTCGCCCTTCAATGAGGTTCGGGCTGTGTACCGTGGTCTCCCTGAGCCGAGGTCCATGCTGTGTGCTGTGGTCACCCTGTGCCAAGGTCCAGCCTGTGTGCCCTGGTCGCCCTGTGCCAAAATCTGGGCTGTTCTCCGTCGTCAGCTGGAGACGAGTTCTGTCCTGTTTGCCATGGTTGCCCTGTGATGAGGTCCGGGCTGTGTTCCACGGTCAGCTAGCGATGAGTTCCGAGCTCTGTACTCCGGTGGCCCTGCACAGATTTAATTCTGTGTGCCACGGTCTCCCTTTACTGAGGTTCGGGCTTTGTGCCACGGTCCCCCTGTGCCGAGTTCCGGTCTGTGTGCCACAGTAGGCTTGAACTGAGTTCCGGGCTGTGTGCCGTGGTAGCCTTGTGCCGAGGTCCGGGCTGTGTGCTGCGGTCGCCCTTCTCTGAGGATTGGGCTGTGTTGCATGGTGGCACTGCACCGAGTTTCAGGCTGTGTGCCATGTTAGCCTTGTGCCGAGGTCCGGGATGTGTGCCGCAGTGCTTTGTGCCAAGATCTGGGCTTTTTGCCGCCATTGCCCTGCATCAATGTCCAGTCTGTGTGCCACGGTCGCCATCTCCCGAGGTCGGTGCTGTGTGCTGCCATCACCCTGCGCCGAGGTCCAGGTTATGTGCTGCAGTCTTCCTGCACCGTGTTATGGCCTGTTTGCCGCCATTGCCCTGCATAGATTTTTGGGCTGTGTGCCACGGTCACCCTTCACTGAGGTTCAGGCTGTGTTCCATGGTCCCCCTGTGCTGAGGCCAGGCTGTGAGCTGCAGTCGCCCTGAGCCGACGTCCGGCCTGTATTCCGCAGATGCCCTGCACCGACGACCGGCCTGTGTGTCGCTGTCGTCCTGTGCCAAGGTCCAGCCTGTGTACCACGGTCACCATGCGCCGAGGTCTGGCCTATGTGTCGCTGTCGCCCTATGCTGAGGTCCGGCCTGAGTTTCACGGTTACCCTGCTCCGAGGTCTAGACTTTGTTCCGCGGTCGGCTAGCAACCAGTTCTAGGCTGTGTGACATGGTCGCTTTCACTGAGTTTTGAGGTCCAGCCTGTTTGCTGTGGTCGCCCTGGGCCAAGGTCCGGGCTGTGTGCCTTGGTCACCCTGCGACGAGGTCTGGCCTGTTTGCTTTGGTCGCCCTGGGCCAAGGTCTGGGCTGTGTTCTGTGGTCTGCCAGTGATGAGTTACAGGCTCTGTGCCGTGGGCTCCCTGTACAGATTTGTGGGCTACGATCTGCAGTCACCCTGTGCTGAGGTACGGGCTGTGTTCCGCAGTTGGCTGGCTTTGATTTCCAGGCTGTGTGCTGCAGTCTCCCTTCACTGAGGTTCGGGCTGTGTTCTGCGGTCGCCCTGCACCGAGGTCCGACCTGTGTGTCGCGGTCGTCCTGTGCCGAGGTCCGTGCTGTGTTCTGCAGTTGGCTAAGGACTAGTTCTGAGCTCTGTGCCACTGTCGCCCTGCAGATTTCCGGGCTGTGTGCCGCAGTCAGCCTTCACTGAGGTTCAGGCTGTGTGCCGTGGGCAACCTGCACTGAATTCCGGGCTGTGTGCCGCGGTAGCTTTGTGCCGAGTTCCCGGCTGTGTTCTGCGGTGGGATGGCGATGAGATCTGGGCTGTGTGCAGCAGTCGCCCTGCACTGATATTTGGGCTGTGTGCCATGGTCGCACTGCGCCGTGGTCTGGGCTGTGTGCCACGCTCGCCCTGCGCAGAGTTCTGGCCTGTGTGCCGCGGTTGCCCAGTTCAGAGGTCCGGGCTGTGTTCCACAGTTGGCTAGCGACGAATTCCAAGCTCTGTGTCACGGTTGCCCTGCACAGATTTTTGGGCTGTGTGCCGCGGTCACCCTTCACTGAGGTTTGGGCTGTGTTCCATGATCCCCCTGTGCTGAGGCCGGGCTGTGAGCCATGGTCGCCCTGAGCCGATGTCCGGCCTGTGATCCGCAGATGCCCTGCACCGAGGTCCGGCCTGTGTGCCGTGGTCGCCCTGTGCCAAGGTCCGGCCTGTGTACCATGGTCACCATGCGCCGATGTCCAGCCTAAGTGTCGCTGTCGCCCTGTGCTGAGGTCCGGCCTGAGTTTCACGGTCACCCTGCTCCAAGGTCCGGACTTTGTTCCGCGGTCGGCTAGCAACCAGTTCCAGGCTGTGTGACATGGTCGCCTTTCACTGAGTTTCGAGCTGCGTGCTGCCATTGCTCAGCACCGAAGTCCGGGCTATGTTTCATGGTCGGCTAGTGACGAGTTCCATGCTGTGTGCCGCAGTCACTTTTCACTGAGGTTCGGGCTGTGTGCCGCGGTCTCCCTGCACCAAGTTCTGGGCTGTATGCTACAGTCGCCTTTGATCGAGGTCTGTGCTGTGTGCCAGGGTCGCCGTGCGTAGAGGTCTGGGATGTGTCCTGTGGTTGCCCTTCACTGAATTTCGGGCTGTGTGTTGCAGTCACCCTTATTGAAGTTCAGGATGTGTGCAGCCATCGCCCTGCTCGATGTCCCAGATGTGCGCCGCGGTCGCCCTGTGCCTCAGTCCGGATGTGTTCCATGGTCGCCCTGTGCCGAAATCGGGGCTTTTTTCCACGGTCGGCTAGTGACGAGTTACTGGCTGTGAGCCGCAGTCGCCCTTCACTGTGTTATGGGCAGTGTGCCACGGTCGCCCTTTGCCAAGTTCTGGGCTGTGTGGCGCGGTCACCCTGTGCCGAGGTCCGTGCTGTGTGCCACAGTCCCCTGTGCTGAGGTCCACGATGTGTGGCGCAGTCGCCCTGCACCCAGGTCCGGCCTGTGTGCCTCATTAGCCTTGTGCCGAGGTCCAGGCTGTGTGCTGAGGTAGCCTTCTGCAGAGGTCCGGGTTGTGTGCCAGGTTTGCCCTGTTCTGAGGTCCAGGCTGTGTGCTGCAGTCGCCATCTCCTCAGGTCTGGGCTGTTTGCCACGTTCGCCTTATTCCCAGGTGCGGTCTGTGTTCTGCCGTTGGCTTGTGACCTGTTCCCGGCTCTGTGACACGGTTCCTCTTTGCCAAAGTCTGGGCTGTGTGCCCTGGTAGCCTTCTCCAGAGGTCCAGGCTGTGTTCCATGGTCCCCCTGTGCTGAGGTCTGGGCTGTGATCCGCGATCGCCGTGACCTGATGTGAGGCCTGTGTTCCACAGATGCCCTGCACCGAGGTCCAGCCTGTGTGGTACCATCGACCTGTGCCAAGGTCCGGACTGTGTACCATGGTCACCCTGCACCGAGTTTGGCCTATGTGTCGCTGTCACCCTGCTCTGAGGTCCGGAATGTGTTCCACGGTCGTGTAGCAACGAGTTCCAGGCTGTGTGACGTGGTCTCCCTTCACTGAGTTTCGGGCTGTGTGCCACGGTTGCCCAGCGCCGAAGTCCGGGCTGTGTTCCATGGTTGGCTAGTGACCAGTTACATGCTGTGTGCCGCGGTCGCCCTTCACTGAGGTTCCGGCTGTGTGCCGCAGTCGCCCTGCACCAAGTTACGGGCTGTGGGCCGCGGTCGCCTTTGATCGAGGTCCGTGCTGTGTGCCAGCGTCACCCTGCGTCGAGGTCCGGGATGTGTGCTGCGGTTGCCTTTCACTGAAGTTCGGGCTGTGTGCCACGGTCACCCTTCATTGATGTTCAGGCTATGTCCAGCGTTGCCCTGCTCGATGTCCTAGATGTGTACCACAGTCGCCCTGTGCCTCGGTCCGGATGTGTTCCACGGTCACCCTGTGCCAAAATCGGGGCTTTGTTCCGCTTTTGGCTAGTGACGGGTTGCTGGCTGTGTGCCACAGTCGCNAACCTTGATGTGACTGAAGTATGACAGATGAAATGTGTATTGAAAACTCAGACTAAAATTAGAGATTGGGATGAACAAATAAATGGCCTTGAACGCCATGCTAAGCTTGAGAAAATCACTTTTGGAGCATATTGCAAGTTAAATTGATATAGATGGCAAAAAACTAAAGGTTTGTAGTATTGGAAGTGGAAAATAGAAGATAAATATGAAAAGAAAAGACTGCAGAAGTAAAATCAGCAAGAATTAAAATTTGCAGATGTATATCTTGCCATGCATATTTGCACAATAATACCTTGTACTGTATTATTACTTAAAATATTGCTTTTCATCACTAACTGCTAATAAGCAGTCATTAGTATTAATAAGTCAGACAAAAATGATAATAAATCAAAAGTTTTCAGGTGCTTTAAATAAATATAACTTTCCCTGCTGTGTAACTTCTATATACTTTCTGCACCTTTTGTACTTAGAAGAGGCTTGTAATTTCTTGTCATTGTTACTTAACTTTTCTGCTGTTTGATAGTTTTCCAAGATGATTTATCTGCCATTTCTCAGGGCCTTTAGTCTGGAGATCAGGAATCAGGGGAGTCTTTGTAGCGATGTCCTTTTTTTTCCATCATAACTTACACTCTACATCTTGGGTCATCATCTAGGATATCAATAGCCTCACTACAGCTGTATCTCCTTATTTTCTCTTGACACTGTTCTCAGGGTTGATAAATGGCCCCACTTTGGTGTGGAAGGAAAGTACTTATTTTTAAGCTGTATATAAGTTTATAAAATCACCACTTCATACAATGACTGAAATAGGAAACAAGGGTGATTGATCTCAAACCNCTTATTTTCTCTTGACACTGTTCTCAGGGTTGATAAATGGCCCCACTTTGGTGTGGAAGGAAAGTACTTATTTTTAAGCTGTATATAAGTTTATAAAATCACCACTTCATACAATGACTGAAATAGGAAACAAGGGTGATTGATCTCAAACCAAATTTGCGACCAAAACTTGTAAGATTTCTTTCTTAGACTCTTTATTCTTTTGTAATCCTTTGCTGTTGCTGCTCACCTTAGCTTTATCCTTGGGAATTTCTGCTACTGATACAGCAGAAACAACTCACAGAGAATTGTTAATGTATTACATATTGTCAGACTAAGACTTACTCTTCTTCCCTTTTTCCCTTTCAGGGTTCTGTTTGACAGGACACCCCTCACCCCAAATGATACCTAAATTTAAGCCATATATTGGATTAGCCAAAAAGTTTGAGTTTCCCATCTCATCTTATAGAAAAACCTGAATGAACTTTTTGTCCAACCCAATATTAATACTGTAGCCCGCTCAGTTGTGTCCGACTGTTTGCAACCCCATGGACTGTAGTCCGCCAGGTTCCTCTGTCCATGGGATTCTCCAGGCAAGAATACTGGNCTCCCAGAGTTCACTCAAACTCACGTCCATCGAGTCAGTGATGCCATCCAGCCATCTCATCCTCTGTCGTCCCCTTCTCCTCCTTCCCCTAATCCCTCCCAGCATCAGAGTCTTTTCCAATGAGTCAACTCTTTGCATGAGGTGGCCAAAGTACTGGAGTTTCAGCTTCAACATCATTCTTTCTAAAGAACACTCAATCTTAGCCATAGTAAATCTGGGGCTGCTTCAACACCAATACAAAAAAAAAAAGTCATTAATAAAAATAACCAAACAGTTGTAAATTTACTAACTTCAAATAAAAACCAGTTTTTTCATTAAGTCACTTGTAAGAGTTTTTGTGGAACTTGAGAATTGTTCAAGTTCCTTTAGCCTGTGAACAGTCAGAAAGGAGTTGTGAACAAGCTCTAAGCATCAGGGAAATAAGACTGAGACTTCATCCCATACCAGGAAGGCCCAGAAGGACTATCAAGACCCTCTCCATATCACACAAAGGCCAGCTTACTAGACAGCAACCTGACCTCCTCCCTGAAATGTTGAAAGACCGAAGCACCGCATTAGGGTGTCTATTTGTTTCATTTGGAAGTGGCATTTGGACAAGTGCTACGGAATTAATTCCTTTAAGAGTAAACTTGGCAGCCCTACCAAAATACATCAGCTTTATGGTGGACATAGCACACAGCAAAGGAATATGAAGCAGCATAACATGCATCTGCCCTTCAACTCAGTGTTCTCCTCCTGGGTATTTACCCACGTGAGACAGAACCATATGTCCATCCAAAGGTTTGTATATGAATATTCATAGCAGTTTTATTGATATTGATAATAGCCCTAAACTAGAAGCAATTGGATGTCCAACAGCTGATGAGTGAATAAACAAAACATGGTTTGTCCAGACTGAGTGGCTTTCATTTTCAACTACTAACAACTGACTGGTTCAGGATTAAGAAAGGAGTTTGACAAGGTTTTTTTATTGTCACCCTGTTTATTTAACTTATACGCAGCACACATCATGAGAAGGATGATGAGTTACAAACTGGAATCAAGATTGTAGGGAGAAACATCAACAGCCTCAGATACGTGGATGATACCACTCTATGGGCAGAAAGTGAACAGGAACTAGCCTCTTGATGAGGGTGAAGGAGAGTGAAAAAGATAACTTAAAAGTCAATATTAAAGAAAAAAAATTAAGATCATGACATCACTTCATGGCAAATAGAAGGGGGAAAGGTAAAGCAGTGAGAGATTTCCTCTTCCTGGGTTCTAAAATCACTGTAGATGGTGACTGCAGCCATGAAATTAGAAGATGATTGCTTCTTGGCAGGAAATCTACGACAAACCTAGACTGTGTGTTAAAAAGCAAAGACATCACTTTGCCTACAAAGCTCCATTTAGTCAAGACTATGGTCTTTCCAGTAGTCACGTACAGATGTGAGAGCTGAACTATAAAGACAGAGTGCCAAAGAATTGATGCCTTCCAACTGCGGTGTTGGAGAAAACTGTTGAGAGTCCCTTAAACTGCAAGGAGATCAAACCAGTCAATCTTAAAGGAAATCAGCCCTGAATATTCTTTGGAAGGACTGATACTGAAGCTGAAGCTCCAATACTTTGGCCACCTGATACAAACACCCAGCTCATTGGAGAAGACCCTGACTCTGGGAAAGACTGAAGGCAGAAGGAGAAGAGTGCAACAGAGGATGAGATGGTTAGATGGCATCACCAATTCAATGGACGTGAACTCGGAATAGGCAAATTCCAGGAGATGTTGAGCGGTGGGGAAACCTGGCATGCTACAGTCCTTGGTGTCGGGAAGAGTCAGAAATGACTTGGCAACTGAACAACAACTAGTAACTCAGCAGCAAAAGGAGCTACTGATAGAACCAACAGCATGAGTGAAGAAAGCCAGAGCCAGAGCCAGAATACAGTTGACCCTTGAACAACACAGGAGTTGAAAATTCACATGGAACTTTTAACTCTCCCAAAATGTAATGACTAATAACCTTCAGTTGACCAGAGGCCTTACTGATAACATAAACAGTTAATTAACATATATTATGCATGTTATATGTATTATATACTATAATCTTAAAATAAATTAAGCTAAAGAAAATAAAATTTTATTAAGAGAACCATAAGGAAGAGAAAATACATTTACAACGGTGCACTGCATTTATTGATTCCATAAGTTTGCATTGCCTGTTTACAAGATGAATCATGTCAGCAACTACATCAATATTGTCTTATGTAACACAAAATATTGTAGATGTTTTATATATCACTAACACTAGACATCAAAAAAATAATTTTAAAAATAAATTCATACTTATTTACAGATATAAGTATTCATAATGAACAGTATCAATAGGATTGCTTTATGGTTGCCTAGTGTAATCAATAGCAATTACTTTATGGTAGCCTAGTCTATATATTAGTTATTTAAAAATGTTTATGGGATACAGTTTTATAGTCATATTCATAAATTCGATATTTTAATTGCAGATACATTTTTAAAAAAAATACCTTACTCGTTGGGGACTTCCCTGGTGGTTCAGTGACTGAGACTCCCACTTCCAATGCAGGGGGCCCAGGCTTAATCTCTGGTCAAGGAACTAGATCCCACATGCTGCAATTTATTTGAATACTGCAATTAAATATCCAGCGTACTGCAATGAGGGTTGAAGATCCTGCATGTGGCAACTAAAACCCAGCACAGCCAAATTAATTAAAAATTAACCAGGGGTGGTGGAGGTGGAAGAGGTGGAGGAGGTGGAAGGGAGGAAGGAGAGACAGGTGTAGCTTCACGGAAATAAGTTGTAATTTCTGTCTGACTTTTTTTGCTGTTTTTTTCTCTAAAAATATCTCTATATAGTACAAATCATTCTTTCACTGTTTACTTTAGTTTCAGTGTGCGTATCATGGATGAGCCAGGTCATAAAAGAAGCTGAAAGCAGTGCTGAGTAGTCAGAGCCCTTCTGCCAGGTTGTCCAACACCAGCTTGTTACCTGGTGCTGCTTCTTCCTTGTCTCCCTCGTCGTCTGGCCCTGGCTGGGAAGTGCTCTTCTCCATCAAGTCATTGTCCGTCAGTTCCTCTCATGTGCCATCCATCAGCATTTGAATTTCTCTAGGATCCATGACTTGGAACCCTCCACCTCCTACCTTTGTTACCATATCCACAGTCTCTTTCATGATTTCCTAGATGGGCTCTGTTGTAAATCCTGTGAAGTCATGCACATCTGGACGTGATTTTCTCCAGTAGGAATTTATTGATTCAGGCTTGATGACTTTTTCTATAACAATGATGGGATCTTCAAAGGTGGAATCCTTCCAAATTCTCATGATGATGTTTTCTCTATTGGTGTTCTCTTTCATAGCTTGACAATACTTTCCTAGAGTACTGTGGATAATGAGCCTTAAAGGTCCTTATGACCTCCTGACCTGGAGGCTGAGTTACAGACATTGTGTTTGGGGGCAAGTAGGCCACTTTAATACCTTTGATGTTGAACTCACAGAGTTTGTGGCAGTCAGGGACATTCTCCAATATTAAAAGAACTTTTAAAAGCAATCCCTTACTGGCACAGTACTTGGTTACTTCAGGGTCAAAGCATTGATGGAACCAGCCCAGGAAAATCTCTCACTGTCCAGGCTATCTCATTGTACAACCAAAGGACTGGCAACTGGTGTTTACCTTTTCCTTTAAGGCTCAGAGTTAGCAGATTTATAGATAACGGCCATACAGATCGTAAGTAGAGTAGAGTTAGCCTGCCCCTTCCTGCCTTAAATTCTGGTGCTGGCTTCTCTTCCTTACCACTGAATGTCCTTTATGTCATCTCCCCCTGCCCATAATATGGCACTTTCATCTGCATTAAAAACCTGTTCAGGCAAACGTCCTTTCTCCTCAGTGATTTTCTTAACAGCACTTGGGAATTCATCCGCTGCCTCTTAGTGCAGAAGCTGCTTCTCCCGTTACTTTGACATTTTTAAAGCCAAACTTATTTCTAAAATTATCAAGCCATCCTTTGATGAAGTTAAATTCTCCAGCTTTAGACCCTTCACCCTCATTTTAAGTCATATATTTCTGGAATCATATTAGAGTCTATATAGAATGCTTTTCTTATAGGTATTTTATACTCACAGAAAAGCTACCTTTTCAGTACAAGAGAAAATAGTATTTTACAAAAAGTGCAACATTTTTGAGCCTGCTGCAGCAACCCCTTCACAAATTTCCTTCTTCTTCTCCTCTTTTTATTTATCTTTATTTCTACAATGGCCCTTGCATTAGATTCATTGACCTTGCAATGTGGCAACTGTAGCTGCAGACATCAACCTACAGTGCCTATCAAGCAATTCAACTGTTTCTTGTAATGTGGGAGCACTTCTGGCAAGGGTCTCCTAGTGTTTAAGGTTTACAGCACTGTACTAAATATGACGAAAAATGCAGAAGAACCATGAGAAATCACTTTTTACTGAGATACCCAGTTTACTGGAGAGGCAAACTGCTCGTATGGAGTTAATGGGAGTCACAGGGAGGTTTAAGCAGATCTCCCAACATTTGAGATCATGTGATAGCAACAGGAGGTGCTCTGAAGTATTACAGTAGTACAGTATGTACTATAGCTCATTTTATGCAGTTTTGATTTACTGGTATATCTTTGTGTTTGTTTACATTTCTCTCAACTGCAAATGGTGCTTGTAAGCATGTACATACATTTTGCTAAATTTTAACAAAAATATTTTAGTTACACTTATGTTTATTTTAATGCATCTTAGTCCACATAGTTGGTATAAAATCAGAAAACACAAAGCAAAAAAGAGAGAAAAAACAAGATCTGGAGTCTTGGGATCAGAAGGGCTCCTCAGAGACCTCTAGAGTTGGTGGCCGGTATGAGTCATTGCCAGACAGTTCTTGGAGGCAGAGGACGGTCTAGAATCTGCTGCATCCAGGAAACCCAAAGTCCCAGGGGGTCTCAAATTTGTCCTGATGCTCTGACCATAAGGAAAATGTGAGAGTGATAAAGGCAGTGGTTTGTTATTTATAATAATAATAATAGCAGCCTGCTGCTGCTCCTAAGTCATTTCAGTCGTGTCCNCAGTCTTATCCAGCTCAAAATGTCAGTAGTGCCAAGACCAAGAAATCCTGATCTGAAGAGTCTGATCATGAAAAAGAAAGGAATGAAAAGGAAGCAATGGATACAAATACATCATCAAGTTAGAATGAGTATTCTTAGACTGTTTGGGTCCTCCTTCTTGCTCATACTCAGAGATGACTCATGATCGGAGCCCAGGTGACCAAGAGGATAGTGTTCCATCCACAGGGACAAGGCAAGAAGAGAGGTGAAGTAGGTTTGAGGGTGGCTCTCAAGTCAGTTTTGGTTATTTGGGATTTGAGATGATGGATGGATTGTCTAGCTGGAAGTAAGAAGAGGACAGCATTAAACAGACATAACTGGGGGATTCATTCAGAGAGAGAGAGAGCATGGAAACCAAGTATGTGGGGGAAGTGCCCTTGAAACATCTTGGTTCTACATCCTTGCGATAAATAAAAGACTAGAGTTCTCTTGAGCACAGGGTTATGGCAGGGAAGGAGTGAGGCAAGGAACTGCCCGGAAATAAATGTGAAAGGCTGCTGCTGACATCCTGGGAGGCAGGATAATACTTACTTAGTAAGTTAGTACTTACTCTAACTCTGAGGACTCCACTTGCCAGACTTCTAAGGACAGTTTTTGCCTCTGGACACTCAAATGAAACTATTGCCAATTAGAAGGACCCCCATAATGAAGATGTCTTGATTCTGAAGTTCTCTGGAGTGCACCAAAATTATGAAAAATCTGCTGCAGTCCACTCCCATGCTTACCCTCTTGCTGTTATCAGATAGCAGATTTAGTCATTTTCACCCTAACTGTAAATACAACAGTGGGATAGAAATGACACATGCACGGCTGGGAACAGTAAACAGAACCCACAGTGTCCATGAGCATGTAGCATATGTGTATATGTGTGCAGAGCACTCACTTTACATGCCTGGGTGACTAAGTCATTCAACCCTTTACCATTCACTCTATGCCACAGACGTGATTTTGATTTCAGGCCCACTCCTCACTATCTCTTCCTCCTACCCCATCCTTACCCATTCATTTCTTAGAAGCAGCAGAAAGACACAGGTAAACATAAGACAATATATTTAAAAGACATGGTCTTCAAGAACCCACTGGAGGGACTTCCCTGGTGGCCCAGTGGTTAAGAATCCACGTTGCAATTCAGGGGATACAGGTTTAATCCCTGGTCAGGGACTGAAGATTCCACATACTGCTGAGCAACTAAGCCCAAACTACAGATCCATGTGCCGCAATGTAAGATCCCACATGATGCAACTAAGACCCATTGCAGCCAAATTAATTCATTATTAATAATCAATTTTTATAAGCATACNTCATCCTCTGTCGTCCCCTTCTCCTCCTTCCCCTAATCCCTCCCAGCATCAGAGTCTTTTCCAATGAGTCAACTCTTTGCATGAGGTGGCCAAAGTACTGGAGTTTCAGCTTCAACATCATTCTTTCTAAAGAACACTCAATCTTAGCCATAGTAAATCTGGGGCTGCTTCAACACCAATACAAAAAAAAAAAGTCATTAATAAAAATAACCAAACAGTTGTAAATTTACTAACTTCAAATAAAAACCAGTTTTTTCATTAAGTCACTTGTAAGAGTTTTTGTGGAACTTGAGAATTGTTCAAGTTCCTTTAGCCTGTGAACAGTCAGAAAGGAGTTGTGAACAAGCTCTAAGCATCAGGGAAATAAGACTGAGACTTCATCCCACACCAGGAAGGCCCAGAAGGACTATCAAGACCCTCTCCATATCACACAAAGGCCAGCTTACTAGACAGCAACCTGACCTCCTCCCTGAAATGTTGAAAGACCGAAGCACCGCATTAGGGTGTCTATTTGTTTCATTTGGAAGTGGCATTTGGACAAGTGCTACGGAATTAATTCCTTTAAGAGTAAACTTGGCAGCCCTACCAAAATACATCAGCTTTATGGTGGACATAGCACACAGCAAAGGAATATGAAGCAGCATAACATGCATCTGCCCTTCAACTCAGTGTTCTCCTCCTGGGTATTTACCCACGTGAGACAGAACCATATGTCCATCCAAAGGTTTGTATATGAATATTCATAGCAGTTTTATTGATATTGATAATAGCCCTAAACTAGAAGCAATTGGATGTCCAACAGCTGATGAGTGAATAAACAAAACATGGTTTGTCCAGACTGAGTGGCTTTCATTTTCAACTACTAACAACTGACTGGTTCAGGATTAAGAAAGGAGTTTGACAAGGTTTTTTTATTGTCACCCTGTTTATTTAACTTATACGCAGCACACATCATGAGAAGGATGATGAGTTACAAACTGGAATCAAGATTGTAGGGAGAAACATCAACAGCCTCAGATACGTGGATGATACCACTCTATGGGCAGAAAGTGAACAGGAACTAGCCTCTTGATGAGGGTGAAGGAGAGTGAAAAAGATAACTTAAAAGTCAATATTAAAGAAAAAAAATTAAGATCATGACATCACTTCATGGCAAATAGAAGGGGGAAAGGTAAAGCAGTGAGAGATTTCCTCTTCCTGGGTTCTAAAATCACTGTAGATGGTGACTGCAGCCATGAAATTAGAAGATGATTGCTTCTTGGCAGGAAATCTACGACAAACCTAGACTGTGTGTTAAAAAGCAAAGACATCACTTTGCCTACAAAGCTCCATTTAGTCAAGACTATGGTCTTTCCAGTAGTCACGTACAGATGTGAGAGCTGAACTATAAAGACAGAGTGCCAAAGAATTGATGCCTTCCAACTGCGGTGTTGGAGAAAACTGTTGAGAGTCCCTTAAACTGCAAGGAGATCAAACCAGTCAATCTTAAAGGAAATCAGCCCTGAATATTCTTTGGAAGGACTGATACTGAAGCTGAAGCTCCAATACTTTGGCCACCTGATACAAACACCCAGCTCATTGGAGAAGACCCTGACTCTGGGAAAGACTGAAGGCAGAAGGAGAAGAGTGCAACAGAGGATGAGATGGTTAGATGGCATCACCAATTCAATGGACGTGAACTCGGAATAGGCAAATTCCAGGAGATGTTGAGCGGTGGGGAAACCTGGCATGCTACAGTCCTTGGTGTCGGGAAGAGTCAGAAATGACTTGGCAACTGAACAACAACTAGTAACTCAGCAGCAAAAGGAGCTACTGATAGAACCAACAGCATGAGTGAAGAAAGCCAGAGCCAGAGCCAGAATACAGTTGACCCTTGAACAACACAGGAGTTGAAAATTCACATGGAACTTTTAACTCTCCCAAAATGTAATGACTAATAACCTTCAGTTGACCAGAGGCCTTACTGATAACATAAACAGTTAATTAACATATATTATGCATGTTATATGTATTATATACTATAATCTTAAAATAAATTAAGCTAAAGAAAATAAAATTTTATTAAGAGAACCATAAGGAAGAGAAAATACATTTACAACGGTGCACTGCATTTATTGATTCCATAAGTTTGCATTGCCTGTTTACAAGATGAATCATGTCAGCAACTACATCAATATTGTCTTATGTAACACAAAATATTGTAGATGTTTTATATATCACTAACACTAGACATCAAAAAAATAATTTTAAAAATAAATTCATACTTATTTACAGATATAAGTATTCATAATGAACAGTATCAATAGGATTGCTTTATGGTTGCCTAGTGTAATCAATAGCAATTACTTTATGGTAGCCTAGTCTATATATTAGTTATTTAAAAATGTTTATGGGATACAGTTTTATAGTCATATTCATAAATTCGATATTTTAATTGCAGATACATTTTAAAAAAAAATACCTTACTCGTTGGGGACTTCCCTGGTGGTTCAGTGACTGAGACTCCCACTTCCAATGCAGGGGGCCCAGGCTTAATCTCTGGTCAAGGAACTAGATCCCACATGCTGCAATTTATTTGAATACTGCAATTAAATATCCAGCGTACTGCAATGAGGGTTGAAGATCCTGCATGTGGCAACTAAAACCCAGCACAGCCAAATTAATTAAAAATTAACCAGGGGTGGTGGAGGTGGAAGAGGTGGAGGAGGTGGAAGGGAGGAAGGAGAGACAGGTGTAGCTTCACGGAAATAAGTTGTAATTTCTGTCTGACTTTTTTTGCTGTTTTTTTCTCTAAAAATATCTCTATATAGTACAAATCATTCTTTCACTGTTTACTTTAGTTTCAGTGTGCGTATCATGGATGAGCCAGGTCATAAAAGAAGCTGAAAGCAGTGCTGAGTAGTCAGAGCCCTTCTGCCAGGTTGTCCAACACCAGCTTGTTACCTGGTGCTGCTTCTTCCTTGTCTCCCTCGTCGTCTGGCCCTGGCTGGGAAGTGCTCTTCTCCATCAAGTCATTGTCCGTCAGTTCCTCTCATGTGCCATCCATCAGCATTTGAATTTCTCTAGGATCCATGACTTGGAACCCTCCACCTCCTACCTTTGTTACCATATCCACAGTCTCTTTCATGATTTCCTAGATGGGCTCTGTTGTAAATCCTGTGAAGTCATGCACATCTGGACGTGATTTTCTCCAGTAGGAATTTATTGATTCAGGCTTGATGACTTTTTCTATAACAATGATGGGATCTTCAAAGGTGGAATCCTTCCAAATTCTCATGATGATGTTTTCTCTATTGGTGTTCTCTTTCATAGCTTGACAATACTTTCCTAGAGTACTGTGGATAATGAGCCTTAAAGGTCCTTATGACCTCCTGACCTGGAGGCTGAGTTACAGACATTGTGTTTGGGGGCAAGTAGGCCACTTTAATACCTTTGATGTTGAACTCACAGAGTTTGTGGCAGTCAGGGACATTCTCCAATATTAAAAGAACTTTTAAAAGCAATCCCTTACTGGCACAGTACTTGGTTACTTCAGGGTCAAAGCATTGATGGAACCAGCCCAGGAAAATCTCTCACTGTCCAGGCTATCTCATTGTACAACCAAAGGACTGGCAACTGGTGTTTACCTTTTCCTTTAAGGCTCAGAGTTAGCAGATTTATAGATAACGGCCATACAGATCGTAAGTAGAGTAGAGTTAGCCTGCCCCTTCCTGCCTTAAATTCTGGTGCTGGCTTCTCTTCCTTACCACTGAATGTCCTTTATGTCATCTCCCCCTGCCCATAATATGGCACTTTCATCTGCATTAAAAACCTGTTCAGGCAAACGTCCTTTCTCCTCAGTGATTTTCTTAACAGCACTTGGGAATTCATCCGCTGCCTCTTAGTGCAGAAGCTGCTTCTCCCGTTACTTTGACATTTTTAAAGCCAAACTTATTTCTAAAATTATCAAGCCATCCTTTGATGAAGTTAAATTCTCCAGCTTTAGACCCTTCACCCTCATTTTAAGTCATATATTTCTGGAATCATATTAGAGTCTATATAGAATGCTTTTCTTATAGGTATTTTATACTCACAGAAAAGCTACCTTTTCAGTACAAGAGAAAATAGTATTTTACAAAAAGTGCAACATTTTTGAGCCTGCTGCAGCAACCCCTTCACAAATTTCCTTCTTCTTCTCCTCTTTTTATTTATCTTTATTTCTACAATGGCCCTTGCATTAGATTCATTGACCTTGCAATGTGGCAACTGTAGCTGCAGACATCAACCTACAGTGCCTATCAAGCAATTCAACTGTTTCTTGTAATGTGGGAGCACTTCTGGCAAGGGTCTCCTAGTGTTTAAGGTTTACAGCACTGTACTAAATATGACGAAAAATGCAGAAGAACCATGAGAAATCACTTTTTACTGAGATACCCAGTTTACTGGAGAGGCAAACTGCTCGTATGGAGTTAATGGGACTCACAGGGAGGTTTAAGCAGATCTCCCAACATTTGAGATCATGTGATAGCAACAGGAGGTGCTCTGAAGTATAGTACAGTATGTACTATAGCTCATTTTATGCAGTTTTGATTTACTGGTATATCTTTGTGTTTGTTTACATTTCTCTCAACTGCAAATGGTGCTTGTAAGCATGTACATACATTTTGCTAAATTTTAACAAAAATATTTTAGTTACACTTATGTTTATTTTAATGCATCTTAGTCCACATAGTTGGTATAAAATCAGAAAACACAAAGCAAAAAAGAGAGAAAAAACAAGATCTGGAGTCTTGGGATCAGAAGGGCTCCTCAGAGACCTCTAGAGTTGGTGGCCAGTATGAGTCATTGCCAGACAGTTCTTGGAGGCAGAGGACGGTCTAGAATCTGCTGCATCCAGGAAACCCAAAGTCCCAGGGGGTCTCAAATTTGTCCTGGTGCTCTGACCATAAGGAAAATGTGAGAGTGATAAAGGCAGTGGTTTGTTATTTATAATAATAATAATAGCAGCCTGCTGCTGCTCCTAAGTCATTTCAGTCGTGTCCGACTCCATGCAACCCCATAGACGGCAGCCCACCAGGCTCCCCCGTCCCTGGGATTCTCCAGGCAAGAACACTGGAGTGGGTTGCCATTTCCCTCTCCAGTGCCTAGCTGGGTATAAAAGCAGTTCAGTTCAGTTCAGTTTCTCGGTCGTGTCTGACTCTTTGCGACCCCATGAATTGCAGCATGCCAGGCCTCCCTGTCCATCACCAACTCCTGGAGTTCACCCAAACTCATGTCCATCAAGTTGGTGATGCCATCCAGACATCTCATCCTCTGTCATCCCCTTCTAGTGGTTACAAACACAGAATTATTCAGATCTCTGTTCAAAGTTATGTTGTAAAATTGTTAAATGAATTTCCAGTGAGGTGTTTAAATGATTAGTGATCATCAGTTCAGTTCAGTCACTCAGTCGTGTCCAAATCTTTGCAGCCCCATGGACTGAAGCACACCAGGCTTCCCTGTCCATCACCAACTTCCAGAGCTTGTTCAAACTCATGTCCATCAAGTCGGTGATGCCATCCAACCACCTCATCCTCTGCCATCCCCTTCTCCTCCTGCCTTCAATCTTTCCCAGCATCAGGGTCTTTTCCAATGAGTCAGCTCTTTGCATCAGGTGGCCAAATTATTGGAACCTCAGCTTTAACATCAGTTCTTCCAGTGAATATTCAGGACTGATTTCCTTAAGGATTGGCTTGTTTGATCTCCTTGCTGTCCAAGGGACTCTCAAGAGTCTTCTCCAACACCACAGTTCAAAAGCATCAGTTCTTCAGTGCTCAGTCTTCTTTATGGTCCCACTCTCACATCCATACATGACCACTTAGTGATCATAATGAATGGTAAACACACAGCACCACTTTGTGGGTTTGTTGTCACAGATTTCTCACCTTGACACGTGACTGGGACACCCCACTAACCCACCCACCCACCTACCCCTATCAAGGGTAAGTATTCCAAAACCACAAGCCATGATTCTCCAAGGGCTCCAGTTTGGGGTTTTCATCCAAGTGCAGATAAGGCTGCACACAGAGGCGTGGACAGTGCATGGGACAGTGGACAAGGCTGGGTCACCCACATAAAACGGCTTTGGGCCATTCAGAGTTTCTACCACACTTTGGTTTTCTAAACGAGGTGGAGTAGAAGGGAGGTATTTTCAAGGGAGGGGTTGAGATGGACTTATTTGCTCTCTGGGCAAAACAAACAAAAGTGAAGAAACAAACAAACAACAAAAAAAAAAAAAAAAAACTGAGCTTGATAATGTGGTTAGGATGTCCTTAGCTACTTTCAGGTTCAACCCAATCAGACCATTTAAGGCTATGGTCAACATGTAAAGCAAACAGTACTAAGTACATATATGTAAAAAGTATTATAAATAGGTTTCATATACCGTTAATATTGTATACATCTTCAGGCAACACTCTCCACCTCCCCACACAACTTTCTGTTCGGTTTGGTTTGCGTTTGGATCTTTTGACTGGCTGATTTTCTGTTTGTTTTCCTGGCTTCTGATTTGTTTTCTTCAGCCCCATTCCCCTCTGTGCTGAGAGCCTTGGATGTCCAGCCCTGGGACCTCATTCACACTTCCACAAGATTATATAGATGACAGAGGAGGGTCAGGCAGAAGGGCCCCCAGGCTAGGATGTAGGCAAAGCTGGTTGTCTAAGTTGATATTGCATTCCAGGTGCCTGATCCTGTAGTTGGACGCTATGCACAGATGTGAGGATCTGGAAGCCCCCGTGATGTAGAACCACACCACCACCACCACCGCCTTGGTGAGGGTGAAGAGCTGGCAGAAANCCACAAGATTATATAGATGACAGAGGAGGGTCAGGCAGAAGGGCCCCCAGGCTAGGATGTAGGCAAAGCTGTAGGAGTTGTCTAAGTTGATATTGCATTCCAGGTGCCTGATCCTGTAGTATGCACAGATGTGAGGATCTGGAAGCCCCCGTGATGTAGAACCACACCACCACCACCACCGCCTTGGTAAGGGTGAAGAGCTGGCAGAAGAAGAACAGGAACAGAGAACGCTGAAGATGATGGACGAGATCATGGTGGTCTGGACAGACAGCAGCCATTCTCTAACAGAATTTTTTATAACAGATTTGCTTATATTTTGTGGTGAAAGTGTTAGTCGCTCAGTCATGTCTGACTCTTTGCGACCCCATGGACTGTAGCCTGCCAGGCTCCTCTGTCCACGGAATTCTCCAGGCAGGATTACTGGAGTGGGTTGCCACACCCTTCTCCCGGGGATCTTCCCAACCCAGGGATTGAATCCAGGTCTCCCAAATTACAGGCAGATTCTTTACTGTCTGAGCTACCAGGGAAGCCTGTATATTTTGTTGTAGTAGATGATAAAACCGACCAGATCTACTTATATTTTATGCACTCATCATACTTTCAACTTAATTTCTATGATGTATCTAGGCTACAGTTTGTCTGTAAATTTTTATAAATTATTGCAAATGTCAAAAATATTTCCAATATATGATTTTTAAAACTCTGTATTAGTGGACCCACAGATTTCAAACCAGTGTTGTTCAAGGATCAAGTGTACTTTATACTGTTTAATTCCTTTTGAAATCTATATTCCTTTAGAAATTCTAGAAAATGCAAACTATTCCATAGGGACATAGACTTTCCTGGTGGTTCAGTGGTAAAGAATCTGCCTGCAGTGCAGGAGCTGCAGGAGACCCAGGTTCGGTCCCTGGGTTGGGAAGATCCCCTGGAAAAGGAAATGGTAACACATTGCAGTATTCTTGCCTGGAAAATGCTATGGACAGAGGAGCCTGGCAGGCTACAGTCCATGGGGTCGCAGAGCTGTACCCAACTTAGCATGCATGCTATAGTGACATAAGGTAGATTACTAGTTATGTGGGGCCAGGGCCAGAGGGCTGGGGTTTGCCAAGAAACATGAGAGAGCGTTCAAGGTGATACATGTGCATTCTGACTCTGCTGGTGATTCACAAGGCTTGCATTGTACACTTTAGACAGATGCAGTTAATTATGTGTAAATAATACCTCAATCAAGTTGATAATATTTTTTTCTTTTTTTTAATTTTATTGGCATATAGTTGATTTACACTGTTGTATTAGTTTCAGGTGCACACAAAGTGAATCACTTATACATATAGATAATAAAGATTAAGACAGTTCTCAAATGGCCAATAAATACATGAGCAAAAAGCTCAATACTACTAGACAATAAGGAAATGCAAAGTTAAACCATATAAAACCATAAAACATGTATTTCATTTCATCTAAATTATACATTAATTTTTAAAATGCAGATCTTAAAAAAAGAGAAAGTTTTCTTTTTGAAACAAACAAAACACTCAGAAATCCCACTTATTTACTCAAAGTTTAAATTAATTTCACTTAATAAAATAAGTGTACACAAACAACCCATCACATCTCTTCATGGCTAAGTATCAAAGCCAGGATCCTTGGAAATCTCATCTCCTTCCGAATCAAGCCAATGAGCAGACTCCTCATCCACACCCCTCCTTTCTCCTTCCCCTCCTGGCTCATTCTTGCTCTGGCCTCTGACACTTGTTCTCTCTTAGACCTTCAGGAGTTCCATTCCCTCCTATAGTTGCCCTGAAGAAGTAGCCAGACCCCTCCCTCTGCCATCGCTCCATAGATACCTTTCAGATCACAGCGCAGCAAAAGTGTCACTTGAAGTCTGCCTATGCAATAAAGGGGTGGGAGGAGTAGGAAAACATTATTTTTCTGAATGTGAAGATTTAATATCATCCGGAGGTAGAGAAAGTATTTTAAGAGATCAGTACTTCTTAAATATTCCTATGAAGTTAATAAAATTTCAACCAAACCTCCAATCCAACCAGACTCTCGCTCCACCACTCCAGTGAAACTTCTTCTGGACAAGGACACCACTAACATTCCAGCACCAGATTCCATGGGTGGATCTGCAGCTTTTTAAGCCCCACTTGCCTCCAGTATAGATCAGTCCACTCGTTTCCAGTCTCCTTGGCTTCTTCCTTCTTCCCAGGTCTAATCACATCAGAGGCCCTGGGGCTCAGCACTCTAATCACTTCTCCNTGCTGCTGGCCGCGCACTTCCAGGCGAGTGCGGCGCTGGAGGAGAAGAAAGGTAAGGACGCCCGCGCCGCCGTCCTTCCCGTCCCGGGCGGCCGCGCTTTCCCGGGCTGCGGAGGAACGCGCGTCTCGGTTCCGGGCGGCGGGGCAGCCTCGGCGCGGGGCGCGGCTTTCCCCGCCGCTCTCCTGCCCGCCGCGGGCTGGACGCCCGGCGAGCGCGTCCCGGCACGTGCGCCCCGTCTGCCCGGGCCGGGGGCTGAGGGGGCCCTGTGTCCACCGCGCCCCTCGGACCTCGGGGGCCGGAGCGGCCCTCCGCGCCCAGCCCCGCACCCGCGCCCAGCCTCCGGCCAGGCTCCGAAGCAGGGAGCCATCCGCCCAGAGCAGCCTTGACCTGGAGGCCCGGAAGCTCGCTCCGGGCACCGGCCACCTGTGCTGCGAGTCAGGGAGGGCGGGGGTGCCCGCTGGCACCAGGGGGCGGGTCGCGCAGCGCCTCCCACCCGGCTGCGGCCCGCGCTGCCCCCGCCGTCCGCGCCCCGCCGGCGGTGGGCTCTCCTGAGTGCCGGTTTCCCGGGACGCCCGGGACTCGCCCCCACCTGCAGCGCTTGGGCCGCGCGTCCCGGCTTCGAGGTGGATGGGGCGCAGCGGTGGGACGGTCAGTGGCCGACAGCCGGGGCTGGTGCGAACGCCCCGGCGGGGGAACGCAACCTGGCTAGTTCTCCGTGGTTTCAAAACAGGGCTCACAGCAAGCTTTCCTCCTCAAAATCCAGAAATTTTTGTGTCTGGGATGTGTTTTCTAGTTTTGAAGAATTTGACATTAAGCCAACCAAAATATTAAACTTAATTTAAATTAAAAAAAAATTGATGTCCGTGATTCACGTGTGCCAAATATCCAGACCGAACATGAGCGAGTCTGGCTTCGTGACTGCCGACCATAAACCCACTTGAAATGAGAAACATGCCTCAGAAGGTTTAATTGCACAATTTCAAGATCGAGCAGCTTGGGTTCCGAGAGTCAGGTCTATACTTGCTGCTGAGGTCACTGGCACAGAGTATGGTGCTGAGCGAGTCTGATGCGGGAGCGCTAAGGCATAAAGCAGTGGTTCCCAAACTTTGTTTCAAATTAGAATCACTTGGGATTTGAAACAGAACAAACAAAAAATGATGTCTGGCTCCCACCCCCAGACTTTGTCGTTTCACTGGTCTGGGTTGAGACCTGATTATATGAATTTTTAAAAGCTCTTCAGGTGATTCTGTTGGGCAGTCAAGTTTGGAAATCTCTGGCAACAGAGGTGAAATCTCTGGCACGATTGCTGCCAATGTAAAAAGCTTTTTGGGAACATCTGGAGTTTTAACAATCTTGCAAAGGAAAGTGAATGATGATTTTATTAAAAAAAGAAATTACTTTTTTCAATGAAAGTCTCTCCTCCTCTGAGTCCCAGGCTGTGGTCCAGCTCCTGAACAGTTGACAACAGGATTCCCGCCTGAAGGCAGGTGGCAAGGGGACCCCATCCTTATTTTAAACCCTTGGAGTGCCTCCGAAGCATCACTTTTCTCATTTCAGAAATGTTCCCCGCTCTTTGCTGTTACCCTTCTGAACACTACTATTAGTGCTTAAAGAGTCTTTTCTAAGAAATATATAAATACCACTTAAATTGCCTGTTAGGCCCATGTTTGTTTAAAACAGAATGCTTCTGAATACAATAGTGAGAGTAGGTGAGCAAATGTTAAAGTAACGTACGAAGACCAAAATGTATGGGGCAGATTATTAACAGCAAGTGTTAAAGACCTGTGCTGATCAAATTTGGTAAGTTTTATTCTAGAATATTCACTCATTTTAGAGAGGGGTGTTTGGTTCTGAGATACAGTGTCCTTTGTTCTTACCGCACTTGGTCTTGGTCCTGTCAGACACAGTTTTAAGTGTCCTTTTAATCCTTATATCAACCATACACGTTGGCTCTTGTCATTATATGTGGGGAAACCGGGGTTCAAAGAAGTAAAGTGACTTTCCCGTAGCTTGCAAAGGCAGATCTTTCGTCGTTGTTGTCACCCGAACTTTTAAACTCTGGCCCATTGACCCTGGAGCCCTCCCCGAGGTGCTGCCTGTGTTGCTTTGCGGGAGTTCTGCTTTTAGAGGAGCTCCGGCGGTTGTGTGATGCAGGATGCTGGCAGAGGGAGGAAGGAGACTGGGGATGAGGAAGGCCCCTGCCCCTGGTCTGGACTCCTCCCCGTACTCAGGAGGCCCCTTTTGTGGAAGAACTCTGTCAAAAAGTGAGCGATGAATGTGGAGATTGCTGGAGGAATGTGGAGCAAGCTCCTTGCTTTTGAAAAACAGAACGGTGAAGGTGCTGCTCCAGAAGTGATCCTGGATGGTATTCTCGGCTAGGCCATCGTGCCTGGCCCCTCCTCAGATGATACCCTTGGCTCAGTAGATCTGGGCTGTATAAAAGAGAACAAATTCAGGGATTTTGAATCGTGTGCAGGGTGAAGCCTCCCTTTCTTTAAGGAGACCAGAGGACACCCACTCAGTACTGGCCTGAAGGCCAGGAGCCTGTGTCCTCTTTCCCACGCTGTGTGAAGGTGAATGTGTCCCTTGCCAGCTCCAGGTTCTGAGACCTTGTTTCTCAATTCGGTGAATGTTTATTGAGTGCATCGCATGTGCCAGACACTATGAGTTAAAAGGGGCTGTGGTTATCCTAACAGTTTGTATTGTTGTTTCCAGAGTGGTTCTTTAGGCCACCAATTTAAGTAGTATCTTGCTTTTCAGATCTGGAAAGGAGACCAGCATCTGTGTGTCTGTCTTCTGTCCACACTATGTAGCTCTATCTAGCAGTAAATGGCTGATAGCTCCCGTTGGCTTTGGACTGCCATTTCATGCTTCATATATTTAGTTTCATAGTCCATACGTTTTCAAGAACTTATTCTGAAATTTGAAGGCGCCCATTGCCATTCATTGTGCTACATAATTAGACTCAGTCCATGTGATGGCACTAACATGTTGTAAAATGTTCTTAGAGGTGGTGTCAATAAAGAGGAAGAATTCTGCCCTGTTTAAAAGAAAATATCAAGCTCCAGAACCAGCAGCTAGTGTCTGAAACTTTCTTCATGGGAGTAGCAAGCCAGCTCTAACATTAAACTGATGATTATGGTGTTTAAGAGAAGATAGCCCATATTGGTGCCCCGAGACCCGATATGGGCGCAGGATCTGTGCTGGGGATACTCAACTTGTTAAAAGACACCTAGGAACTTTCCTGGCCCCTGCTATGTGACTTGCTTTGAAAGTTGTGTGTGTGTGTGTGTGTGTGTGTGTGCGCGCGTGCTTTAATTTGGACTTAGTATAGTAGAAATGGGTTTTGGTTTTACTAACGGGGATATGTCTTTGAGAAAAGATCCAACTTCTAGAACAAGTTCTAGGCATTATTTCCTTGTAGACGTAATTCAAAAAATAGATTCTGCTTCTCAAACCCTGTTGTGTTTTCTTCTATCATTTGTGGACATTCAAAATTATAAGAACCATTGTTTATTTCAGTTAATAATTACTCTTTTATTTCTGAACCATCAGCACATACGGAACAGAATTTACATCTTAGCTTGTTCTTATCTGTCATTCCCCTTTGCATCAGAGCTTCTGCTCATACCTTCTTTTTCATCTTTCTTCTAAAAGGTTTTTTTTTCCTTGAGAAAATCCCAACAGTTTTTTCTTTGCACAATGTCTAAGGATAGTCTGCCATCCAGCCCATGGGCGTAAGCAGGTGAGCTTGAATTGAGGCAAGGATCCAGGCTTTGGGACTTACAAATAACCGGTTTGACTGAAATTTTCACCTTTTCAGAGTCATCAGGTCTGGCTTCCTTGCAACAGGTTTAGGTAGACACGATTCAGTTGTCTAGAAAGTTCCCTGAGCCAGCTGGGGCAGGAGGGGTTGCTGGGGCTGGTGAATGTAGTAGCTTGTTTACTTAGCCCCATTAGAAGCTAAGCGCTGAATTTGACATTTTAATCTCTGAAGACACTGAAGTGTAATATCAAATGTCTGATCCTGTTGACTGAGTATCTGTGAGTTGCATATGCTTAAAATAAATTTTACTCCTACAAAATTTCAGCACCTTGTTTAAGAAAGTCATTTGTGAAAGCTTGAGTGTAGGATAGAGTTTCCTTTTTTGTTCCACATTATACCCCATTTTGGTGGGTTCTCATGGAAAAACCCAAGGTCCCTGTTATCTTTTCTGACTGTATCTGGAATGTGCCTTTATCAAGAGTCTTGAATTACAATTTAGTGAACTAATGATTGGATGAGAATGTCTCAAACACAGTTCTTTTTTTTTTTAATTAATTTTTTTAATTGAAGGATAATTGCTCTACAGAATTTTGTTGTTTTCTGCCAAACCTCAACATGAATCAGCTATAGGCATACACACATCCCCTCCCTTTTATACTTCCTTCCAGTCTCTCTCCCCATCCCACCCCTCTACATTGATTCAGAGCTCATGTTTGAGTTTCCTGAACCATACAGCAAATTCCCACCAGCTATCTATCTATTTTACGTATGATAATATAAGTTTCCATGTTACTCTTTCTGCCCATCTCACCCTCTCCTCCCCTTTCCCCAAGTCCACAAGTCTATTCTCTGTGTTTGTTTCTCCATTGCCGCCCTGCAAATAAATTCCTTAGTACCATCTTTCTAGATTCCATATATATGTACTAGAATATGACATTTATCTTTCTCTTTCTGACTTACTTCACTCTGTTCTAGATTCATCCACCTCATTAGAACTCAAATGTGTTCCTTTTTATGGCTGAGTAATATTCCATTGTGTATATGTACTACCATTCTTTATCCATTCTTCTATCAGTGGACATCTAGGTTGCTTTCATGTTCTAGCTATTGTAAATAGTGCTGCAGTGAACAATAGGATACATGTGTCTTTTTCAGTTTTGGTTTCCTCAGGGCATATGTCTACGAGTGGTATTGCTGTGTCATATGGTGGTTTTATTCCTAATTTTTTGAGGAATCTCAATACCGTCTTCCATAGTGGCTGTATCAATTTACATTCCCACCAATGGTGCAAGAGTGTTCAACACAGTTCTTGATACAGCCACAATTGCACCTGTTACTAGGAGGCCAGTAAACATGGCTTTGACTTAGTTTATTTTAGTATATTTAATTATTATTATATGAATTAACCACTATTGTTCTTCCTTTGAGTAAAAAGACAGGTATCATTATGTATGACATAATGGCTTTTATTTGCATTTTTTTCCTTTATGTTCGAGCAATGGTGATAACTTGTGCTGTTCCATCCACAGTTTAAGCTCTGGGAATGAATCTGACTTGATATTTGCCTGTAAGTGTCTAGAAGCCAAGTGGAGGAAGAGAGATCTACGGATAACAAGTGTGAAAATGTCACAGAAGCAGTGATAGAATTTAATGCAAGATAAAGAAGTCTTCTGGTATTTAGTCCTTGCTTTAAATTCTGCCTGGAGAGAGGGCTAGGTGTAGCACCAAATGGAAGGATTACTCATTTGAGCCTGAAAAGAACTATGTGTATATTCCCAGATAATATGACGTGAAGGACATTCGAAGAAATGTGTCAAGAGTAGTAAAGTCCTGAAGAGCACTGGTTATCCATTGTGGTGGGAGGTGAAGGGAGAGCTGACGAGGCTGCAGTTGTTTGAGGGATATGTGTGAAAGGAGGGGCGCCATGCAGCTAGGAACTGGTGTAATGTATTTGGGGTTCCAGAAAGAAGACTCTAGCAGGCTTGTGGGGAATGAGTTACACAGGCAGTGGTAGAAATAGGGAGATGAGTGAGGCCTGCAGGTGAAATGCTGTGGCATTTCGGTGAGAATGCAGAACAAGAGACTCAGGAAGATCTGGAGGTGGAATTGATTGATAATCATATGTCATGAGTATAAGAAAGAGAGAGTCCCAGGATGACACACAGGCTTCTGACTTGAAAACCTGGACAAACATAAATCCGTTCACAGAGGCTGCCGATGCTCTAGGAGGAAGAGTCAGTTGGTGGGATTTGCGGTGCTCTGGTGGAAAAGCCCAGGGTGTACAGGTCTGGAGCCCAGGAGAGTGGGGGCCTTGAACTGTCGTTTTATTAGTCATTTCAGTGGCTTTGGCATTGTCTTCAATGTCTTTGGCAGTAGAGCAGCTCACCCCAGCCTGTTCCATCCTCTTTGTCACCATCTATACTGAGCCTGGCCAGGTTCTAGATCACCAGCTGCTTTTTGGACTAGGCCACTGTGACTAGCAAGCCAGATTACGTGCAGTTGTCAACAACCGTATATATCATGCATGTAAGTAAGTGAAGAATCATGTGCTTGTAATCATGTTATCATGGAGTAATCATGTAAGTATGTTGAGAATCATGTTAGTATACTGCTGCAAATCGTCAGATGAGAATTCACCATTTCTTATGTTGGAAAGCATCAGATTGCTTTTTTTTTATATGTAAATGACTGATCCAAAAAGACTAGGAGGTGATTCTTTTTTAAAAAACAAAACAGAACAGTAGCCTTTGAACTTTGAACATTCCTCACCAAGAAACTTCTGGAAAAAAAGGATGCCCTAGGTCAGTCCAGTCAAAATTTCTGGAGGATGGAGCACTGAATATACCTTTGAAAACTCCCTGGGTGGTTGTGAAGAGTACATTAAGTGGTGTGTGCAGCTTGTGCAGAGAAGTTTTGTCTCTGTTTCCTGACTCCCACTTTTCACACATTACATGGGTTTCCTCAAGATCAAGGAACTGGTTTATATTTCATTAGTAAATGAGTCTCAAAGTTACATTTTTTTTTTTCATGAATTGATACATGAGAGTCTAGTCCAGTGGCTTCTAAGTATGTCCCAAGACAGCAGTAAGGGCATCTTGATAGGAATGTCCATTCCTGAATCCCCAACCCGGACCTCTGGATAAGGCGCTGGGGGTCAGGCCAACAATGTGATGCACACCAGGGTGGAAGAGCTGCTGACATGCTGTCTGCAGACCTCATGCTGGGTTCTGAGTTCACTGGAGGAGCACGGTAACTGTGTCTGGCCTTACTGGATGCATAGTTTGCAGAGCTGAGTTGGGACAGGGACATGTGTAGTACAGCATCTCGTGACAGACGTGATAGGGGTTTGATGGGAGCCCGAAAAAGGAGCTGCATCTGTCTCTGTGACAGTGGCAGTGTCCCCAAAAGAGGACATTTAGTTGAACCTCAAAGGATGAAGTTTTTGCCTGGTCTCTGTGTGAAGGGAAAGAGAGAGGCAATATTGGGCTGATGTTCCAGCAGTGGCCCCACCATCACTGGTCGTGTCACACATGCAGGGGCGAAGGCTTTTAGCATTTCCTGCTTCATTTTCTTAATAATCATATGAAAACTTACAATATCAAAAGTAAAGTGCATTTAAAAACTAAAATGGCCATTTGGTCATTTTTTTTTAAGTAACCAGATATGAAGGATTGAACTAGAATCTGGACAATAGTTAATAGTTTGAACATTCTCCCCAGTGGCATGATTTGGCCCTAAAACTTGTTGTGAATAAGAAAAATGACATGTCCGATCCTTTATTAACTCCTACTGCAGAAAGCAAGGAGAGAATGAAAACAGAAGTCTGCATAATTCTGGACACAATAAATACTTGTTAAATCACACTGAACTCAGAAAATCTCTCAAATTAATTGAGCCTTGCTCACTTGTAAATCATAAGACATCTGTTTCCTGATTCACTGTTGAAAACTGGTTTACCTGTTTGTTTGCAGAGGCTGTTTGGGAACAAGCAGGCAGACTTGTAACGGGGTTAATGGCTGTTGATGCGCCTTGTGTACTAATTCCTGCCTTTGTGTGGAGAGAAACATGGAGTTGGTTCTAGACCGCTGTTTACTTAGCGCATTTATGAAGCACTTTATTTTAGATGCAGCAGCGTGATACCTGATGGTTTTACTACTACAGACGCCCAGGCCTGCTCAGAGTGGGTGATGTCATGATGGCCTTAGCAGTTGCAGTCCCTCACACATGAGATTATCATGGCCACTGGCTAAAGTTCCTTTCTTTTACTCTAGGTAAAAGCTTCTTATTTTTCTTGGAGAAAACTGACTCACTGCTTACAGTCTCTCCAGGATGACAGGCTGAATACGTGTGAATGTATGTGAAAAACTGTGCATGCTTTACTTCCTTTGCCCTCACTCATAAATTCATCTCTAGCGTCTGGAATAGAAACAAGTCATTTATTGAACCTGTGCAAGTCCTTTAGGACAGGCAAGTGTTCCCGGAAATCTCTTGTGATTGTAAATGGGATTTCAGAAAGTTTTTCAAAACTTTTTTTACCTGTTTTACTTATTTACCAGCAAATGCTGAATGAAAATTGTCAGGAGATTTCATTGCCATTCCTTTTCTGCCTTTACACAATATCTCTTAGTTCATTTGTATGTGTCATAAGCCAGAGTAGATGGCTAAAATTGTGCCAAACAATACACATTAAACTATTTTAAGTTTGTTGTAGTACTAAGGTGCAAGAGCCTTTTTTTTTTTTAAACTAAGGTATACTTTAACGTAATACTAGATAGTTTAAAAATTACCATCTCTTTCACAAGGGAAAAAGAACCCAGAACTTCCAGTTTCATCTACTTTTGATTAAGTCCAGATGAATGACAAAAAAGCAAAAGGTGGTAGTTGAAGCATTATTGTATCGCCTGTTGGTGTTTAAGGCACTGATTTTAAATACGATGCATTTCAAGACTTTTTCTTGGTTTTGATTTGCTACAGCATTAATAAAGAATCAGAAACCTTTCCTTATAGTTACTTCCTGATTGCTTTATCTCTTACCGTTTCCTAGTACTTATGCCTGGAACGTATTTACAAGTAAGAATAATGTATTACCTTAACCTGTCCTCCCTTCCTCCTTCCTTTCTCCCTTTCTTTTGTTTTTGGAAGCTGCTATGAGTAAGCCTTTGCAGAGAAAGAAAACTTTGACAAAAGATCACAATAAAAAACTTTGATAAGTGACTGTAAAAATATAGAATATATTTTTTTAAGTTAGAAAGTATCAAAGACATTCATACTTGTGATTATTTTTAGTACAAATAAGCATATTCACGTATCACTCCTTGAAAAGTGGCATTGCTCAAGGACTTTGTCTCAGTATGCAGCTTCGTGTATTTTTTCCCTGTAATCTGTTGTTAGTTATAAGGGGGAAGAGAAAACAGGCTGGAATCTACCTTCCCAGTTTCAACTTCCATAAAATAACTAAACCACATGGTTCTGAGACTCCAGCCAACTGGAAGTATCTATGAAATTAAAAGCAAATCTAAATGCATGCAAGATATGCATTTAAATACATTGATAATAAATGTATTGTCCCTATAATTTAGATGCTAAAACATTGATGTCATAATAACAGCTTGCATTTGTACAGCACTTCCCAGTTTACACAGTGCCTTAATATCCATCTTTCCAAGCCTCCTAACAACTCCACAGGATGGAGATAATTATTCACAGTTGAAGGTGCAGGACTCAGGCATTCTGCACTTTGCTTGTGGGTCTCTGGACTAGTCGACACTTTGGTGCTGAGACCTTTTCCTGCTTCACAACGGACGCTATTTTCGAACTACTGTGTCAAACATGCCCCCAGTCTCTCCTTACTCTCCTTTGAGACTGGTTTTTAGCTGTTGATAACCTCCTCTCATTTTTGGTCCTATTTGTGAATCCAAAAACTAACAGTATTCTTCAACATTTCTGTGAAATTTCTCTTACTTCCATTTAATGCCTCTCAGAAGTTCCGTTTTGTTTTTGTTCCTTTCCTATTTTTCCTCATGTTTTGAAGTATTTTTTTAGTTTTCTTATATATGGTAGAGTAGCCTATTTCATAAGATATAGGCAGTA
The DNA here is from genome assembly GCA_006410875.1 of Neotragus pygmaeus. NCBI lineage: Eukaryota > Metazoa > Chordata > Mammalia > Artiodactyla > Bovidae > Neotragus > Neotragus pygmaeus. The sequence continues at coordinate 357,758 of SJYV01046692.1, read as the reverse complement.
AATTTATGAGCCTTGAAAACATTTACTCTAGAAATTAAATGTATAACTTTATTGTAAAAAGTCATAAACCCTCAAGGAGATGTGGGTTCGAACCCTGGTCTGGAAGATCCCCTGGAGGAGGAAATGATAACCCACTCCAGTATTCTTGCCTGGAAAATTCCATGGACAGAGGAGCCTGGTGGGCTGCAGTCCATAGAGTTGCAGAATTGAACAGGACTGAGCGACTGAACACACACAACACAAACTTATTTAAATTTGCCAGACCTGTAAATGCTTAAAGAAAAACAAAGGGAGAAAGCAACTTGATAGAGCAGTTGGATCAGTTAGCAATGCCTGTGGCAAAGTGTGCTCATTTACTTACACAGTTCTGTGAAGAGTCATAACTGTGATTAAATGAAGCACATAGTTCAGTTCACTAGGGTGTGTAAACAGCTATTATGAAAAGATACACACTCAGTAAACAGTGTGCACTTCAGGATGGCTCACACCCTTTACATGAATCCATTCTGGATGGTGTCCTCCTTGGAAGCATGGACTTTAAGGAGAAATTATTACAAAAATGAAACTGTTCCACTTTGAGGAGCTTTGTTAAATTGATGGAACAAGGCACGTGACAGTGAATGGGTCCTTCATTTATGCAGAGACACCTTTCCTCTAAGAAATGCCGGATACAGTGTTCGTTCTCCTCCTTTACGAAGGAAAGGACTTTTGTTTGTCATTGTTTATTCCTAGCATAGTGGAAACTTTTCAGTACTCCAGCAGAAATTCCTCCAAAGCATGTTTATATTTCATAATTACCAAGTGAAATAGGAAAAAGTTTTGTAAGTAAGCAGAATAATTGGTCTGCAGTTGCTCCCTGTGTATTACAGGTGTAGGTCTGTCACTGAGAGAACACGTGATCTTTGCAGCCCGAGATGGCACAAACCCTCACAGAGAACAGGCAGCTAGTATATTGATTTCAGGGCCACTTTAGTAACTGAGCCTCTAAGTCTTGCGAAAGTTACTTGGGCAGAAGCTATGCCATTTCACCTTCAGTCAGCAAAGTCTGCCCAGCCAAGGCAGAACAGAAAGTTAAGCAATTTGGTGAAACAGAACAACGTAGAGAGTCAATCAGATGAATTGCCCAGTTTTCCACTCCACTTTCAGCCTCTAGGTACTCTTTCTTGTTTAAATGCACATTTACCCTTGTGCCTGGTTTGGGGGAGGCCCTGAGTGCAAAAGTCCCAGGCAGATGGAGGATTCGTGCAGGCATCTCAAGTCCATGCCCCCTTGTGACATAGTGAGTGAGTGTTCGTAAAGTCTCGAATAGAAAAGCTAGGTTTTTAGATTGTTGAGCAGTGGCTACTACCTATGCATAATGTTGCCCAGTTGTGAAAACAAAACATTCAAACTGTAGCCAGGGAAATAAGCAGTCAAAAGTTCCAGGTCTCGACCATCCTAGGAACCAGTGAGAATGGGGGCTTTGATGCCTTGATGGGGACAGATGGCAGGAGTGCCTGCTTCCATCGCATTTTTCTTTCCTCCTTGGACTTCATTTTGGGGAGAGTTTGGACGTCATCCACCTTCGAAACTTGTATCGTCTCACCTAGGTGACAAGGGAGAGGTGGACCGAGGTGAGAGTCACAGTGAAATGCAACAGTGGTGAACACAGGGCTGCCGAGGGCGCGTTTACAGACGTTTTACAGGCTGGGTGACTTCTGGACACTATGTACGAGGTTGATTTTTCATTAAGACAGAACCACTAGGTATCATGTAAAGTAATAACAATATGCAATCCTGATCTCATGACTGTCACATGTCCTGTTCACAAGCTGCTCTGTCCAGCCAGAAGGGGCTCAGGCTGAGTTTAAGAGGCAGTTTAAAAGTAACAAATGATAATTAATTAATACCCCATGGTTTTGACATGAGCCATCAAGCATGCCGACTCAGTGGCGTCTCTCGGGGATAGGGAGAGGGTAGGATCGTGAAGTCTGTGTCTGGGGAAACGGCTCTGGCTAGCGAGGTGGAAGCTGAGTGTGCCTCACAGGGAGTGTCTGCAGAGGGTTTTCCTTAGAGTTTGATCGGTGACATTTCATAGAGCTTCGCATACATGCACACACTTCTGCCCCCTGGTGTGGCCTGGCTGGCCCTGACAGGTGGGCGCCGTGTGCATCCTGACGCATGTGGCTGGGACATGTTTGCAGGTCTCCACATGTGCGCCGCCTCCAGAGATGTGCGACCACTGCCCTCTGGCCATCCTGACTGTCTCTGCTATTGGTATCTTTTTGCCACAGGTGCTTTAGGTCACTTATCAATGATCTCTGCCCACTAGTTGATACAGAATTGATTCTCCTGAAGAATCTGTATCTGTTTGTATTTCGGGGACTATAAAGTGGAATATGTATGTCACTCATTAAAATGTCATTATTAAATGGGGGAAATGTCCCTGGGCTTCTTGACTCAAACAGGGAAGGAAGACACTTCTTCAGCCAAGAAGTGACTGCATTTGTGGGGTGAAGAGGACCTCCCAAACCGGAGGCCAACAAAGTCACATGTGCCAACTGTTCAGGGCTCTTGAAGTAACTACTCTCAAAACAAAAGGTGGGTGTTTGTGGACCTCACTGGTTCTGTGTCCAGAATTATCATGTTTATGATTAATTTTTCTAGTCTACATGTTATTATGCTAAAGGATGCATTAGACCAGGACTCTAGGACCAATCATCATCAACATTTGACAGATTATTTTTTTCATTCTAGAGAAGGCAATAATAACCTTCTTTATCTCTAACATCTATTTGATGTTAAATTTTTTATAAACAAGGCAAACAAAATGTGCACATGGGACTGAATTATAAATATACAAAATGATTATGTCAGAAAATGTCTAGGTCTGTTATGTGGTACCTTTTTGGATAAAAGTCATTGAGGCCCCGCCCCCTGACACACACAGGCCGGTATGGGCTCTGGATCGGGCTTCACCTCTTGGTTGCTGGCTAAGCTGAGCAGCCCTGTGAGTCTCGGTTTCCTCATCTTTAGAATGGACTCACGGTGCTTATCTATTGGTGCTGCCAAGAGGATGAAAGGAGATGATTGTTTAGAAGACGGAATCCCTTCCAGAGGAGCTCACTCTATGACTGTGTAAGTGCTGTGCCTTGCACTCTGACCTCTAACCCTTACCACAACCTTTGCGATTCCTTTCCCTTCACCTACCCGAGCTCATCTGCCCAGGAAGGGTCACTCTGGAGCCCGCCTGGGACCCATGTCCTCAGCAGATGCATGCCTCTGCCCCAGATACCCACCAGCTCTGGGTCCCGGGTAGGCTGTGGGGTCCTAGCAGGAAAGGCTCCCCAGACCCACTCTTTCCCTCCACAGTGGGCCTCACTTTCCCTCAAAACAGCACTGTTGTTGTTTTGTTCCTGTAGATCCCTGAGCCATTTTTAAAAAAAAATTTTTTGAAGATGTACTTTTTATTTTATTCTGAGCCAGTTTTTAAAATGCTCCTGGTTTCATTGTACAGCTGGATGACTCATTCCTGTGCTGTTTGCACGTTGACACTTCATTGTGGCCATGGTGAACGGCCGTTTCTCCTCTGCTTTCCTTGCTCACCTTTCTCCTTTCATCACCACAGCACACACAGCAGAGATGGCCACACACATTTCCAGCCTCTAAGACTTCAGAGTCCCCTCGGCAGATGCCCTGTCGGAAGCCCTTGCCCTCTCAGTGACAGTTATGTTTCTAAAGAAAGAAAAAAATGGAAGTGTTATTTGATCTGAAACTAATGAAACTGTTTCAGGTAGTGCCTCGGGCACTTGTGATGGGTTCTAAGCCACTACACATCCCACCCAGGGGCCGCTGCCTTCACCTGGGCACCAGCCTCCTAACTTCCTTCGCTTTCCTGTTCTTCACTGAGCTTACACTAAGACTTTCAGGTGCTCTTGTGGAGCCATGAAAATGCACCAGTTACCTATCATTCTTCCTGTCTACCTGTCTATCATTACTATCATTGTTTTTGAACTTGCAAGATAACAGATGGTCATGAATTAATACACTAGAGACTTGCTATTTCCTAGCAGCAGCATATAAAAGTTATTTTTAAAGTTGTTTTAAATCTGTGAGTAAAAATAAATTGCTGCAAGAAACACCAAAAATGGAAAAGCTAACAGTACAAAGTTGATCATTTATCTCATAGGCATTGCTAGCAGCATAGCCGCTTTATAAACAGTGAGAGGATTTATGAGACACTTAATTTACAGCTGGGTTGAAGGGCATTCTAACCTTCGCTCCGGGTCTTGCCACCCTTGAGCTTTTTGGAGTCACATGGTGCAGGGTGGGGATATAGCTTGCCTGGGAGCGGGCTGTTTGAAGACAGGCAGGACACAGAGGGAAGCAGTCAGCACTCAAGCAAACGTTTATTTTCTTAGAATATTAACTTATGGTTAGCATTTCTTTTTTTAATCTTAAGAATGGGAGAAAAGAAAATGTGTGGTTAGGAAGGTGAGGATTAAGGAAGTCAACCACTGTACATTCCCTAGATAATGTTAGTGACAGTAAGTTCTTCACTTTCAAACCATGTGTTAGAGTGGGTGTTTGAACTTAATGTTTGGATCTTATTTTTTCTCAATTTTTTTTCCACTTAATAGAGAATTTCAGAAGACTTTTTAAATTGTTGTAGCTCTTAGGAAAAGCATACTGAAAACACTGACCACTTATGTAAATATGAATGACGATTTGTTGTAACAGCAAGGCTTTTTGTTGTTAGCTTTTTATTTTTAAAGAAGTTCAAATTCACCAGAAGTTGCAAAACAGGCACAGGGAGGTCCTATGCACCCTGCCCCTCACCAACACCCCCCTCCCCCAAGTGGAACATCTTAGCAAAGCTGTAACTATTCAGTTTGACATCTTTATCTAATAAGCTAAATGCTCACTGTTTTAATTAGCTTTTTAGGTAGTATTATACAAATTAGTCTTTACAATACTGTTTAGAAGTTAATTTCTTAAAATGAAATTTGTTAGTCTTTAAATTTGGAGACCATGGAGTCCTGAGGTGGGAAAGCTAATGAGGAATGAGTGAAGACATAATGAACAGATGGACAGAGAAACAGAGACAGATAGATTGATTACTTTTTTGTTGATTATTTGGACAAGCCAAACATTTTCTTGTAGTTTTGGGGTTAATTTGCCAAGTTTATATTCTCTTCAAGTCAGAGTGGTTGGGTTTTTGTGTGGGTACCATTGTATTCATCCCATGTTTATTTTCATCTGTTCGGTCTATTTTGCCTTCTTTAAGTGCCCTAGAAGAGGGTCTTCTGGATTGCTGGTGAAGTCATGTTTCTTGATTCAGATGCTGATTCCACAGATATGTCACCCAGTGAAAAATTTATGGAGTTGAACATTTTTTATTTGTATACTTTTCTACATATATGTTATGCTATAATAATTTTAAAATACTAGAATCACAGTCATGTGATAGAGAAGATAAAACATCTACAGGGAAAGCCAAGGTTTTATTAGAAAAATCAAGATCTCAAAGACAGTGTTGGACTTCCAAGTCAAGGCTTTGCATTTTGTTCTTTCTCTTGGTATAAATAGCAAAAAGATCTCTCCAATTCAAAGTGAGGGTGTTCTTACTGTTACTTCAATTTAGTCTAAGCCAAAGATGAAGAAGCTCTATACAGTCAGCAAAAACAAGACCGGGAGCTGACTGTGGCTCAAATCATGAAATCCTTACTGCCAAATTCAGACTTAAAATTAAGAAAATAGGGAAAACCACTAGACCATTCAGATATGACCTAACTCAAACCCCTGACGATTATACAGTGGAAGTGAGAAATGGATTTAAGGGACTTCATCTGATAGAGGGCCTGATGGACTATGGTCAGAGTTCATGGCATTGTACAGGAAACGGGGATCAAGATCATCCCCAAGAAAAAGAAATGCAAAAAAGCAAAATGGCTGTTCTGAGGAGGCCTTACAAATATCTGTGAAAAAAGAGAAGTGAAAAGCAAAGGAGAAAAGGAAAGATATACCCATTTGAATGCAGAGTTCCAAAGAATAGCAAGGAGAGATAAGAAAGCCTTCCTCAGTGATCAGTGCAAAGAAACAGAGGAAAACAATAGAATGGGAAACACTAGAGATCTCTTCAAGAAAATTAGAGATACCAAGGGAACATTTCATGCAAAGATGGGCTCGATAAAGGACAGAAATGGTATGGACCTAAGAGAAGCAGAAGATATTAAGAAGAGGTGGCAAGAATACACAGAAGAACTGTAAATGTGAAAAAGATCTTCATGACCCAGATAATCACAACGGTGTGATCATTCACCAAGAGCCAGACATCCTGAACAGTGAAGTCAAGTGGGCTTTAGGAAGCATCACTACGAACAAGGCTAGTGGAGGTGATGGAATTGCAATTGAGCTATTTCAAATCCTAAAAGATGATGCTGTGAAAGTGCTGCACTCAATATGCCAGCAAATTTGGAAAACTCAGCAGTGGCCACAGGACTGGAAAAGGTCAGTTTTCATTCCAATTCCAAAGAAAGGCAATGCCAAAGAATGCTCAAACTACNCAACAACCTGTGATATAGTACAGATAGATAAGGAAATTAAGGAATAATAAGTAACTTGCCAAGATTACCTAGCTATTCACATTAATTAATTAACTTAATGTACTTTATATGTTTTAAATATATATTTATGATTTTACTTAAAAAGAAATCCATAAAGCCACAAGGAACCAAGAAACAACTTGTAGTATCAAGTCAGACACACAGCTCTGAGCACACTATCAACCTCACTCTCCCTTCTCTCACAAGTGGCACAATTACAATGGCCTGTCACCATAGGTTATTGCAATGCAATAAATAGACTTTAATTCAAGTCTTGGCTGGAGAACAGCATTCTGAAGATCACTAGACATATTATGACATCCTGTCCCATCACTTCATGGTAAATAGATGGGGAAAAGTGGAAACAGTGACAGATTTTACTTTCTCAGGCTTTAAAATCACTGCAGATGGTGACTGCAGCCACAGAATTAAAAGATGCTTGCTCCTTGGAAGAAAAACTATGACAAAACTTGCCAGCATATTAAAAAGCAGAGACATCACTTTGCCAACAAAGGTCCATCTAGTTCAAGCTTTGGTTTTTCCAGTTGCCATGTATGGATATGAGAGGGTTGGACCGTAGGAAGGCTGAGCATGGAAGAATTGATGCTTTTGAATTGTAGTGCTGGAGAAGATTGTTGAGACTCCCTTGGACAGCAAGGAGATCAAACCAGTCAATCCTCAAGAAAATCAACTCTGAATATTAATTGGAAGGACTAATACTGAAGCTGAAGTACCAATACTTTGGCCCACTGATGTGAAGAGCTGACTCATGGAAAAAGATTTGATGCTGGAAAAGATTGAAGGCAGGAGGAGAAGGGGGCAACAGAGGATGAGATGGTTGGATTGCATCATTGACTCAATGGACATGAGTTTGAGCAAACTCTAGGAGATAGTGAAGGGTAGGGAAGCCTGGCGTGCTGCAGTCCATGAGGTTGCAAAGAGTTGGACATGACTCGGTGACTGAACAGCAAAACACATATTTCTACTGTTACTAGCAAAACTCGCTGGGAATAGTTGATACTTTTTGTAGCTTAAAAACAGTCACAGACCAATGGAGCAGAATAGAGAAATAAATGCATACATCTATAGTCAAGTAGTATTTGACACAGAAGTCAAAAATACTCAGTGAGGTAGGGATAGTCTCTTCGAAGAATCAATGGTGTTAGAAAAATAAGATA